>CM018683.1:27743379-28343379 GCA_009363875.1 Mikania micrantha
TTTGACTGTCTTTATTCTTTATTAGTTTTCCATTTCAGAATTTTTATTGTCAAGCAGTTGCTCCAACTCCTGATTTTGTTGTTGAAGCAACACATTGGCTTTATTTATTTTTTTTTGCAAAAGCCTCTATGCACGCATCGGTACATAGTTTTTCTAAAGTGGAGGAAGATACATGTGCATCAGGAGTGTCTGCAGCAGGTTGTTCAGAAGGAGAAGAGTCATCACCAACAGCCATAAGAGCGAAATCTGTTGGTTCGGAGGCAATGAGGGCATAGCCTACATCTTCAGGCAAGCTGCTCCAGTCGACATACTCTTGGGTAAAGAGAGCTGGTTGACTGGAAGAAGAAGATTGACCAGCAGGGCCTGGTATATTTATTTGAGAAGAGGATGGTGCAACAATTTGAAGAGATGCAGGAGTCAGTTGATACATGCTACCGTTGGCAGCTTGAACATATTGTACATTAGAAGAAGGAGGGGTTTGTACAATATGTGCTGACTCCTAGGGATTGTTGTGCCTTCTGAAGGAAGAAGAAGAAGAAGAAGAAGAAGAAGAAAAAGGTGCAGAAGAAGTACGTGATTGTGATTTGGGAAAGGTCACATACGCAGAAGAATTTGACTGGGGAGCATTTTTGCACTCCCTGTCGAAGTGTCTAGTGCCCTGGCATCTGTAGCATTAGACTTTAGCCTTATTTAGGCTAAACCTAGTTTTCCCTTGAATACCAGGGAATTTCCTTCCGGTCCTCTTATAGAACTTGTTCCTTGTTCGTTCTAATGCTCAAGAGGGCCAATTGGTGCAGAATATCCATCTCTTCTAAGTCATTGCTTGAAACTTGATGGAGATCATCCATGATAAAACACAGATGATCAGAGATAGGAACTGGTCATCACAGAAGAAGAAGAGTGATGCAAGTGGTTATGTCAATATATTCATCATAACCCTGATCATTTGATTCAGAGTTATGACTCAAAAGAGCTGTGTTTCCTTGCACATACTCTTTCATTTATTTACCAGACTTAATGAGTTTTCTCTTTTGGTCAATCTCTCGCTCAAATGTGAGCAACTTACCATAAAGTTGAGTGAGCGAGAGCTTGCCAAAGTCTGGAGAGGATCTCATGACAATGGAATAGGTCTCCCATTTGTCAGATAGAGATCTCAAGAAGTTGTTCAAAACCGAGACAGGGGGTACACTTGACCAGCAAGTTATAATTCACTTAAGAGAGAAGTGAATCGTTCAAACTGCTGAGTCAGTGACTCATTATTTAGTTGGGAGAATGTCTCGTATTGTTGATCTAATATCTCCCTGGTATTAGCCACAACGTCTTCGGTACCACCGAATTGCTCTTTTAGAGCCTCCCACAAGTCTTTAGCAGACTCATGGTGAAGAAGACCAGAGTATATTTCATTGGAAAGAGCCATCGCCAACTAAGCATGTGCCTTTGCATCAAGCTCCAACTTCTGGTAATCCTCTTCGGAGTAGTTTCGAGGATCTTTCGGGACATTATCTCCCGTCTCCGTGTCCAGGACCGTTGGTTTGTGCGGTCCGAACATGACAGACTTCCAACATCCTGTATGATTATTAGACAGGAAGTGTAACATCCGCCTCTGCCAAATATTGTATTGATGCCTGACCAAGATTGGTGGCTTCGTGGCAGATACGGTGTTATGGGAATCGATAGAGAATTTCTCTACCATTGGTTCACAAATAATTATGAGCAACTCAACTAGTGATGAGATCTCAAGGTGATTTGTTAGAATGACTTTTGAACACAGTTTAGTTCAAAAATCAAACTCCTACAGATTTAAAGAAACATGAAAGACAGAATAGATAGAGTGCTGAAAACTAAAACAACAAGATATCAAAGAGAGCTTTGAGTTTTAGTCTTGATGGTTAGACCAAGACTAAGGACAAGGCTCTGATACCAATTTTTGAACTACAAGAACCTCGAGTAGTAGCTGTTTAACCAGGAACAAATTTTTAGACACTTAGTCAAAGCTTAGGTTTCAGCTCCCTCTAAAGTTTTGCACAAGTTATTTTCGTTATTTTAGTTTTCTTGCCTAGAAAGAGAGAAGATGAGAGATAGAAAGCACAAGGAAATATGGGGGAAGTAACAAGAGTCAACAGTAGTCTTCAGGTCTTCCGATGTTGATGTTGATGTGCTGGAGTTCAGTGTTTATTCCTTCGGAAGTTGTTCATCAGAAGCTGATTCAGTAATCAGTTAATAGGAAAGAGAAGATAGTCTTCCGAGTCATTTGACTTCTTCCGATGAAGAGATTGTCTTCCGATGATATCAAAAACAGCAAATGTCTTTAGAGGGAAATAATTTCAGCGGCACTTCTCTTTGGCGACGCTTCCGCTGATAGCCTTCCGATACTGAAGCATTCCTTTAATCGGAAGAGTAGCATCCGCGGTTTTATTCGAGTGTCTGGCTTCAGTGGTTTTGCTCATCAGTCCTTATATTCCAACAACCTTAATTGTAGGATGGCCAATAGAGAACATACTCTAGATGAAAATATCGATCGTGATACCGATAGACCCCTAATTAGAAGAGTAAGTACTCGATTAAATCCAAATTTGGAAGATGAAGTACACATTGAAACGAATGAAAATTCTCATGAGAATCACGGAGCCAATGATCAACCAGATCAAATGGAAGCAAACTTTGTAAGAATGCTTAAAGCGGCAATACCAGAAATTGCTGCAGAAATACGTTGACAAGAGAAGAATAGTAATAGTAATCATTCTAGCGCTGATAACAATATGGGAATAGAGACAGGTGCATCAATGGGAAATGGAGCTACTCAAATTGTCGTACCATTTACTGCGGTTAGACAAGAATATAAAAAGAAATGGTGCGACTACAAGATCTTCAAGAGTTGTAACCCTCCTTCATTTGATGGAAAGAAAGATTCAGTGACAGCACACCAATGGCTTCGGGAGATGAAGTCGGTAATTAAAATTAGTGAGTGCATTGACAGCCAGAAAGTAAAGTTTGCAGCTCATTCATTTGTGTCTGAAGCTTTGTTTTGGTGGGACACAATTCAGCAAGCAATGGGGGAGCATGCAGTAGAGGCTCTGAGTTGGGAAAGTTTCAAGCGGTTAGTGCTAGAAAAATTTTGTCCAAAGTTTGTTGTAAATAAGATGGAGAAAGATTTCATGAATCTAAAGGTCGGTACTATGACTCAACAAGAGTACACAACTAAGTTTAATGCGATGTCTAGACTTGTACCTCACTTAGTAACACCAGAGGAATCCCGAATCAAGCGTTATATTCAGGGGTTTTCGTCGGAGGTAAGAAAATTAGTTAAAGGTTCTGCACCAGAAGCCTATCAGTCTACGGTAGAGCTTACAGCAGAATTATTCGAAGAAGTGTACGGGCTAGGAGGGAGGCCCATGACAATTAAGAGGAAGTGGGGAGATTACTCTCAAGGTTCTAAGAAAGACAATTTCAAACAGAAAAGAAAGATATCTGGTAGCAGTCTAACAGTTTGTAAGATATGTGACCGGATGCATAGTGGAAACTGTAAAATGGGGATGAATGTTTGTTTCAGGTGTGGCAAGGAGGGGCACTATGCCAACAAATGCCCAATTGTGAAATTTTTAGATTGTGGAAAACAAGGTCCTCGGGCAACAGAATGCCCAAATAAGAAAATAGATATGGTTCCAAAAACCAAGGGGAGAGCTTTTACAATGACCGTTGGTGCAGCTAAGGAAACCCCAGATGTCATGTCGGGTACGTTTCTTATCAATAACATGCTTGCTACTGTATTATTTGATTCTGTTGCCAGTAGGATTTTTATATCTGTTAACTTTTGTATACTGCTCAATAAGATCCCCAATAAGATAGATACTCTACTAGAAGTTGAAACAGCACTATGAAAGAAGTAGTTATTTCTACCATTGTTGAGGGTTGTTCTATTGACCTTGATGGTCATAAAATTCCCATTAACCTTTACCCAATAACTTTGGGCAGGTTTGATGTCGTGCTGGGCTTGGATTGGCTAACAGAACACGAAGCTGAAATACTGTGTAAAAAGAAGATGATTCAACTCCAAGTGCCTGATGGGGATCGGATTATTATCTTTGGAGATCGTACGAGCTCTTCTATAAAGATCGTTTCGATGCTGAAGGCCCAGAAGTTTATGAATCAAGGTTGTAAATTTTATCTCGCATATGTGGTCGATAATAAGGCGAAGACGAAAGAACTAAAAGATATTCCGGTGGTATCACAAGTCCCCGATGTGTTTCCTGACGAATTACCGGGTATGCCTCCAGAACGAGAAGTAGATTTTTGCATTGATCTTTTACCAGGAGCTAAACCAGTTGCGAAGGCACCTTATCCACTTGCACCCTCAGAGATGAAGGAGTTAATGTCGCAGTTGCAAGACCTATTAGACAAAGGTTTTGTGCGGCCAAGTGTTTCACCTTGGGGAGCTCCAATATTATTTGTAAAGAAGAAAGACGGGAGTATGCGAATGTGCATAGACTACACGGAGCTAAATAAACTCAAAATAAAGAACAAATATCCTCTTCCTAGAATCGATGACTTGTTTGACCAGCTACAAGGAGCGAATTGGTTCTCTAAAATAGACCTACGTTCGGGCTATCATCAGTTGAATGTGAGGGAAGAAGACATGTCAAAGACTGCATTCCAAACACGATATGGACATTATGAGTTTTTGGTAATGTCCTTTGGTTTAACTAATGCCCCAGCTGCATTCATGGATCTCATGAATAGGGTATGTCGACCAATGTTTGATAGGTCAGTGATTGTGTTTATTGATGATATTTTGATATATTCAAAGAATGAACAAGACCATGCCTATCACCTGAAAGAAGTTTTGGAGACGTTGAGAAGAGAAAAGTTGTATGCCAAATTTTCAAAATGTGCCTTTTGGCTAAGAGAAGTACAATTTCTAGGTCATGTAATCAATGATAATGGAATCCTGGTTGATCTAAGTAAGGTCGAGTCGGTGACAAAATGAAATCCGCCAAAGACACCCACTGAAGTTCGTAGCTTTCTGGGTTTGGTCGGTTGCTACCGACGATTCATCCAAGATTTCTCCAAGATTTCTTCTGCCATGACCAAGTTAACCAAGAAAGAAGTAAAGTTTGAATGGGGTCCTGAACAACAAGTTGCATTTGACGAACTGAAGAGACGATTAACACATGCCCCAGTTCTATCATTACCTGATGGAACAGAAGACATGGTAATTTATTCTGATGCATCATATAAGGGTTTGGGTTGTGTTCTAATGCAACGAGGCAAAGTTATTGCTTATGCTTCAAGACAACTGAAAACCCATGAAAAGAATTACCCAACACACGACTTGGAATTGGCAGCAGTCGTGTTTGCACTAAATATATGGAGACACTATTTGTATGATGCCAAGTGCACCATCTACACTGATCATAAAAGTCTAAAGTATTTCTTCGAATAAAAAGACTTGAATATGAGACAGCGTAGATGGCTCGATTTGATTATGGATTATGATTGTGAAATTCTTTACCATCCAGGAAAGGCCAATGTGGTGGCTGATGCGCTAAGTCGCAAAGGCGATTTTTCTCCTATTAGGGTGATATCTTATGCGCTTGTTATAACATCATATTTTCTGAATCAACTCAAATATGCACAACAAGAAGTATTAAAAGAAGAAAACGAGAAGAGTGAAAGAATTTTTGGTCTGATAAAGAAGCTTGATGAAAACGAGTTCGGAATCAAAACTCGTTATGGTAGGATGTGGGTACTTCGATATGGGATATCAGATCGAGAATTCTCGACGAAGCACACAAGTCAAGATATTATATTCATCCCGGTACTACCAAAATGTTTCAAGATCTACGCAAGAATTACTGGTGGCCAGGAATGAAATTCAACATATTACAGTACGTTAACCGATGTTTGACTTGTCTGCAAGTGAAAGCTGACCATCAAAAGCCTCACGGCTATTTACAGCCTTTGGAAGTTCCTGAATGGAAATGGGAACACATAACCATGGACTTCATCACAAAGCTAGCTCGTACGGCTAAACAACATGATTCCATATGGGAGATTGTAGACCGACTAACGAAGAGTGCTCACTTCTTACCAATACGTGAGACATATTCGTCAGAAAAGTTATCGGAATTGTTCGTAAAAGAAATTGTTGCACGTCATGGAGTACCACTCTTGATTGTAATCCCTAGGGTTTCTACAAGTCGATTTTAAATTTAATCGTGTTCGATATATAATAAACAAAGCCTCTTGGTATGCAACGAACATTTGGATTCATAAAAACACTTAAATAGATATATAAATATGCAAAGTGTTAGTCAGACACATATAAGTTTTGTGAAGCTTTATAAATTTTACATAAAATAATAAAGATTGTAAATTTGACGGGCCAATGTTGTATTTAACAGAATTATATTTCAGTTTATTGAAAACTAAACCTCAAAATGATAAAACTAAGAAACCATGAGGGCCAACTATGCAGAACCCGAAAACCCTCTACTTTTCTCCTTCCCGATCGTGTGTTCGAGGGTTGCTAGCCCCGGTTGCAACCTAAAACATCTACAAACAGTTACAAACTCGTTTTATAAAACCTTATAAATGATATTAAATATTTAATAATGATAATTATAATCATTCTATAAAAGAAATAAGAACATAAAATGTTTATAAGGATATCTTTATAAGAAGTAAAAAAAAACTTAGTTTATTAAGTGTAAAAAATAAATAAATGATAAAAGATGAAGGGGCTAAGATGGATAACTTGGAAGGCAAGAATAAGAGTGATTAAACCCTAAAATCTCTAAATGGTTTCATTAAAATTCGGCCAAGAAGAAGAGAGAAAGAAACAAGGGTAAAATTCCCGTTTTTTTTTGATGACTCAGTTTCAAAGAATGGTTGATCCCCGTTGATCTAACCGTTGGAATGACCTCATGTTTGGATATATTTTTCTACTCACATATCTTGAACGTGACCGAAGGAAATTGCGATCGGAGACTCATAGATATGTGTTATAGTGCCTCAAAGTAAGCTGGTGGGACCAGGTTTTGATAACGTAGTCTCAAATAATGAATGATCCCCGTCGATCTAACCGTTTGATTGAGCCAAGTTTTGGATATGTTTCTTAACTCTCATTTATAGTTTCATTCACCGTTGGGATTTGCGAAATATTAATTGGAGGTATGATTTCTATTTCCTTTAATGTGACTTTTGGATTTCCGGGTGGGATGATACAGTTCCAAAGAATTGTCGATTCCCGGAGATCCAACAGTCGGATCGTAACGATATTTGAACAGTAGTTTTATAACACATAATTGATCATTTCACCAAAGGAATTTACGATCAGGTTTCTAGAACTATTTTTCTTTATTCCGAGCAGATTGTAATAGGTGGTGTGCGCGAAAAAAAAGGGTCTTGATCGGTTATTTAGCAAAGAAATCGAGGTTTTAATATGATCTAACTTCTAAGGAAAACTCAAGACGTAAAAACGAATACAACAATGTACTCGGGTTTCATACCTTGTCATTCTCGAATGGTTCGCGTACGTGAATCGACCTCGCAAGGTATAGCTCGCATCACAATCTTTATCGTATTATCTTTACTCGTGTGTTAGTGTTAATTATATTCGTGACAAATTATCGAAAACTTATATATCAAACTTTGTTTTTCAATTTTATAAAAATGTCATGAAGTTAAGATCTCATTGAATTATTTTATAGTACTTATAATAATATTTGATTTAAAAAATATGTAAATAAAATATATTAAAGTATTATCCTAGATACAAAACTTATATTTAAAAAAATCATCTAAGTTATTTGAATAAATATTTTCCAAATTATTATTAAAGAATGTATTATGAAATTCGTTTATATTTATTTTATATCTAATCTTATCATATTAATAATATTGAGGTTATCAATATATAAAACGTAAGTTAAACAAACCATTCAAGTGTGTTAATTAGGAAATGCTAAATGTATCTTTGTATTTATACAAACGATAGGATGAAGCGTGATTTTTCTACTCCATAAACACTAACAAGGATATTCTTGGATAGCTAGTAAACTGTGAGTTTCTTCACACTCGCTTTTACATTTTGTTTTTGGGATGTTACACATGTCATATTCAAAACAGTATTTACTATATTATTCATTCAATATATGATGCAAGCCTTAGACCTAGTTAGCTTTATGTGTTAGATGCAAAGCTTATACAATATGTTGATTCTATGTGTGATTCTAGGTGTATTTCCAGTCAAGCAATCTAGTACTTAGGCCACACGGAGTCGTCCTGTGCTTCGCCACTTTTCCCCGTTGCCACATCAGCGCCACATCAGCTTTTCCCACTTTTCCCCACTTTTCCCCATTTTGCACGGTGTCGTCCCACTTTTCCCCATTTTCAAATCTTATTTTTAATTAATTATTTTAACAATAAATAATAATAATAATAATAAAATAAAAAAAGATTTATTAAATTTAAAATAAAAAAAAAGAATACAACAAAAAAAAGGAGAATACAACCTAAAAAATTAAATTAAAAAACCTAGAAAGGCATTTGTGGACGATACCCATAGTAGAAGTTTAGTTGATTTGGAGATGACATTTGTGGACGATACCTGGGTGTGTTGAACGGGTTCATTTGAGCCGTTTGAACATTTTTTGGTCATGGTTTTCTAAATTTCTTGCTTGACGACCCACTATGGGATGAACCTCCTTCCATTTTACTTGAAAAATTTTATAAATTTAGTGTATAGATTGTAGAAAATGAGAAAAAAGTGTGAGATTTGTGGTTGTTTAAATAGGAAAAAAATGGTTTTTTTTTTGTTTAAACCCATGGATCAATTCCCCTCCCCACGCTCGGCTTGAAACGGTGAGGAGTCCCCGATTCACCCCACCCCACTTCCGAGGGGACGGTGTTCCCATTTTTCCCCGAACCGGGAAACATCACCCCGGTCTCTTCCCGGGTGCCACTCCATGTGCCCTTAGTAGCCTAAGATGGTTAGATACTATCTTCGCAAAGGCTTTTGCCTTTGTGTGAAAAAAGGTGAAAAGTACACCTAGAAAACTTGTTAAATTATAACTGTTAATTTTTAGTATGGTCATACTTGAATTAACATATTGTAAGGATAATTGTTTGGACACAAGCTATTGTTATTCATTCATTCATTCATTCAATTCATTCAAACTTGTATTCATTCTGTGCTTATGATACATATCTAGTTAGGCTATAGTTTGCATCTTTTTTATACTTATTACTTAAACTTAGTGTGTGAACTCACCAACTATGCAAATAGTTGACAAACTATATTTTACATGTGTAACAGGATAAGGAAGCATGATGAAGACATAAGATAGGCTTAGTGACCTTGTTAAAACTTTGAAACAATTGTATAGTCTTTCAATGTAATAGTTTATTTATTTTGAATTCTTGTAATGACTATTTAAATGTTGGTTGAATAAAATGATTATTATAAAATGGATGAATTAAATATGAAACATTGTAATAGCACTATGAGAGTTTTGAGAGTTTTGTGCGATCCTGTCTTCTGCCTCATACAAATCTTCGCGCAGTTTGGCGATCTCTTCAGCGTCCGTCCTTTGCCTCTTAGGCTCAGGGATATCCAATACTGGTGGTGGATGTGTAGAAGGTCCCTCAGCAGGGATCTGCTGAGTGCCCTCCACTGGCTCCTCTTCCGGATCCTCATCCGGGTCCTCATCTGGATCCTCCTCGGGATCCTCGTCTGGATCCTCCTCCGGATCCTCCTCCGGGTCCTCGTCTGGATCCTCCTCTGAATCCTCCTCCAGATCCGAGTCATCCCTCTCGTATGGTGGAGGAGATGGAATAGGTGGTGGTGGTGATGACGGTGGTGCCGGAACTATCGGTGCCTCGTCCTCAGAATCATCAATGTAAATGTAAGGTACTGATGATGATGCCATGCCTGTTACATAATACCATATGTAAGTGTAGTGCCATGGAATGTGTAAACAAGTCAATTACATAATGTCATATGTAATTTCTAAGCAGTATGTGTAAACATATGTGTCTAATGTCTAACAGTCATAGTCTAAGTCTACAAATGCAAACCTAGTTAGCTATAACCAATGGCTCTGATACCAATCTGTCACACCCCCAATTTTCAACTAACGGAATCATACCGTTTGGGAACGTGACAAACCAGGATCTCAGATCATTAGACATAACGAAGACCTCTATATGAATTTCAAATCATACTTTAGTCTTAAAATCATAACATCAGAGTTTTCAAAAATTGCGGAAGCATTTAAAAACCAATAACAGTTGTAATATGAAAATTACAAAACAAAATACTCAAATGTTCAAATTCAAATATCCAAAATGTTTAAAATGCATGCGACTCTATCTCCTAGTCCATGCCAGCTTTAATGCGCGCCTTAGCGTCCTGAGAAAACATGTAAATCAAGTCAACACAAAGGTTGGTGCATAACACAGGTTTTAAGCATTCACAATGTTCAAAACAACAGTTTGAATAACAAGTTTGTAGATAACATAATCACACATGCACAATCATGATAGCTAGTCATATAAACTATTTACATAAGTGGTCGACACCGAAGCTGACGAATTGCCATGCTATAGCATGTTTTTGCCTTGCCACTATTGTCTAGCACAACAATAGTAAAATGTGTTTGGTCAGTCAAACACCTGCGTAGATCCCATCTACCAGATGAGGTTTGTCAAACCTAATAGATCTATTTCCAACTACCACGCTTTGCACTACGGCAAACTAAACGGTTCGAGGTGTGTAAGGACTTTTAAATGCTATGTTGTCACAAAATGTAAACAGCTAACTCATGCAAGTGATATGTATCTAAAAAGAGTTTGTTGCACATGTTTTCTCCCCCAAAACAGTTTAAAATAAGAAAGGGGCTGTGTACGCACCTTTGAGTATTGCAGAATGATCAACTACGTGAGTTCGTGTAGAAAATCCTCTTACGAAGGATCTGTGATTTAAACAATAACCTAAAGTTATACGGATAATCGTTTTGTGCTTGAAATCACATACGTGTCAACACACGTATGTTACATTCGTTAAAAACGAGCATACATAAGTACGCGTGACTTTAAAGTCGTTTAAATAAAATCGTACATGATTTTATTTAATAACGTAATTATACGCGATTTCATTTTCGATCAAAAATGTGATTTTTATTATTCAAATACGTCCGAAATTGAATTCTGGTTCTAACGCAACTGAAACGAATCGAATCGGAGTTACAACGAAGAAGATAGGATCAAAATACTAAAACAAATATCAAAACCTAGAAACTGTTGGAGGCCGGGTTCGAACCCGCGACCTCCCTTCCCCCGTACACACCTTCTACCATCTCCTCTACATCCACTTTTGTTAACATAGCCCATTTTAACTGTTTTTAACCTATAACAGTCGGGTTTCCCCTTATTCAACAAACCGAACCAAATCTTGGTTCCAATTGATCCCTAAATCGAACCCGATCAACATCAACACCATAGAGTTTTTATCATTTAACCTATTTCGAACCTCCCTACATGGTTTTAATTCATTTATTAATTCGTTCAAAGCAAAAATCCCCAATTCGTTTTGATTAAGAACCCTAACAATTGAATTCCTAAAATTCGTTCTTATATTCTAAAATTGATGAATGTTTTTCAGTAAATAACGAATTCCGAAGGGTTCTGTGTAGTTTAATTTGAGCATTAACTTCATTTGAGTTGAAAACCCCAAATCTTTTTAACCCATAAACCCTAAAATTCGAGATCATAGAATTCAATATGATTCAGTGAAATTAACATGGGTATTTCGTTCAACAGATTATCACGAACCTATATGTGTGCTCAATTTCGATTACTACCCCGATTACACAAGAAACCCCCAAATCGTTTGTTACAACAAGCCCTAGATCTTAATCTCCTATCTTTCGATGTTTAGAACTGAAATTGGCATGTGTTTATCCTTAGTCGAATGCTTCTGAAACTAATGGTGGTGTTTAATTTGAATATCAAACTCATTTGTGTTGAAATCCCCAACCCGTTTTCTAGAACAAACCCTAGAATTAGAGTTCCTAGAATTCGATGTTTTAACCGACAACAGGATAGGGCTATTCTTAGTCGGTACTTTTAGAGCGTGTAGGGTTGATTTCTTACCTGGATTGATCTCTAATTGAAGTGATTCGACTTGTGGGTGAAGTTTCGGCCGAGTCTTGATCGTGTTCTTCAACCCCGAACTTGTTGCTTCGAATTGTGATATAGGAAAGCTTCTAATTAGGCCGACTAGAGGTTCTGAAGTTTCGATTTCAAGAATTATGATCCAATGATACGAATTTGATAATGACTCAAAACGGTTTCGACTTTTGAGTTAATATCATGATTAATTCGAACGTTATGATAGAATTAACTGATTATAACCGATAATAATCATCAATATGATGGTTATGAATGATTATTACAATTAATTATAGTGTATTGCATAGAATTCCGAATTCCCCTCTTGCGTGATGACGAATTTTGACTAGACACTCGAATTTTGACTCCTAAAGTCAAAATTGAACCTTTCTTTAACTAATTACAAGTCTAAACTTGTAATTAAAGTGTATTAGGACTGATTTCAGTTAATACTAATCCCTTAGGTTTGATTTTTCTCAATTACATAACAATTCGGTTTACAAAGTTGAACCGAAATTCCCGAACTATCACTAATTTGTTCAATTGGAATACTATTGGGCTCAATTAATCCATTTGGGCCAATTGGGCCTACCTTAGGCTCATTGGGCCTACCTTCTGTCCACTTGGGTCTCACAAAATATAATTGGGCCTATCTTGGCCTTGAATTTGTAATTGGGCCTCCCTTGGGCCTCAGGTTTGTGATTGGGCTTTCTTCCTATTCAATTGGGCCTCATAACTACTATTGGGCCTCATTGGCCTACCTTGGCCTTATTGGGCCTTCCTTGGCCTTACTGGGCCTTCTTTGGCATTACTGGGCCTTCTTTGGCCTTACTGGACCTTACATGACTTATTGGGCCTGTGATCTAACCATTTTCAGTTAATAGGGTTAATCCGAAAAGTCGGATTGTCACATCATCCCCTTGTTGAAGGAATTTTCGTCCCGAAAATTAGTAAGTGTTAGGAGTACTTAGAAAACTACTTACGAGTTTAAATCGTACGTGTTAGTGTGATTTGATCATTCTGTGTGCTTGTGTGTACTCACACACAAAATCTAATGCTTGTAATATCACAACTAAATGTGATCCTTCAATGTGACTGTTTGTGTGTACACTAGTTAGTTCACCTAACTGTGACTGTTTGTGTTTGATCATACTGTGTTGTGTAACCTTACACATAGCGAGTGTCTATAACTGTTTGTACTATGCAACCCCGCACATAGCAAAATATGTGTAGTGTAACTAATCATGCATGTACTACCATAACATATAACATATGAAATGTAGCACATAAAATGTATAAAAGGTAATGTAGCACAAATGTTTATAACAAAATCAATTGAATAAAATAAAGTGTTTGTGCTTACAGTTCGAAATTTGCAGTGTTGATGTGTGAAGCATCACGTCATCCCCTTGTTGAAGGAAATTTCGTCCCGAAATTTAACGTGCGCTCTCAGT
Organism: Mikania micrantha; assembly: GCA_009363875.1. Lineage (NCBI taxonomy): Eukaryota > Viridiplantae > Streptophyta > Magnoliopsida > Asterales > Asteraceae > Mikania > Mikania micrantha. The sequence goes on from CM018683.1 coordinate 27,757,005, forward strand.
GTTAGCAGTAGCTGTTTTGAATAGATGAGGATACTTCTTCATCATTTGGTCTTCCCGTTCCCATGTGAATTCAGGACCACGTCGTGAATTCCATCGGACTTTGACTATCGGAATCTTGCTTTGCTTAAGTTGATTGACCTCTCGGTCCATGATTTCCGCTGGTTCTTCACTGAATCGTAACTGTTCATCCACTTGTATTTCTTCCAATGGTACAATCAATGCCTCATCAGAAAGACATTTCTTTAAGTTTGAAACATGAAAGACATCATGAACTCCACTGAGTTCATCCGGTAGTTTGAGTTGATACGCAACCGGACCAATCCTTTTCAGAATCTCAAAAGGTCCTACGTAACGTGGACTAAGCTTCCCTCGCTTGCTGAATCGTATCACACCTTTCCAAGGTGATACTTTTAGAAGAACTCGGTCTCCTACTTGAAATTCCAACGGTTTACGACGTTTGTCAGCATAACTCTTCTGTCGATCCCGGGCCGCTGCCATACGGTTCCGGATTTGAACTATCTTCTCTGTCGTCTCGTGCACCAATTCAGGACCTGTTATCTGACTGTCACCAATTTCAGCCCAGCAAACTGGTGAACGACATTTGCGACCATACAAAGCTTCAAACGGTGCTGCTTGAATACTTGTATGATAACTATTGTTGTAAGAGAATTCCACTAATGGTAAATGATTCTCCCAGCTATCACCAAAATCAATTACACAAGCTCGTAACATATCCTCGAGCGTTTGAATCGTTCGTTCACTTTGACCGTCGGTCTGTGGATGATAGGCGGTACTCATATCCAAGCGAGTCCCCAATGACTTATGAAGAGATTTTCAAAAGTTGGAAGTAAATCGGGCATCCCGATCTGATATGATAGAGATTGGCACGCCATGCCGTGCAACCACTTCTTTGATGTAAATGCGAGTCAGTTTCTCCATCTTATCAGTTTCCTTAATTGCTAAGAAGTGTGCAGATTTCGTTAATCGATCGACAATTACCCATATCGTATCACAACCACTCGGTGTACGGGGTAACTTAGTAATGAAGTCCATCGAAATCTGTTCCCATTTCCACATTGGTATTTCTGGTTGTTGCAGTAAACCAGATGGCTTCTGATATTCAACTTTGACTTTCGAACAAGTCAAACATTTGCTAACGTACTTAGCAATATCAGCTTTCATGTGAGGCCACCAATACAGTGCCTTCAAGTCATGATACATCTTGTCTGATCCCGGATGGACTGAATATCTGGACTTGTGTGCTTCATCCATCACGAGTTCCCTTAAACCTCCATACAAAGGTATCCAAAGTCGATTAATGAAATAACGAATTCCATCAGACTTCGTATCCAACTGTTCTTCCATTCCCCGTAAAGATTCCTGTACCAAGTTTTCCTTTTTCAAGGCCTCGATCTGAGCACTGCGTACCTCGTCAGGTAAGTCAGTATGTATTGTCATCATAAGTGCACGAACCCGTCTTGTTGAAGTATCCTTTCTGCTTAAAGCATCAGCTACCACATTAGCTTTTCCCGGGTGATACTTAATCGCACACTCATAATCGTTCAACAACTCAACCCATCGTCGTTGCCTCATATTAAGCTCCTTCTGATCAAAGATATGTTGCAAACTCTTATGATCAGTGTAAATAGTACACTTAGTTCCATACAAGTAATGCCTCCAAATCTTCAAAGCAAAAACCACTGCTCCTAACTCCAAGTCATGAGTAGTGTAATTCTTTTCGTGTGTTCGTAGTTGTCTGGAAGCATAAGCAATCACTTTATCACGTTGCATCAACACACATCCCAAACCTTGTGCAGATGCATCACAATACACCACGAAGTCTTCCGTCCCTTCCGGTAAGGACAGAATCGGTGCGCTGCAGAGTTTCTGTTTCAATAACTGGAATGCAGTTTCCTGTTTATCCGTCCAGTTATACTTCGTTCCCTTATGCGTAAGAGCTGTAAGTGGTTGAGCGATCTTTGAGAAACCCTCAATGAATCGTCGATAATAACCCGCCAAACCAAGGAATTGTCGTACCTCGGTAGGGGTCTTTGGCGCTTCCCAATTCTTAATCGCTTCAATCTTCGCTGGATCAACATGTATGCCCTTTTCGTTGACTATATGACCCAGAAATTGTACTTCTCGCATCCAGAAATCACATTTCGAGAACTTAGCGTACAATTGTTCCTGTTTCAATAATTCCAATAGTAATCGAAGATGTTCAGCATGTTCCTCCTCAGATTGTGAATAGATGAGAATGTCATCGATGAAAACAATGACAAACTTATCAAGATAAGGTTTACAAACACGATTCATGAGATCCATGAATACAGCTGGAGCGTTTGTCAACCCAAATGGCATGACCAAGAACTCATAATGGCCATAGCGCGTCCTGAATGCTGTCCTTGGGATATCCTCCTCCTGGACTCTTAGTTGATGATAACCAGACCTGAGATCAATCTTCGAGTAGTAACTCGAACCTTGCAACTGATCAAACAGATCGTCAATTCTGGGTAACGGATACCGGTTCTTGATAGTAACCTTGTTCAATTCCCGGTAATCGATACACATACGGAAAGTCCCGTCCTTCTTCTTAACAAATAAAACTGGAGCTCCCCACGGTGAAAAACTAGGTCGTATGAAACCCTTATCCAACAACTCTTGCAATTGTGTGGATAACTCTTGCATTTCTAACGGTGCAAGTCGATAAGGCGCCCTAGCTATCGGTGCTGCATCTGGTGTAAGGTCGATTCGGAATTCCACCTGTCTGATAGACGGTAATCCCGGCAAGTCTTCTGGAAATACCTCCGGAAATTCACAAACTACAGGTATATCTTCAATCTTCTTCTCAGCTACCGGCTTTTCAGTTATAAGTGCTATAACTGCCGTATGACCTTTCCGCAGACATTTGTGTGCTTTCATACAAGATATGAGACGCAGTGGCGTACTGCTCTTCTCGCCTTGTACATACAATGTCTCTCCCTGCGGAAGAGGTATGCGAACAATCTTTTCATGGCATACGATTTCAGCCTGGTTTTTGGACAACCAGTCCATGCCAATGACTACATCAAAACTGCCTAAGGCAATAGGCATCAGATCAATCTCTAATGTTTGACCCATCAAATCAAGGATACATCCCTTCAAAATACTTTCCACTACAATCAACTTACCATCAGCTAACTCCACAGTGTATGGACTATCTAAGGCAGTGGGACTAACATTTAGCAACTTAGCAAGTGAACTAGATACAAAACTCCGATCGGCACCAGTGTCAAATAACATAGAGGCATAGTGATTATTTAAGAGGAACGTACCCGTAACAATGTTGGGATCCTCCCGCGCTTGACGTCCTCCAATCACAAACGCCCTGCCCCTAGCACCATTGTTGTTGTTGTTATTGTTATTGTTGTTGTTGGTGCCATTACCATTACCGTTGCCATTACCATTGCCATTGACATTATTGTCCCCGTCTTTCTTGAGTTGTGGGCAATATTTCTTAAAATGCCCCATCTTGCCGCACTCAAAACAACCCTTCTGTGCGTTGTTCTGGTTATTATTCTGGTTGTTGTGGTTGTTCTGTAACTCCCCGCGACAATCCTTAGCCGCATGTCCAATCTTGCCACACCTCTGGCACTTAGCTCTATCACACTGATTACCTGCATGATGATACCCACACCTGTTGCATTTGGGGTGTTTACCAATATAACCCCCCGATGATGATGATTGCTGACCACTGCTTGAATTATGATAAGACTTGTTTGAGTCTTGCTTCTGGTTTTGCTGATATGATTGTTGGTTGTGACCCTTGGAGTTGTTACCTTCCCACTTCCTTTTATGATCTCCCACCTTGGTAGCAGATGTTCGTTTAGGCAGAGTCCCCTGTAACACTGCCTGATCAGTAAGCTGATGCGCTAAACGAACAGCTTGTTGAATGGTGGTGGGATTTGCTGAAGTAACCAACCCCTGAATCTGAGGCACTAGTCCTCCAATGTATCTTTCAATCCACTTGCTGGCTGGAGTAGCCATGTGTGGTAGAAGTCTGGACAATTCATGTGACCTGGTCGTGTACTCTTCAATATTTGACCCCTCCATCTTGAGGTGCCAATATTCCTCCTCCAGCTTCTGCATCTCACTGCGAGGACAGTACTCCTCTTGCAGTAAAGTTTTGAAGCCGTTCCATGTCAAGGCATTAGCCTCACCCAACCCCAAAGTCTGAACATTTGAGTTCCACCAAGTTAGTGCTGGACCCTCCAATGTTCCCGTAGCAAACTTCACCTTGCTTTCGTCAGGGCAGTTGCACATTTCAAACACAGACTCCGCCTTTTCAATCCACCGAAGGAGTCCTATGGCCCCCTCCGACCCTTTGAAATTGTGTGGCTTACAGTCCAAGAACATCTTGAACGTGCATGCCTGTGGGTTAACCAGTCCCCCAGCTGGACCATATGGCCCTATATTGTGTGTCTGAGCATATTGTGCGATTGCCTCTGTGACTGTTATTAATTAGCTCGTTGAGCTCAGCAACTGTCATTTGTACGTTCCCGTCAGCCATTATCTTCCTATTTACAAGAAATGTTAGTGCGTAATCAAAATCCAATGTGACATGTGTAAGTAAAACAACAAACACAACATGTAATATAAATCAACACAACTGTTGGAAATAAATAATAGTTCTTTAATAGATAGAAACTTTCTTTGAGTACAATACTTTTGAAATCAAACATAAGTTTTCAAACTACTCATGTAGGAACACAACCCGTTCCTAATAAGTTTAAACAAAACAAGAAAAAAATCAATCATCCTCAACAGTGGATTCAGGATCAGAATCAACAACTGGTGCTGGTTCTTCCCCTTCCTCCTCTTCATCGCCTTCATCCTCCTCTTCATTCTCAGAGACCACTAAATCCTCCAAGGCTACAAGTCTGCCTTCCAAAATCTCCGCTCGGTTCTCTGAATCTTCAAGACGACCAATCAAATTTATCATCTCATCCCGCATATCATGAACCAGATGGGCAAGTTCCTCTTGCCTCTCATTAGCATCCCATAGTTTCTGAGAGTTTTGTGCGATCCTGTCTTCTGCCTCATACAAATCTTCGCGCAGTTTGGCGATCTCTTCAGCGTCCGTCCTTTGCCTCTTAGGCTCAGGGATATCCAATACTGGTGGTGGATGTGTAGAAGGTCCCTCAGCAGGGATCTGCTGAGTGCCCTCCACTGGCTCCTCTTCCGGATCCTCATCCGGGTCCTCATCTGGATCCTCCTCGGGATCCTCGTCTGGATCCTCCTCCGGATCCTCCTCCGGATCCTCCTCCGGGTCCTCGTCTGGATCCTCCTCTGAATCCTCCTCCAGATCCGAGTCATCCCTCTCGTATGGTGGAGGAGATGGAATAGGTGGTGGTGGTGATGACGGTGGTGCCGGAACTATCGGTGCCTCGTCCTCAGAATCATCAATGTAAATGTAAGGTACTGATGATGATGCCATGCCTGTTACATAATACCATATGTAAGTGTAGTGCCATGGAATGTGTAAACAAGTCAATTACATAATGTCATATGTAATTTCTAAGCAGTATGTGTAAACATATGTGTCTAATGTCTAACAGTCAAAGTCTAAGTCTACAAATGCAAACCTAGTTAGCTATAACCAATGGCTCTGATACCAATCTGTCACACCCCCAATTTTCAACTAACGGAATCATACCGTTTGGGAACGTGACAAACCAGGATCTCAGATCATTAGACATAACGAAGACCTCTATATGAATTTCAAATCATACTTTAGTCTTAAAATCATAACATCAAAGTTTTCAAAAATTGCGGAAGCGTTTAAAAACCAATAACAGTTGTAATATGAAAATTACAAAACAAAATACTCAAATGTTCAAATTCAAATATCCAAAATGTTTAAAATGCATGCGACTCTATCTCCTAGTCCATGCCAGCTTTAATGCGCGCCTTAGCGTCCTGAGAAAACATGTAAATCAAGTCAACACAAAGGTTGGTGCATAACACAGGTTTTAAGCATTCACAATGTTCAAAACAACAGTTTGAATAACAAGTTTGTAGATAACATAATCACACATGCACAGTCATGATAGCTAGTCATATAAACTATTTACATAAGTGGTCGACACCGAAGCTGACGAATTGCCATGCTATAGCATGTTTTTGCCTTGCCACTATTGTCTAGCACAACAATAGTAAAATGTGTTTGGTCAGTCAAACACCTGCGTAGATCCCATCTACCAGATGAGGTTTGTCAAACCTAATAGATCTATTTCCAACTACCACGCTTTGCACTACGGCAAACTAAACGGTTCGAGGTGTGTAAGGACTTTTAAATGCTATGTTGTCACAAAATGTAAACAGCTAACTCATGCAAGTGATATGTATCTAAAAAGAGTTTGTTGCACATGTTTTCTCCCCCAAAACAGTTTAAAATAAGAAAGGGGCTGTGTACGCACCTTTAAGTATTGCAGAATGATCAACTACGTGAGTTCGTGTAGAAAATCCTCTTACGAAGGATCTGTGATTTAAACAATAACCTAAAGTTATACGGATAATCGTTTTGTGCTTGAAATCACATACGTGTCAACACACGTATGTTACATTCGTTAAAAACGAGCATACATAAGTACGCGTGACTTTAAAGTCGTTTAAATAAAATCGTACATGATTTTATTTAATAACGTAATTATACGCGATTTCATTTTCGATCAAAAATGTGATTTTTATTATTCAAATACGTCCGAAATTGAATTCTGGTTCTAACGCAACTGAAACGAATCGAATCGGAGTTACAACGAAGAAGATAGGATCAAAATACTAAAACAAATATCAAAACCTAGAAACTGTTGGAGGCCGGGTTCGAACCCGCGACCTCCCTTCCCCCGTACACACCTTCTACCATCTCCTCTACATCCACTTTTGTTAACATAGCCCATTTTAAATGTTTTTAACCTATAACAGTCGGGTTTCCCCTTATTCAACAAACCGAACCAAATCTTGGTTCCAATTGATCCCTAAATCGAACCCGATCAACATCAACACCATAGATTTTTTATCATTTAACCTATTTCGAACCTCCCTACATGGTTTTAATTCATTTATTAATTCGTTCAAAGCAAAAATCCCCAATTCGTTTTGATTAAGAACCCTAACAATTGAATTCCTAAAATTCGTTCTTATATTCTAAAATTGATGAATGTTTTTCAGTAAATAACGAATTCCGAAGGGTTCTGTGTAGTTTAATTTGAGCATTAACTTCATTTGAGTTGAAAACCCCAAATCTTTTTAACCCATAAACCCTAAAATTCGAGATCATAGAATTCAATATGATTCAGTGAAATTAACATGGGTATTTCGTTCAACAGATTATCACGAACCTATATGTGTGCTCAATTTCGATTACTACCCCGATTACACAAGAAACCCCCAAATCGTTTGTTACAACAAGCCCTAGATCTTAATCTCCTATCTTTCGATGTTTAGAACTGAAATTGGCATGTGTTTATCCTTAGTCGAATGCTTCTGAAACTAATGGTGGTGTTTAATTTGAATATCAAACTCATTTGTGTTGAAATCCCCAACCCGTTTTCTAGAACAAACCCTAGAATTAGAGTTCCTAGAATTCGATGTTTTAACCGACAACAGGATAGGGCTATTCTTAGTCGGTACTTTTAGAGCGTGTAGGGTTGATTTCTTACCTGGATTGATCTCTAATTGAAGTGATTCGACTTGTGGGTGAAGTTTCGGCCGAGTCTTGATCGTGTTCTTCAACCCCGAACTTGTTGCTTCGAATTGTGATATAGGAAAGCTTCTAATTAGGCCGACTAGAGGTTCTGAAGTTTCGATTTCAAGAATTATGATCCAATGATACGAATTTGATAATGACTCAAAACGGTTTCGACTTTTGAGTTAATATCATGATTAATTCGAACGTTATGATAGAATTAACTGATTATAACCGATAATAATCATCAATATGATGGTTATGAATGATTATTACAATTAATTATAGTGTATTGCATAGAATTCCGAATTCCCCTCTTGCGTGATGACGAATTTTGACTAGACACTCGAATTTTGACTCCTAAAGTCAAAATTGAACCTTTCTTTAACTAATTACAAGTCTAAACTTGTAATTAAAGTGTATTAGGACTGATTTCAGTTAATACTAATCCCTTAGGTTTGATTTTTCTCAATTACATAACAATTCGGTTTACAAAGTTGAACCGAAATTCCCGAACTATCACTAATTTGTTCAATTGGAATACTATTGGGCTCAATTAATCCATTTGGGCCAATTGGGCCTACCTTAGGCTCATTGGGCCTACCTTCTGTCCACTTGGGTCTCACAAAATATAATTGGGCCTATCTTGGCCTTGAATTTGTAATTGGGCCTCCCTTGGGCCTCAGGTTTGTGATTGGGCTTTCTTCCTATTCAATTGGGCCTCATAACTACTATTGGGCCTCATTGGCCTACCTTGGCCTTATTGGGCCTTCCTTGGCCTTACTGGGCCTTCTTTGGCATTACTGGGCCTTCTTTGGCCTTACTGGACCTTACATGACTTATTGGGCCTATGATCTAACCATTTTCAGTTAATAGGGTTAATCCGAAAAGTCGGATTGTCACATTTAGACTATGTGTAGAGGCTATTTTCAATATTTTTGTAAAATACGGAGTGTGCAAAGATGTGGCCCACATATTTTATAAGAACATACAATTATAAGACGAGGCTATGCCCTATTTGAAACTCTAAAATAAAGTTTTACAAGCCGAAATTCTGCACAAAGATTTTTAAGAAAATCAAAAAGCATAAGTCGTTGTGCTATCCAATTAAAGACTCGAGTTAGTATCTGAAAATGTAAAGATAAGTTAAGTAATTCGCTAGGATAATGATGTTATTAGGAAATTGGCGGTAACATGAGATAAAAATTGAAGAGCTAAAATTGTAGGATAAAAGCGTAGATCAGGTGAGTTCTATGAGTCATGTTTTACTGTTTTAAATACTTTGGGCTGATGTGAATGTTATATTGATAATGTTTTGATATATATGATATTATATTGATGTCGGGATATTTCCCGTTTATACCAATGTTAAGTCGGGATAATGCCGAATTTTCTGTACGTATATTTCAAAATAGAAAAAGGCAACCCGTATCTTTGTTTTGAAAACAGAGTTACCTTCGGGTAAAACAGAGCACCTTCGGGTGAACAGAGTTACCTTCGGGTAAAACAGAGCACCGTCAGGTGAACAGAGTTTTAATTAATGAATGTTTTTGGTATAATATGATATATGTATATTGATGTATGATTTTATGAAATGTTTTTGAAATATATGATTTGAAATGAAAAGATATTTACTAAACTTAGAACTCATCATCTTAAGCTGACAACTTTTAACATGCACATCAGGTAGAGATGGTGAAGCCTCAGCTAGTCGAGGCAAGAAACAGTTGGCATAAATGACACTGGATGGATGCTGGCTGCAGGTTTTGAGAAGACTGGCATAGTTGTAGATCTTGTAAAAAAATAAATAAGTAAAAATGGTTGTGTAACAGATATGTAATCGGGTTTACTTATGTATAATATGTTTTATTTCCGCTGCGATTGAGTTATCTCTACTTAATCATTGTGCTTATGAGTAAATCCGATGAAGTAACGTGTGTCGGGAGACAGGCATCACAATACAGGTCGTGATGGGTTTAAGCAAAATCTCTTTCAGTTTAATTGGTTGTTTTTAACAAAATATCAATTTAGTTTAAGTTAAATTGAATTTTAATAAACAAATAGTTTTTTAATAATATTTAGTAATTTTTTAACAAACAGTATTTGCTAAATCAAACAACTTATTTATTTTGGTTTTTAGTTGAGATTGTCATGTATAATAAAACCGTGTCAATAATAAAAATTGAGATGTTAAAAAATTAGTTAGATTTAATACTAAAAAGGCAAAAAAAAATAAAAAAATAAAAGAAAACCAAACGGCGTGCGATAGCTCAAACACGAGTCGATAACTCAAATGGAATTAATAAACAATTCAATAAACACCACCACCGACTTCATTGTTTATCTTAATCTCAAGATTCTGTGATATGCCGACATCTTACCTTAAAATATCAATATTTATAGAAGCACATGCTTAAATACATTTTTTACATGTGAAAATGATAGCTCAAGGCTCAAGCCAAGTGGATAATGAAGATCATGTCATTTATGTGCTTTTCTAACCACTTTTTAAACTTCAAATCATTAGTTTATTGAAAGTTGTTTTATATTAAAAGCTAAAATATATATTTTAAGGGATGTCATGTTGGAACATCGGTATACAAATAACAATATTTTTTATATTTTTTTAGTATTAAAAAATATTTATAAAACATGTATGAACAATTGATATGTAAGTATGATGTGATTGATTTAACTGAAGGATAATGTTTAGATGGTGGGATTGTGTGTGAATATTAGGACCCTATTTTAATTAAAAAATAATTAAAATATGGTTCTAATATTTATACATAGCCCCCTCTTTTATACATCATAATCAAATTAAATCAATCATATCATACTCATATAATTTTTACCCATACATGTTTTATTAATATTTTTTAATATTAAAAAATACAAAAAGTGTTGTTATCCATAAATTGTTGTACCAATATCTATACCGTTAAAATAAGGGTGGTGTTAAACTTACACCCAAAAAAATGTCTGCACACCCCTCAAACGCCCCGTAGTGGCCACTACGGGGCGTTTATGTACGAATTGTACTAGCTCGGTCAAACGACAGGTACCATGATTAGACCTAAACGCCCCGTAGTGCCCACTACGAGGCGTTTTCGTACGAGGTTCTGCAAAAGCTTCCGACATGTCAGTTGATTAGACCCAAACGCCACGTAGTGGTCACTACGTGGCTTTTAATGTTTAAAACGTGACAAATAGGTTGCAACTTACGAATTCATCGCCCATATATACACACATACTGAGTTACAATATTACGCATTCTCTCGAATCACTCTCCAAATACTTGAACCAGTTTCTCTTGTTTCGTTTAATAAATATCTACACTCAACAGCAGTATTTTTTATTTGAAATATGTCTTGGTGGGACGGAGACTTTTTCTTTGGTCAATATTCCGACGTTTCGCGTGTGGCTGAAACATATCAGGTACGAAACTGTGTTTACTTGCTTTTATTGTTAATCAAATGACAAACTAATCATAATGTTTTTAAGGATGAGACTGGTGTGCAATCGTCTGAGGCGACAAATAGACCCGCATTGCCAGATCTTAACGAAGAGGTTGCGGGTCAAACTTCGTACTGGCAGTTTGATTTGAACCAGAAACCTTGCTATGATGAAGACGTTAACAGGGAATGTTACGGTGGTGAACAATCACAACCACCCCAAGTGGCCGTTAAAAAGGAAGAAGCTGACATTGTATACCAAAATATGGACTGGAATACCAATAAGGTAATATATTTTCACTTGTTTTTAGTTAGATGGACATTAGTTTAATGACAACATTGTTTTCAGATATTCATTTATGTGGAGGAGCTGATGGCATGGGTGAAAACTAGAGCCCTTGATAATGGATACATCGTAGTTACCGGACGATCTAAGAAAAAGAAGGGGACCGATGAGGTCAACAAAATCTGGCTTGTGTGTGATCGTGGTGGTGAACACAATAGTACAGTCATCTTAAGGCGTACCGGTAGCAAGAAAATCGGGTGTCCTTTTAAATTAATAGGGATATACGACTCTGATTCTTATGGTTGGAAGCTTCAGGTCAGAAACGACAAACACAACCATGAACCTGCTCAAAATCTTGAGGGGCACCCGTTTGTTAGAAGAATGTCCGAGCAGGAACAAAACATGGTGCACCATCTGACTGAGCAACACATGGACCCACGCAACATACTTTCCAGCCTAAAGAAGCATAATCCCAACAACGTCTCCATTCGTAGAGACGTATACAATGTGCAGCATAAATTTAAAAATAAACAAAAAATCGGATCAACCCCAATGCAGGTCTTAGAGAACTTGCTACATACTAAAAATTACGTATACTTTACTCGGGAAAACTCTGAAACGAATGTCGTGGAGGAGATTTTCTTTTGTCATAAAAAATCATACACCTGGTGGCGTGCGTTCCCACATGTTCTTATGATCGACGCGACTTACAAGACTAACATGTACAAACTTCCTTTTGTACAGATAGTTGGTGTTACCTCAACACACCATACGTTTTGTATTGCTCACGCGTTCGTGAGTAAAGAAAAAGAGGAAAATTATCATTGGGTTCTAGAACGAGTAAAAGATATGCTAGATAAGTGTATGGAGCCCCGCATGATAATAACCGACAGAGACCTTGCTCTGATGAATGCATGTCGTAAGGTCTTTCCGGACGCTTCCAGGTATTTATGCAGGTGGCACATAAGCGAAAATATCGCAAAACACTGCAAGGCGAGTTTTTCAGACGGTGACTGGAAAAAATTTAAGGGTCGTTGGGGGAATTTGTGTGACTCTTCGTCGCCTGAAATTTACGACTACAACTATAACCGCCTGTACCAACAACTTGTCTCAGATAACCGTCAAAGTAAGCGTCATTCAATATCATTATCATTATTTTTGGTAAAATTACGTTTTCGTATGTCATAGTTTTTTTTTTATTTCAGGGGTTTTGAACTATGTGACTCAGACTTGGTTAAACCCATACAAAGACATGTTTGTCACAGCCTGGACTAACAGAACGCCTAACTTTGGTCAACGTACAACTAACAGAGTCGAGAGTCAACATTCAAACTTAAAAAGATATCTAAGAACCACTAATAACTCGCTCTCTACACTGGTAGGTTTTGTTGATCAAATGATAGAATTGCAGGAGGTAAACATGAAACATGGGTTTGAAACAAGTTTAATAAAGACAATGGGTCATCATAAAATACCCTTGTTTAATAACTTACGTGGCAAGGTTTCACATAAAGCTCTTGATTTACTACTTGATGAAATAAATAAGATCAAGGTTATGCGTCAAGGTAGTATGTCATGCGGCCACCAGTTGTGGACAAGTTGTGGCTTGCCATGTGCCTGTCGGATCTCAACATACGAAAATACAGGTATCAAATTACTGTAATCAATTCCTCTTTGTTTGTTTTTTACATTTTTTTTGTTGTAAACTGATTATTTTGTTTCCATTCATTTACAGACACGATTATCCCGCTTTCTGATATAGACATCTTCTGGACAAAACTTGACACTAAGTACCCGACACTTCTAGAAGACGAAGAAATCGACGTTGCAGCACAAATGGGTCTGGTGACGCAGGAAATAAATTCAAAACCTGAGTCAGTGAAAAAGAGTCTGGTTAAAAAAATACTTTCGCAGGTGTTTCCGTTTAAAAGTGAAAAGAAAACGCCATTGGTTCAGAAGGATACACGCGGACATCCGACATTGAAGACTCAACAACAAAGGGGGAGTGAATCTAGACAAAGTGCAGTTGTCGACTCACAAGAGAGTAGTTTTCAACTTCCAAGGCATAGTTCTTTCACTCCAGCAATGTCAAACCAGCAAAGACCCGCCCTCCAACGTAGTCGTTCAACGTCTTCTAGAGGGAAAAAAGGACTCGAGACAAGTCAAGTTGACTCGGTAGTTGCCTCGCCAGTGAAACCAGAAGGAATGAACAATCTTAGACGATTTGGTCGTTACATTCCTTCAATGCTTCATTGTTATGTAAGCAACATACAAGATGTTATGCCAGATGGTAATTGTGGATTCAGGTCTTTAGCCGTTGGGTTAGGGTTCGATGAAAATCAATGGGGTTTCGTTCGACAACAACTGTTACAAGAGGTGGACACCAATAGGGAAGCATACAGATATGTTCTTAACTCCGTTGATGAAAATTTATATGAAGCAATACGTCATAGCATAAACTGGTTTGATATCAAACCTGCACCTGAAGAACATTGGATGCTTATGCCTTATACGGGACTCGTTGTTGCACAAAGATTTGGCGTTATAGTGCACCTTATCAGTCAACAAGGGTGTATCACGTTTTTCCCGTTATGGTTAGCTCCATCGACAATACCACAACATAATGTGGTTTGTCTTCTTCATATGCCACAACATTTCGTCAACATAAGGTTGGAAGGGGATTATCCGATTCCAACTCTAAGTGCGGTCTGGAAACGTTACCGAAATGATGCGGCCGGTGCGTGGGAGCTGATTTATCAAGAACGAATCCAACGGTATACATCGATTATAGAAGCAAACAAAGAAGTATATTATCACCACGAAACTTTGTAACTTTGTATATTTATTGATAACGTTTCGAACCAAGAATATATAATTAGATTACATTACATTTATATATAATAAATATTAAATATAATTATATAAAACAAAAAAAAAGATAATATAATTATATATATTACATTTAATATAATATCATTATATATAATATAAATTATATATAATAAATATTAAATATAATATAATTATATAAAACAAAAAAAAAGATAATATAATTATATATATTACATTTAATATAATATCATTATATATAATATAAATTATATATAATAAATATTAAATATAATATAATTATATAAAACAAAATAAAAGATAATATAATTATATATATTACATTTAATATAATATCATTATATATAATATAAATTATATATAATAAATATTAAATATAATATAATTATATAAAACAAAAAAAAGATAATATAATTATATATATTACATTTAATATAATATCATTATATATAATATAAATTATATATAATAGATATTAAATATAATATAATTATATAAAACAAAATAAAAGATAATATAATTATATATATTACATTTAATATAATATCATTATATATAATATAAATATATATAATAAATATTAAATATAATATAATTATATAAAACAAAATAAAAGATAATATAATTATACTTAATATAATATCATTATATATAATATAAATTAAAAATTAAAAAAAAAATAAAGCTAAACGCCACGTAGTGCCCACTACGTAGCGTATTAGCATTTAATAACCCCCAAAACGCCCCCCGGTTCCCCACAAACGACCCACGCACACCCGTTTCCTCCCTACGCCACCGCCGCTGACCGCCGCTGACCACCGATTGGATCTCGTTTGGACCTCGTTTGCTACTTCAAGGTTAGTAATCCGACCCGTTTAATCTTGGTGGATGACCGGGGGTTGGGTTTTTGAAGCAAACGGGACCGCGGTCCCCTCGTTTGGAGCACAACGAGGCGTTTGCCCCTTCTGGTTCAAAACAAACGCCCCATATGGGCCACTACGGGGCGTTTGCTCCTACTGTTAGCACGTATTACCACTGCCAGGAGAGGGGGCTGATCTTCGGGGGGGTGTATGTGACATGTATTGCTCGTTTTAACGGGCTTATAGATATGGAGCCTGCCGGTATGGAGGCCTTTCATCCAGTTCGTTTAGATCGACGGACAATGCTTGGCATGCGTATCGCGCAGACATTCCCACGGGTCGGGCTTCGATTTTCGCTCGAGAGGGGGGTCATTTGGCAGCCGGGGCCAAATGATCTCCACTACAGAGACGAGGACCCTATGCCTGTGTTCCCACAGCCACAGCCCCAGCCGCAGCCACAGCCACAGCAGCCGCCACCGCCGCCGCCGCCACATGGCGAGGGGAGCCGCATCAGGATGTGCCACATCAGCATCCTGAGCGCATATACAGAGCAGTGCGGCTTCCCGCTCGTGTCGAGGCTATGTTACAGGGGATAGCTGATTCGACTCAGCAGCTCGAGCTCACGCAGCAGCTGTTGCAGATACAGCAGCAGCAGACGCAGATCCTCCAGCAGCAGTCTGATCAGACCCGACGACTGGATCGGTTGGAGGATCTGATCTCGTGGCATGTGCATGTCGAGCTTAGGCATGCAGAAGGTGAGGGTATTCAGCTTCCTGCAGTTCCTCGGCCACGAGATTATCCTCCTCCACCTCCACCTCCACCTTAGTATTTTCAGTCATATTTGTATTTGTTAAACAGACACTTGTATTCATGTTTATAGTTTGTATATATTTGGTTGTTTTGGTTGATGATGCGTGCATATATCTGGTTGTTTTAGTTAGTGATGCGTGTTTATTATTTAAATATGCTTTGTTGGTGATACATGTTTATTATTATATGTTTTCTTGTTGATGCGTGTTTATTATTTAAATATGCTTTGTTGGTGATACATGTTTATTATTATATGTTTTCTTGTTGATGCGTGTTTATTATTTAAATATGTTTTGGTTGGTGATGCATTATTTATCGTATTATTCTGTAACATCAGTATGCTTAAACAAAGAAAGTCATTCATATATAAATTATTTAATATATTTAAATTTTAATTAAATCTAAAAATTAAAAACATTTTTAGCTTTCAAAACTAAATGTTTTAAAAAACAATTAAAAAATAAACGAACTGAGAGATCGTAAAAAATAAAAAACAAGTTTTAAACAAAAAAATATTAGATTTTTACAAACAAAAAAACATGCGTTTAAAAAAATAACTAAACTTTTAAGTACGAGAGATACGTCGTCGTAAAATAAAAATGCTACGAGAGATACGTCGCAAATACGCAAAATATAAAAATAGTTTTTAACAAAAAAACTATATTTTTACACATCAAAAATCATACCCAAACCCCCCAAATCACCCTCAAACGACCCAAGCTGTTGGGCGTTTGTTTTTTTGACCTAAACGTCCCGTAGTGGTCACTACGCGGCGTTTAGGTCCTGAAAAAGCTGACAAAAGAGTTCTGTCGTTTAAGGTTGTCAGTCGTGGCTCAAACGCCCCGTAGTGGCCACTACGGGGCGTATGGGTGGCGGCGGGGTGTTGAATTAAAATCCTGGGGTGTGTAGATAACCCCTCCCTAAAATAACCATGATAATTTGTTTTTACATCAATACATGTGTCAGTCAATGTGAGATTAGCTCACTAAGTAGGTACTTGCCTCTTAGAATAGGAGGTTATTGTTTCAATCACATGCAAATGTGTAGTTATGATGTGAATTAACTGAAGAGTAATTTTAGCCGTTCAAAAAAAAAAATCAATACATGTGTCACTATCTTATGTATTTTTATTTTCTCATTTACTTTTTAGTAATTTAGTTTTTATATTTATTATTAAATCAGTGTAATACGGATATTTTCTAAACGAGTAAAAACACATATCTGCGTGAATTGATTAAAAGAAATATTAAATAGCGAATAAGTAAAATAAAAATAGATAATTAAAAAATAACATATTAAATTACATGTGAAGAAATAAAAGAAGCATGGAAAGAAATTTGTGGTTAATAGAGTTGTGACATCTATAAGTGGATAATTCTAACTAAGATATTTTGATTTGATTTAACTCAACCATATTTATCTTAGTTGGATTCATATCAGGTCAGTTTGTTAATCAGATTCGAGTATTTTTAATGCCCTTACTAACATTTATTATTAAAGTTACTTATTTATTTGATATAGATATGATCATAGGCTTAACCTTTTATGCATGTACACACAGACATATAGTATCATATGATAATATACTCATAAAGAGTTCACTCTTAATTTCAATTTTGACCACTCATTTCATATCCTGAAACTAAATATGTAATTCATATTAAAATTAAATTAAAATTAAATAAAAAACCAAATTTAATGTGACTAACATACTGTTTTTTAGAATTTAAAATAGGTGGCCACAATTAAATTTAATCAAGGATTAGTTTTATAAGATTGAATTTTCATATAATACAAGTCATTCACAAACACACACATATTATTGTTTTATTTTTTAAATAGCGTAACAATATTCATTTCATAAATAAATACATAAATTCATATGTAGAAGAATTTATAAGTTTATTTTGTTAAAATAAACTTGCCAGTAATCTTATTGCATACTTTATAAGTTGTGTCATCTAAGTTATTTAATTAAGAAATTTAAAAATATATCATGTACTAGATAAATTGTATTACGTACATACTTGGGAGCTGTTTGGTTATGTCTGAACCATTAAGTGTTGAATGTTTAATGCGTCTGAATAGTTAAGAGGGTCTGAATGATTAAGAAACTCTGAATGGTTAACTGTTTGGTTGCACATCTGAATGGAAAAAAAATCTTTTTTAATTAAAAACCATAAAACGCCCGTCGCCCCTCCGTCGAAGACTCCATCACCTGATTCGCCCCCGTTAGTCGTCCTCCATCACCGGATCCCCATCTCCGCCGCTCTCCGCCTCCTTCGATTTGTCCCCATCTCCACCCGTTAGTCGTCGTAGTTGTCGACGCCTCTATCTCCACCCGTCGACCTTCGAATCGTCCCCATCGACCTTCAATTCGGCCTCATGACCTTCGAATCGTCCCCATCGACCTTCGAATCACCCCCATGGACCTTCGATTCGTCCCCATCGACATTCAATTCGTCCCCAACGACGTTCGATTCAGCTGAGATGGGTGCGGCGGAGGGCGACTGAGATGGGTGCAGAGGAGGGCGGCTGAGATGGGAGCGGCGGAGGGTGGCTGACAACGGCGGTGGATGACAGAGACGTGATGAGCGCGACCGAGAGGGAAAGGGGCAAGGGGTTCAATTGCATTTCTTTTTCATTCAGACCTTCTACCTCATTCAGATGTGTTTTTTGCAGCAAACAAACAGTTTGAATCTGAACCATTCAGATTCAAACTCATTCAGATGTTACCAAACAGCCCCTTAGTATTAGATACAAGTGTATAACATTATAGTAACTATATTTGATTATATATATTGTGTTACGTAAATAAATCGTCATCGTCATACTTAGTATATCACAGTATTAGCAAAATTAAGATATAGTCTAAGTAGGATAATATGTATACTGTCTTACCTCTATCCCATAGAAATAAAAAGACTGCTTCTAATGAGACTCCGACTCATATTGCCTGATTAACCAAGTAAATGCTTTTAACATTATTTTTTCAAAAATTAAATAAAATAATGTTAAAATTAGTGTCACTTATTTTTGCCCCTTATAGGGCGAAACATATGTATATTATATGCGCGTACCGTAAACGGGACCTTGTTTTAAGTAAATAAAGATTGGATAAATCTTCTTTTAAAGATGCCATAAAAGTTTTCGAATTATTGAGCACTTGCACATGCATATGGTAATTATTACATTAGTGCGATTAGAAAAGTATCATATACCAATTATTTATGCCATTGCTATAAAAATTAAAAACCCTTATGTAGTTAGTGGTTAATAACAAGAAAAAAAAAATTAAAATGTTAATTCGAGAAAGTTTCTACGTATTATTAAAAAAAAGTTTTTATTTATTCTATAAAAAATTTACAGAATGGTTTTTTAAAGTTTCAACAATGTTTTTCAATTTTTTGTAAAATAATTTTTTTCCATTTTTTAGAATAGTGATTTTTCAGTATGTGATAACTTTTGGAATTATTTTAAATGGGGCATGGCAAGTAAAACATGACATACATTTTATTTTACAATACTAATAAATAAACATATATTTTATCACTTGTCATATTTTTACACAACAACTGTCACATGTCAATTTCTTATCAAATTCATTTAATTCTTTCATATTTAATAATTATATATTTCTTTCTTATTAAATAATTATAATAGTAATATCTAATAATATTATTTATCTTTAATTAGAAAACACATTCAAAAATAGTTTATAAAATATAGACTTTTTTAATATAATTTTTTTTAAAACAAGAAATGCTTTACTTTCAGAAATCAAAATTATACAAATAACAAGTTTTCAATTGATTAGATAAAGTTATTCTTTTGCTCCTTATATTTAACGTTATAATTAAATTGAGTCTTATAAATTTAATAATTACATAAATTATATTTATTATCTTCTTAATTTAGAAAAATTAATCTTTGATAAAATATAAACTGAAGTTTTATCATCAATAGTTCGAAGAGAATAATTGTTACACATGAAAAATATCATATATCATTTGTATAGTTATTAAAGTTTTTAATTATTGTTTTGTTACTTGAAGTATTCATATATATGTAAATTAATCATTTTATCTTAAAATATCGTTTTATAATCCTTATATTTTATTCCTAATTATTTAATATTTTATATTAAACCTGTGTAATGCACGGGGTAATAGTCTAGCTACAGTTTTAATTAGAAATAAATTGTTTAAAGCATAACTATTGAAATAGAAACTTAATTCTCATCAATAAATAACGATTATATTTTTTCACTATTTTTTGTCAAAATTTAGAATGTAAGTGTTTAATTAACTGTTAGTCTTTATATTAATAAATAAAAATAAATGTATATGTCATTTTTATAGATTATTTCAACATAAAGCTTCATGTCTCTCTCTTATATTAAAGTTTAATAAAAATAAATGTTTTAATATATTATAAAAATATTAATAGTAAAGACACTTGAAAAACAAACTATTATAATATGAATTTTTATTAATTAAGTATTTTTTAGAATAACAAATTTCTTAATATACGAAATTTTTAATATTAGTTTTTTTAATGTATATTTTATAAAAAAAATAAAAAATAATTTTTTAATAAAATAAAAATAGTTTAACATCAAAGTTTTATATATAATAAGATATTTATTATTAGATTATATTTAAAAAAAATAAAAAAAAATAAAAAATAATATTATTGTTCTATTGCTTAATTTATTTACTTATTAGTAAAAATATTTGCTTTTAAAAAAATCAGTGAAAATATTTTATCTTAAATCTCATTTTATGGTTTATTAATCTTTATTACTAACTATTTCATCTTTTATTTATTTAACTTGTTGTGTATATGGAGAACTAGCCTATATTATTATTAAAAATTTAAATTTGTTAAAAATAGTTTTTTAACAAAATATTTATGAAGCAAAAGTTTTTTAAAAATATAAGTTAAAGAATAATATTATTATTTTATTAATTAAATTATTTACATGTAATTACTTTCATTATATTTTATTATAAAATATTGTTTTATAATTTATATTTTTTTATTAATAAGTATTTATTATATTTTTTTATTTAAATCGTGTAATACACAGATAATATCATATATATTGGTAAAAAGTGTCAGTTTTTATAAACGACTTCTTAAAACAAAATATGCAAAAAAAACTTTTGAAAAACAAATGCTTAAAATTATATTATTATTTTATTACCTAATATGTATACATACATACATACATGTATGTATGTATGTATGTATTATACGCAATTTTAATAATATTTAATGCCAAAAGATCATTTTATGCTCTTTAATTTTTTTTACTGACTATTATTCATTATTTATTTTTATTCAACCCAATTTATGTAATACACATATAATTAAACCTGTTTATTTTATTTGTAAGAATCAATGAGATCATGATAATGTTACGAGAAAAATATAATTAAACCTGTTTATTTTATTTTGGTTAAATGTGTGAGTTTTTTGACAGAAAAAAAGTAATAGCTTTAGATGACATCAACTTCGTTATTCAATTTTTGTTAAAAATATCTAGATATTTTTCCTTATTTTTTCTGATTATCTAATTGTGGTATGTTATAAACTAAAAAGAAGAAATGAGAACGTGGAATATGTTGACACACTGTACATTTCAGCAATGTTTTCATAACCGGACCCGACGTCGAACCGGTCTCCTTACTGGTTAGAGGTCCGACCGGTCGGACCGGTTGAAACGGATTTAAGAACCGGATGCTTTTATAAACATTATATATATATATATATAGGGGAAGGTTCCGTTGTTAACCCACTGTTATTGTGGTAACCCAGTGAACTTTGACCAAAAATGCCCGAATCTTTTGGTTTTTTTTCGTGGTCTTTATTATACATATTTAGAGGGGGTTTCTTTTTTGTGTTTTGGCTAATTCGCAATGCAAATCGAATTTGCCTAGGTGTAAATTTGAGTTGCATTTCGCAACATTTAGAAAAGTGCAAAAATTTAACACCGATGCAAATTCAATTTGCATTGCGAATTAGCCAAAACACAAAAAAGAAACCCCCTCTAAATATGTATAAAACATCATGAAAAAAAACCCAAAGATTCATGCATTTCTTGTCAAAGTTCACTGGGTTATCGTAATTACACAGGGTTCTTATTTGAACCAAATCCTATATACATATATATATATATATATATATATATATAATCAAAAAAAAATTAAAAAACTAAAAAATATTAAAAAAACCGGTTCAACCACCGGTCCGACCACCGGTTCGCCTGTTCGACCGGCCGGTTCACTCAAAAACGGCTCAGAACCCCTAACCGGACCGGTTCACCCACCGGTTCCCGGTTCGACCGGTCCGGTTTTCAAAACATTGCATTTCAGAAACTTTTAATAAATTATATTTTCATAATCGCATTAAACTAAAAAAATAAGTTAAACGAGGTTTTCAAAGGGGTCGGATATTTAGACCTATGTAGATGCAGTTAGCACCATTAACATTCATACCACTCATATATGGCTATGCGAGTTTAATGAATTTTAATAGTTTTAGATTATGTTTGGTTGGAAAACCCATACTACCCATATAAAATTATACGGGTTGTATAACTCTCTTGGTTTAAATCTGTCCATATTTGATGAATTTACATTATATGAATCGTATAACTTTCTTGATTTAAAATTTTCCATTATAAATTAATTTTTGGGGTTGTTTTCAAGTTTCATACAGGCCGTATGGAGCTATATGATCCGTATGAACGCTAAGCTGTTTATTTTATTTATTTTCATAAAATATAAAGTTCAAATTTTTTAAAACTACGTTTTTTAAAAAGTAAAAACTTTAAAAAATTGTTTAAATGACTTTATAATTGTTAAATTATAACAGTTGGCTATAGTTATTGAAGTATTGATAACTATAATCTAACGGTTTGAATGTTTAATTGTTACGTATAATTGATTCAATATATACCGTTTTATTCGTTTTCTAATTATAATAGACAATCAACAAACTAATCAACCCATATACACAACAAATAAATGAAACACGTAAACATACATACTGTTAAAAGACTCATGACGAAGTTGTTGTTCCTGATCGACATTGTTGAAATTTTAATAAGACTTAAAACTCAATAACAAACAAATATAATAAAGAGAAGTTGAAAGAAGAAATGAATGAAATAAAAAATGCTTCTTTGTATACTACTATACGGAATGTAATAAGATCTAAATAAGTGTCCCTTTAACAAAGGCAATTCAACGCGTAGATAAGTATACGAGTCGTATAAGTGGTGTCGATTTGACTTTGTTTAATTTAAAATTTATATAACATGTAAAGAACTATATGAGTCGTATAGCGAATGTCAAGAGATTGACACTTATGTTTCTCTAACATACTTCTTTCCAAATGGATTTGTTTGTATTCGGAGCCTGAGTAGATTCTTCGTAGTCTTTTATCATGTTTACTTTAAAGGAATGACATGTAACAATTTTAAATCGCCACGTGATATATTAGCTAGACTTATTTACAATTCAACATAGAAATATATAATTTTACTAACTAGCATTTAACCTAATAGTATGTTGGATATGTAATACATGATATCTACTTTGGAAATCATAAGTTCAAATCCTGCAATTGTCACGTCAGGTGGATTTAGAAGTACATTAGTTGTCAATAAAATATGTAAATATATATAATTTTATATTTATATGTTACTAGTAAAACTATTTTTTCTATATAAATATAGCAGGCGTATAGCGTACAAAAGAATCGTCCAATCATTCTGTCTATACGTATCATACAGGGCTATATGATGCGTATAAGCCCCAAAAGTTGCAACCTTAAATTCTCTAACATCATAACCTTTTGCCTTGTACATGCTTATATGCTACTATAGGCTTGCCACTTATTTTCTAGCATTAATTCCTCTTCTATGAACTATATGTATATGCTATACGAGGCGCACGACATGCGCACCACATCTATCATTAGTCAAAATTCTTGTACGAGAATGATTGATTAGATATATGTCTCCTATAACACTATACAATAAGCTTAGCATTATTAGGTGCTATATGAGATGTAAGATAAGACGTGACAATATGGATGTGGGTGTGAGATATATGATCCTAAATACAAGCCAGAAAAGACTAATTGAAACCAAAAATAATGCACACCAACTAGGCTTGACATGAAACACGACATAAAAACAACACATAAATAACTAGATTTTAGGTTGGTAAGTATAACCTATTTAAAAACAGGTCATGTTCATGTTAATAAAATAGGTCGATTTCAAGTTGACTCATTTAAAACATGTCCATCTGTTACCTGTCTTAGATCTCAAAATTTTTATTTTTACTTTTGCTTTTTTCCTTCTAGAAACATATATTTTTTTTCTTTCAGTTATTTAATATAATTTAATTATTAACTAACAAAACTTTTATTTTTTTTTATTTACAATGATTACTTTAATATTTTTTTCCATTTAAATATGGAAATAAATTTTATTTTATATTTTATACTTTTGGCTTTTTATGATATTCTTAACTTCTTTTTGTTAAAAATTCATATATATAGATTATTTGTCACTCACACGCATGTATTAAAAATATTATTATTATTGTTGTTGTTGTTGTTGTGCTTTTAAGCCAACAACTAGCTTACAAACTTGTTTAATTAATTTTGTCAAACGGGTCGTGTTTAAGTTGATTTGAATTTATGTCTATCCGGGTTAAGGTTGAAAACTTTGTCGCGGTTGCAAAATTCAACCAGTTAACCCCGCACACTTGACACTCTTAGATGACCAACCATAAACTTCTTTGTATGTTTAACTAAACATAAGAAAAATATTAATAGAATTAACTTTATAACCGAATCAAACTGATCGAGGTTTTAGGCTTGTATCATGTGATAATATAGGTTTACCTAAATTATTTATAATTATAAGAGAATTAGAAAGGTAAATACTTGACAATAATTTTTTTGGTTGACTTAATTAATTAATGTTTATTTTTCCAGGAAAGAGGACGTTCACATTTTGTGAGTAATGGTTACGTTACATGTGATGTTATTGCATAAAGTTATAATATATACTAATATACATGATGGAAAACAAATTGTTGAATGGCTTCTTGTGATTTGTATTTTGTAGATATGGATTGCGAAAGTGAAAGTGCGCGCCAACGTCCTTCACCAATCTAATGAGAAAAAGAAATTAAAAATTAATTTAATTGAATATTCTTTTTTCTTTTAAATTTTTATGTAGATCGTCTTATAGCTTCTTAAAAAAAAAGAGAGACCTTTCAAGAATATAGGTCTACTTTCTCGACAGATTTGGTTG
The DNA here is from genome assembly GCA_009363875.1 of Mikania micrantha. Lineage (NCBI taxonomy): Eukaryota > Viridiplantae > Streptophyta > Magnoliopsida > Asterales > Asteraceae > Mikania > Mikania micrantha. The sequence goes on from CM018683.1 coordinate 27,782,335, forward strand.
AACTTGCTAACCCGACAAAAAAAAAATGCTTTACTATTTTACTTCCTCTCAACTTGTCATAGAACTTGATAAGACCGATTTCTAAAATATCAAATTCCCACATTCGGTTTATAAACAAGCAGGCATTACCTGACCCTCAAATTGTCTTATAGTAAGATAATCATAATTATTAAAAGACTATATCTGATTCATTTATAAGATAAAATTACTTTTATTAAAAAATTCCATGAATCAACCAGTCAAATTTTTACCCTATCTAACGTTTAGTAAATTAAAGGACCTTTAAAATATCCAAAGATGTAATTTTATATATAAAAATTTATCTGATCAGGGGTCAATCAACCCTCCTGATTCTCTTTTACAATCAAGAAAAAAAATAAAACCATAATTTAACCAATTTACTGGTCAAATTAAATGATATTTAAATCAGATCAAACACTGTAAATAGTCCCACTATGATTCGAATCTGAAGAATCTCCATTGAGTTCCATCATCATCGTCATCCATTCTTGAATATCTTCTTCCCCAATTCCTTCCAAAAAATCATTTTCTATAATCGGTTTCTTCTCCGTCACCGCCGTTTCTCCGCCCGATTCCAGTTTCCGGCGACTGCTACTTTCCGGCCTTTTTTTCGATGAATTATCTCTCGGAGACACCACTGGCCGGTTATTTTCCAGCGATGAGAAAACCGTATAATCCGTAAACGAGAAATTGAGCTTCGCCCTCGGTCCCCGGAATTCTATGGCGGCGCGGTCATAAGCCCGTGCCGCCGCCTCCGCAGTCTCAAATGTCCCTAACCACACTCGAGCAGCTTTCCGGGGATCCCGTATCTCCGCCGCCCATTTCCCCCACGGTCGCTGCCTCACTCCCCTGTAATTCTTCTTTTTCTTGATCGGACCACCTGCTCCACCGACAACCCCATCGCCACCGACTTCACCAGGGGCACTAACACTGTGCAAATTCGTATCATCGTGAAAATAATTACACCCGAGACACCCATTCAGTTTACAAACCGGACATGTATCCGGAACCGGCAACGCTACCGGAACAGAGCACCCCCTGTTGGTGGAGGTGGCGGTGAGGGATCCGTTCGGAGATAGTAAATTTAAACCATATCCGTTTTGGTGATTGGAAGCTCCCATTATGACATTCTTCAGAGCATTAACCATTACTGTAAACTCTTCATCGTTGGTGAATCCTTGCGGCGGTTGGTGGTGGCCGGAGGTGGCTGTTTCTTCGTTGGGTGGTTTTATGCTGTGCATGTTTCTTAGAGAGAGAAAGTAATATGTTTAGAATATGAACCTGTTTGAATTTTAAAAAGAGGGAAGTCAAAGTATTTATACGAAAGAAGTGCCGACGTGGCTGCCAGGTCAGACGCTGTTGGGACACGGATTTGTATGGTTAAAATTAAAAAGTTTGAAAAAAGAGCACGTGCTAATTGAGAATGATGCTTTTCGTGAGTGAGGTGCTGACCTGGCAAACTGGGTTGTGTTCACACGCGGTTTATCGGTTTTACCGGGAATCTCCTCTCCTTTCCAAAGATATTCAAAATATATTTGTGTCACCGATCACTATTCACTTTACTAAACTCTTCAATTCACTTGAGTGGACTGTGGAGCATGACAGACAAATTACATTAATATAACACTAACATGTGTGCATCTCCCTGTATTTTGAAACCGGTATTTTGAAACAGGTTTCGGTTCAAAATCGATTCTGGCCATTAAAGTAAATAATCGGTTTTAATTATGATCGGTTAACTGTTTTTTGGTAGGTTTATGTTCCGGTTTTTGTTCGAGTTTCGACCGAGTAAAAGTGGAACCGGTTTCGGTTCGGTTTTCCTTGTAAAACCAAAACCACCTCTTTGTAATCGTACTCAATCTTTAATAAAGCAAAGATTCTGGCATGCTTTGCAATATTTGGATGTGTATGTATGTACACAATAATGTTTAACAATGACAACATTAATCTTTATAGAGTTTTAATAAGATTATTAGGTATATTTATTCATAAGTATGCCTAATAAAAGAAAGATAATTTTAAATTTAGTGTTTCATAAGTATGCCTAATTTAGTGTTTCGATTCAGTGCTTAGACTAACGGTTAAGGCTTGGGCATGGGGTTGAGAAGGTCGCAGGTTCGATTCTTGTCCAGGCGGGTCAAACCGGTTTTGGATCATTTTTTTTAAATGTCTTTTAATTTAAAACTCATTTTGAATTCTTGTTTTCATAGAAAATATTTTTAAATAAAATACAATTATTTTGCTTATATATATATATATATATATATATATATGTATATATATATATATAGCAAATAATTATAATAATCAATTAATTGAATACTTAAAAAGAATTTCAAAATGTTTTCCAAACTCTTATACATTTTATAAAATATCTACTTTCATATAAAAAATATATCCAAATAAATTTTAATCAATAGGAATTAAATTGTTACAACTTATAATTTATATATAACTCATGTTTTAACATGTTACAAATAATATACAAGTATCTTTAATTATTACATATGATTAATGCATTAAAACTATTTAAAACTAGTTGTGATGCATTCGTGTTTTAGAAATCGTTAATCATTATATACTTTCTTTAAAGCTATTTGTGATGATTTAAAATACTAAAAAAAATTCTTTTAAATATTATTTATGATTTATTAATTCTATTGAAACTATAAAACAATTAGTTAACATTTTGGTTCAAGGTAATTTGAGTTATTCCTTAAATGTAAATTATCCTAACGATCGATAAAACTTTTAATCAACATTGTATATCAACACGAAAACTATAAACTTTGTAAATATCATTATTAGTTTATGTGAACAATCAACAAATAAACCAATATGAGTTTTAAAGGATCAACACATCAAAAATCGAACTTGATGACCTATTTAGACCTTAGGAGTCCATAGAATGCCATAGCTATGTTAACTTATGCCTAATAAACTATTTAGGTGGACATTGAACTTGTTTGGACATATTTTGGGCTATAACTTGATAATCATTTCAAAGACTATCTCATACATCGAGAGGAGTCTTCATAGCCCACTTTTACTTGTTTTAATGTTTTATGGGTATTACATGTAATTTTGAACTTAGCTTTAACTTTAGTCCGTGTGAACTTAACTTTATGATCTAAACTGTAGTGAACTTAGCTTGAGCTTCCGTTGATCACAACTTAACGTTAGTAAACTATGATAGATATATTGGATTGACCATTCCACCCATGATGGATTTACCATGAGGGGGAAACCTGTGGTGATATGTTACTACTTCAGCATTGTTAGGAATGCTAGATTCGTCATAGCTTAAATTTTTGATCTGCGTATGGTTTACTTACATGTTTTATTTAATATTGGCTTGTTATCATATGCGACAACTTATCTTTTATTAAACTATTTTTGTGTGTGTGCTTAAAACTAGTGAAGCTCACCAACTTTTAGTTGACTTTTGTTTTAAATATGTTTGAGGTGGAAACGAAACTTAAAAGTTTTGTACCTAGATAATTGTTTAATGAATTATTAATGTAATATATTAGACTTTTAAATTGATTGACTATGTAATTGAATGATGATTTGAATATCATGTTTGAATTTTATTAAATGAGATGTTTGAACTATTTACATCTTTATATCCTGTGCTATGAAAGTCTACACTTTGTAGTTTCTCGATGATTTCACCATTGGTCAGGGTGTTACAGACTAGTCGGCCACGGTTTTGGTTATTTTTGCGATCTTTTACATTCAAACATTATTAAAAATCCAAAAAAAATTATCAATTTTTTTAAATTCTTTTTTACTGTTTTACACATTCTAAAATTTTATGAGCATATTTTTTTAATATTTTATTATTTTTATTTTATATAATTAAAAAATTATAAAAATCGTTTTTGACTTATAAAAGTATACAAAATATTTATAACATTCTAAAAACTCTTGAAATGCCAAGAAAAATGTTTATTCTTATTTAGAGATAAAATGATTTAATAATCGTTGTTAACTTAAAATATATGTATATTATTGTTCATTTAGTTAGGATTTATGTTTTGCTATAATATATGGGTACATACACACACACGCACACTAAATCTATAACCCCGGTATTTTTATTTCTTTGAAGGTTTAGATAAATTAACCATCTAATTTTACATTTTATAGAATTAAGATTTTTAAAATGAACTATAAACTTTTATAAAACTAAACGGACATATTTATATATAACTCTTTTGGAACTCATAAAACAATGAAATTTTTTGTGACCAATACAAAATCACTCGCTCGAAACTCGAACTATACGATCTTGTAGTTACAATAGGAACTTCTTTTAAGTCATAGAAAAAAATAATAGCTTATTTGAATTAAACTATATAAGTTGATTGTGAACTTGGTTGAACATTGTTTTAACTACAACTTGATATTTATTGCAAAACTATCAACTCATCAATATGAGTTCTTCATAGCCCCTCTTTTACTTGTTTTATACTTTAGGGATCAAACATGTTTACATGTGAACTTTATCTTCAACTATTATCCTTCTGAACTTTGCTTAATGACCCTAGATGTAGTGAACCTTAGGTATAAACTTGCACTGTTCACAACTTAAATAATTAGTAACAACGATATATCACTTGGACTGACCATTTGACTAATGTTTGATTTACCATGCGGGGGAAGCCTGTGGTGATATGTTACTACTTCGACATTGTTAGAAATGATAGCTTGGTCATAACTTTACCTTTTGATCTGCGTATGGTTTACTTACATGTTTTAGTTCATATTGACTTATTATCACATGTAACAACTTATCTTTCATCAACTATTTTTGTGTGTGTGCTTAAAACCTGTGAAGCTCACCAACTTTATAGTTGACCTTTGTTTTAAACATGTTTAAGGTGGAAATACAACTTAAGAGCTTTGGACCAAGTTAGTTGTTTACTGGATTATTAATGTAATAGATTAGGTTTTTAAATTGTTTGACTATGTAAACGAATGATGGTTTGAATATCATTTTTGAATTTTATTAAATGAGATGTTTGAGTTAATTACATTTGAATACCCTGTGCTTTTTAACAATCTGCACTTCGTGGCTCCCCGGTGATTCCGCCATCGATCGGGGTGGTACAACATTGTGAGTTTCAAATACAATAAAGAATGTTATTAAATCAATGGATATAATATTTCTTATTGATATTCTATTATTATTTATTTATTTGATAAAAATTGTAGAAATATTTAAATAAATAAATAAATATTTCAATTGATACCTTTCAAACTTAGATATATTCTTTTAAGGCTTCCATAGTATGCCATAACCTATAAGACATCAAAACTTGGACTAAGGGAACTAAGACATTATGTTATTCAAACTTTAGGGTGATTATCCTTGCTTACCTAAAAATTATTCAAAGGCTTTGTGGATTAGTTAAGCAAACCATTAGGTGAGTTCCCATACTCCCCTTTACAAATTTTATTTTTAGGGATGTTACACTCGTACCATTTCAAACTTGTTTCAATTCTTGAAATTATTCAAACAATGATACAAGCTTAGACATAGTTTATGTTTTAGATGCTATGTTTTATATAATGTGTTGATTCTATGTGTGTTGCCAGCTAAGCAAGCTAGTACTTAGTAGCCTAAGATGTGTTAGATACCATCCTCGCATTAGCCTTTGTCATTGTGTGAAAAAGGTGAAAAATAAACCTAGCAAACTCTTTGAATTACAAATGTTAATTCATAGTATTGTTATACTTGAATTAACATGTTGTATGAATACTTGTTTGTACAATATTGGTTATTCATTCATTCATTCTTATTTGTAAATCTTGTATTTATGCTATGCCTTTTGATACATTATCTACTTAGGCGCATAGTTTGCATCTTTTTCTATGTATTATTAAACTAAGTGTGTGATCTCACCAACTATGCAAATTGTGACACCCCGTAAAATCCAGGTCAACATCGAACTTTAATTTAATGTTATTTAAATGTTTATCCTTACGTGGCACTATAATTGGCATCAAATTAGGGTGACACAGGCACAAAAGTCTAAGCAAGAACAGATTCGAAATGGTAATTCATGGAATTACTGGAAGTTTCGAAAACACACACGAGGTTGAGTCACGAACGTTGAAGAATTAACACATTAAAGAATTTAACGTACAAAAAAAACCCGTAAGTGAACACGGTGAAAACATATCACAACATTTAAGTAAAACACTAACGGATCAAACACAACTTGAAATCACAAAACAAACAAATAATACTGGACCCGAAACCATTGCGGTACGCGAGGCATTTCGCCGAGATCTGTCGAGGTACGCGACAGAGAATTTCAACAGTTGTGTTGACAAGTCAACGTGGTACGTGACGACGGTTAGTATTCCCTTGGCAGTACGCAGCGTGTCCCGAAACCGAGACTCAACAATTTTGTCCTTGGCGGTACGCCAAGAACCCTGGGGAGTATCCTTGGCGGTACACAAAGGCCCCCAAAAAATCTTATAAATACCACCTCACTTCACCATTTCATTCCTTTACCTCACTCCACAAACTTAAGTCTGTTCTCTCAACCAAAACAGCTAAGCTACCTCTCAACTCCACCCCAACACTTGTTCTTGAGCTATAGTGAAGATTTGAAGCCTTGGAGCTTGAAAGAAGTACTTTGAGGAGCCCGTCAACACCACCACACCTTGTAGCAACCGAAGAATTCTTACCAGCCCTCCTTCAAGCCCTCTAACTTCTGCTCCAGCTGAATCTAAGCTCCTAAAGATATTGTGAGGTACTTTTAATGCTGATTCATTATTAAAAACCTACATGCAAGCACCTATACACACACAACTCCAAAAACAATACATGAACAAATTTGTGAGCTTATGAACTTATGGTTGAAGTCTCGATAACTGATTTCTAATGTATAATGTTATAAAAATGAGTTTTGGTGTCGTTTAGTGAACATTTGTGATAATTACTAAATATAAAAACTTTGACATACAAGAGGATTGATAGATGATGTTTTAGATATGTTAGATAGTTTCAAATGATGATTTGTGTCTATTAATGTGTTTAATAACAAGTTAGAATGGTTAGATTTGGAGAACTAAAGATTATATTCATATGTTTCTAAATATAGAAACTTTATGTTGAATGGACATGCAATGCATGTAGATTTTAAACATGTGTAAGTGTGATGATCATGTTAATGGTCATAGTAAAAGGTTAGGATTGTTTGATTGTTGCTAAAATAAGTTAAATGCCTAACTTTCTATATAAGGGAACTTTAATTGGGGATTTTGATAAATTAGAGCTATTGAACATGCTTAATGATGAAATCTGATAGGATGCGCTACATTATGATGATATAGGAATACCTATATGATTAGTTGGATGAAAACATGATGATATAGCACACTTACTAAATATAGTAACTTTGGTTAACTAAAAATGGGTCACAAGCATGTTTGATGATATGTGATGATGTATTACGTGTTGACACGAACATATAAGGAAACTAGCATGCCTAGATTGATAAAAAGTGAATTTTGATGCAAACTTGCTAAAAATGGAAACCTGCTAAAATTGGAAACATGCTAAAAATGAAAATTTACTATAAATAGTAAGTTACTTGATGAACATGCATGATACGCCTATGTGTACAACTTGTTAGTTAAGAAATATTGTGATACGCTTTAGCATTTTTTGAACTAAACCTGTAAACTCACCAAATTTATGTTGATACGCTTTAGCATTTTTTTTTCAGGTAATTAGAATGCTTAAGGTATAGGATTGCACTGAAGGAGAATCATGGGGGAGTCATGCATGCATTTTGAATATTTTTATAAAAATTGATGTTATGTGTAAAGAATATATTTTGTACCACAAGCTTCCGCAACATTTATTCTATTCCACTGTAAAACCTGTTATTTTATTGGGGATATTTAAGTAATGTACACGTGTTTTCAAAAGCATATAGAGTCGTTAGTACATGACGATCCATAACGATCCATAACGACATCATCCATGTACAATCTAGGAGCCACACCCAATATTGGGAATGGTACACAGGGATGGTCCGTAGATGGATACGAGGGGACCAAGGTCCTTCACCACCGACTGCAGGAAGTAGCTCGAGCATGCCCACACTACCTTCTCTTGGTTTCCTGATTGAGCAGGTGTTTGTAGCATTTGTGTTGACTATGGATCGTGAGTTCCTCCACATGCGCGACGCGACCGGACAAATTACTGGATTGCTTAAGGGAGAGCGTCGCATAGCGGCGAAAGTGGAGACACTCACTGATGAGCTGACCATCACTGGCCAGTGTCACAGTGACCTGTACTAGAGTTGCGTACGCGAGTGTGCGAGCTAACGGCTAGGGTGGAAAGAGCTGAAGCCAGAGCTTGTGCAGCCAAGGCAGTAGCGATCCAGGTTGCTGTTGAGCAGGAGCCTAAGGAGGATGAGGCTTAGGACGAGGAAGATGAGCCGGCTGAGAGCGGAGATTTTGCATCCATTATTGAATCGGTGAACCAGGAGTAGAGATTTATTTGAAGTACCATAAACCTAGATGGGCGGGTTGTGCCCATACAACTATCTTTCGAATTATAATGTTTGGGTTAAAGTAGTTTGTAGTTTCATTATAAGTTATATTATTTGAATGTTGCTATATGTTTCAAAATGTTGCATTCATGTGTATATTATCTCTCTCATGCGTTCATTTGAGTATTTGTCAAACTATTATTATGCGATAGATCTGAGTTGGTATCTCATGCTGTTTATCATTATCTTATTGTGTTGAAAGCAGATGGTAGGAAACGGATCAAACCCTCATGCCAATAATATATGACTAGGGTCATTGGAAATCAAGGCGCTTGTGGAATGAAGGATCTCCAAAGCGATAGCTGACTATGACGCATCTAAGGCTCACTCAGAATCAAGTGGCAATGTGTTGGGTAACAACTCACAACCAAAAGGATGAACCATCAAGACTTTCCTTGGGTGCCATCTTCATACTTTCAGGGGATCAGAGGGAGAAGTGGGATTGCTCAGGTGGATAGAGAAGACTGAGTCAGTATTCGGCATGTGTAAGTGCTTGGAGTACAAGAAAGTGAAGTTCGTTTCAGGAACACTGGATGGTGGGACTCACATGTTCGATCCATGGGATTGGACACCGCCAATGCAATTCCGTGGGTCGACTTCATGGAAATTCTAAGTGAGGAATACTGTCCTCGAAATGACGTTAAGAAGCTAGAGGACGAGTTTTGGGTTCTGAAGATGGAGGTATCCAAAATTGAGAAGTATACCCTCGTGCTTACACGAAATGTCTAGACTATGCCTAGATGGTGACCCCCGAGTACAAAAAGATTGAACTGTACATTAGTGGGTTACCTCCTCAAACACAAAGCATGGTTAGTTCGGCTGACTCCACTCTCATCCAGCCCATAATCAGGATGGGAACCAGTTGATAGATCAGGCAGTGGCACAGGGGATATTGCTAAAACGAGGCGAGCATCTGAAACAACAAGACAAAAAAAAGTCGGACCCAACAGCAAAAAAACCTATACCCCACAACAATCCTCACAACACCGACTTACACAGACCAAAGCTTTCTCGGTGGTAATCAGACCTTAAGGGCAAAGGTGTTTATGAGGGGAGCTACCCCAAATGCAACTGATGCTCTTATCATCATTACAGCCAGTGCGAGAGGTTCAGGTGCCTGAAATGCGACATTCATGGCCACATGGTAAAGACTGTGGGGTAACACTGTAGGTCCGGATCTTATCAAGACTCGAGCTTTATGGCTCCGATCAACATCAAACGACTCTAGAATGTGCAGAATCCATAATAGAATCACAATAAGAGATGGAAAAATGAATGCTTTTTGTATTTTGTGAAGTTCTCGAACACAGTGCCTCAATACGTCTAGAGAGCACTTGTCTCGGGAATCCAACCCTAGAACAGTAAAAAATACGTCTATATATACTATTCTAGGAGTACTCGAACCCTATACACGAAAATGGTTCGAGTACTCGAAAATCAAAAGTACACGAAAATTACTGTACACCAAAATCACCAAAATCAGGTCTTCAGCTCATCGCGGGTTGACTTTTTCAGTCTTCATCGTTGATTGGGCTCTACAAACTCCCCCTAAACTGATGAAGTGAACTGATGGGAATTGCGACTGAGTGAGGACCTACACCTGCGTATAACTTCATTTCCAAAGCAAACGCAACAACCTTGGTGAAAGGTTTTGCTTCTTCCTCCCAATCACCGTAAACTCGGATGAGCGACTCATGCAGTTTCTTCATGTCTTCCTTCCCGAACTTGAAAAGATCCATCGGATCAAGAATCATATCAATATCGTTGACGTCATCTTTGTTCCTGAGGATGACAGCTGCAAGGGTCTTTTCATCAAAATACCATGATAGAAAGTTAGCCAATGAATTATCTGGGACTCTTGTGGATTTTGGCATAGCTTTCTCTGTTGCTGGAGGCAGATACTTATAGTAGGCCCAAGGCTCTTTCTTGATTGGATCCACTATGCATGAAGAGATGAATCTTCTTCCTTTTGCAGTCTTCATAACCGAAAAATCCTCGTCACGCTGATCTTTAAGGAACTTTGCAAAGAGCTCAGCTTGACTGTCCTTGGAAGGATTGAAGAACATTGCACTATTTATGTTTCGAAGATGAAACTTTGGCATCGAGCAGAAATCTTGAGGCCTCTTGTAGTATTCGGGCTTTCCGTTCATCCTCTTTATCAGATACAACTGTCTGTCTTTGTCAAACATCCAACAAGTAACATTGGATTTGTCGTTTCGAACAACAAAAAGGTTACGAGGATCTGAGGTCCAAGTAGTTTCATTCTGCTCTGCAGGAACATCTCCTAGCCAAGATTGTTGCACCTCTGGAGGAGCAAGAGTCCAGTCGCTCTGTCGATCAAACCAGCTGTCTATCACTTTCCTGAGCGATGCAACTTCCTGTCCTTGAGGGTCGACATACTTGTGAGCATGCAAGTAGTCAACGTATGGATCCGTAGAGACATTGCCTATTATGATATTCTCTGGTTCTTCTGCAGATGCTCCTGTAGAAGATTCTGCAGTCACTTTCCTCTCTTGATCACATACTGCATCAAAAACTGAATCCATGGTGACGTCGGCATATAAATAGCCCAGACCCGCTGCACTGAGCTCGTTACCGAATCCTGAAAACTAGAGGCTTCTCTAAAGAGGGTGGATTCTCTGAAGCATGAATTCCTCCTGTAACATCCTGAACAGGCTCGTCATCCTTCTATCCAGATGTACTGGCTCCCTGACCTATATCGCTTCCGGCGTTATCATCATCATCATCATTGTCATCATTCTTGTCGTCTTTATCATCTTTGTCATCATCCTCATCTTCCTTTTCTTTCTTTTCATCATCATCATCATCATCATCATCATCATCATCATCGTTGTCATCATCAACCTTATCATCTTCCTGATCATCAAGCTTTGATCCAGTCAACTCCTCAATAACCTTTGTTAGACGCCTGTTTTTTTTTCTATACGACCAAGGGTTCTGTTCTGCTTTCTAAACATATCACAGACTTTGAACATGGCTTCCTATAAGCCGAGAATCTGTCCATCCTTGGCGGCTGAATCCTGTTCCAATTGGAACACTCGCTCTTGCAACCATTCCAGATCCACAGGCATCCTCTCAGGCATGTAGGGTGATGGGGATTGTAATGGTGCCTTGCCTTTGTCTTTCTGGTTCTTCGATGGTGGTGGTGGTGGTTCTGAAAAGTGAATGGGAATTGGAGAATGTGGCAGTGAGATATGAGTATGTGGAGGAGATGATGGTGTGGTTTGGGTAGCTTCAGTGGTGGTGAAGGTAGGTGGTGGAATCGAGATTTGGGTGGTAGTTATGGGTTGAGTGGGTGGCTTTGGCTTTGGTGGTAGTGGTCATTTTGGCTGTGTGGGTGGTTTAGTTGGAGGTGGTTTAGGCTGTGTAGGTTTGGGTGGAGGTGGTGGAGGTTGTGTAGGTTTTGGTGGAGGTGGTGGAGGCTGAGGCTGAGCCTGAGAAGACGAAGATGAGCCCCTGGTCTTCTTCTTTAGTCTCGGGCCCCTTGTCCTTTTGGACATCATCTTTATCCTTTTCTTTTTCGGAGTGGTCTCTGGAGTTGGCACATAATCAGTGTCCTGAATCTCCTCCCGATCAGCCCTAGATAGTGGTGGAATGACTGGCTCAATCTCTCTAATCACTTCTTCTTCACCAGAGGATGATGATGACTATGATGATGACTCTTCAGTTGCCTTTCTGGCTTCAACATTTGTGCCTACGGGAGGGTGATCGTGCTCATCAGCAACGAACGCAGTGGTTCCCGCAGGGTGAACATCATGTTCTTCAGCAACAAAGGCAACATGTGTGCCTTGATCCTCCATTTCCTCGTCCTGTCCCGCAAACCTGCCAAACTTCACCAGAGGGCGCCCCCAATGTAATTCTTCTTGCCCCTCTTGTTCATCATCATATATGAAAAGATATCATCTCTCATCCTCTTGATCCCAAGTGTACCGATAGTAGGAACAAGGTTCTGATGACGTTTGTTGATCACTATCTGAATGAATCAAGGAAAGGCCAGGAATCTCCCTTTCCGCTTTCCCTTGATATTTGCATGCATATCCCTGAATATCATTCTCAAATAGTTGAAGTCAACACCCAAAGTGAAGGCCACCATGCAAGAACTAAGTACTGGTTGAGCACATCATAGCCTTCTTTCCTTCCTAACAGGCACTGAGTCCCCACATGAGTCAGATATCTCCAATAAGGGTGGAGAAGCGTTTTTTCTGTAGGAGGATAGACACCCTCGTGTCCCATCCTGCAAACGGCTCCGTAAACGAGCTCATGAGCGAGCTCAACCAGATCAGTTGCCTTGTCGCCAAACTGTAGGCATTCCCGAAGGATCTGCTCTGTAATGATAATCGGTTGTCCCTGAACTTTTCCTATTAGGATCACAGTGCCATTGGCGTCAGTGCATTCTGTAATCGAGTTCCAGAAGCTGTGAATATACTCAGAGATGATCTTAGGGTGCTCCATGATCGCATAGTTGACCGGCGATAGAATCAGCCCTTCCACCATGCTCTTGAACATGGCATGCTTTTCTTGAGGATCTCCGACATATGCCAACATGTTGAGGTCTGGAACGAACCGTAAGTCACCCATCTGAAACAAAACACAAGTTAAGTTAGTTAAAGTTGAAGTCAAAAGTCAAGGGTCAAAAAGTCAAAGCCCAAGTCCATGTCAAGCGAGTTAAACAAAATCACCTAGTCAGAAGAAGTTCACGATTTTCAGGAGTTCACGAAATATCAAGAGTTTACGAAATTTTAGGAGTTCACGAAATTCGAGTTGTATTCGAAAATTTGTAATCGAAAATGGAGTTCTCGAAAAATTGTACACAAAACTTGTGCTCGAAGTGTGACAACTAGTACCAGATCGTCCGACAATCTGTACGGTATGTGTACTTACATCATTACTATGCGTAAATAACTATGTGTAGATAACTATGTGTGTATGACTATGCGTGAATAACTATTTGATAAACAGTTGGGTTAAAACAGTTCTATAGAACAGTATATCAGTTGTATGTATTTGAATGAAAATTCAAGTACAGAAATACAACAACACCAGTGAAATAACAATGAAGAGTACAAAAAGAAATAAACATATCGGTTGTGATCTGATTTCCACAAATAACCGAAATCAGATAACCGACAATATCATGAGAAAACAATGTGAAACTATTCATAACAATGTGAAAACAGTTAGAATTAGTTGAGTCCGTAAGGGAGAAAGTACAATTCAAATAACAGTTCAGTATCATTTACGAACGATGAACTGACAGAGTGTTTGCGTGGGTGACGATTCACACAAACATACCTGTGAGTTTAACGTTCTGAACGGCAACTGAAAAATAGAAAACCAAATCAGAAAGTGAAACGTACGATTGTATATCTGTACGAAAACGCGCGTACGATACGTTTTTTGAAGAAACGGCAAAAATAAACAATTACGAACGTTAAAATAATGAAAATAAAATAAAAATAATATTCATTAGGAATTTCCACCTAAAAGGATTTAAGTTAAACTATTTTTATAAAACTATACATAATTAACGTTAAATAACGAAATAACGAGATTTAACGGTCTGATCAAGAACGAACGTTAAAAATAAGTAAAATGTAATATTTTACGCTTTAGAATTTTGAAACTCATCAAAATAATCCAAGAAACCTAATTTACATGTTCAATTATTTAATTACGTAACCGTAATAACGCGTACGTAAAAATACGCGAAACTGACACCGAGCGAGACCGAATACACGGGGAACCCCTCGGGGTATAAAAACCCTTATTTTGGTTCATCTTCTTCATTTGCAGCAGCCCACATATCTCTCTCTATCCTCAAAACCGTCTAGCCTTTCTCACACTAGAAAAACACCATTAAAACACCCGTAACTTCTTCGTTCCATAACCAAATCGCTCAAATAATATATCGAAACGATCGTCTCGATGAGAGGAAGCTTGTGGTACAAGGGATCGGAGCTGGTTCGAGCTAAATCGGCTGGAATCTTAGAGAGAAGGTACGGTACTGTAGAGTAATTTACTATTCATCGTCTTCTTCATATGTAACTCGATTTTACTGCTTTTAACTACTTTGAATTTTCATTCAATACACCTTAGGATGTCTGGGATACATTAGAAAAATGATTTTGGGTTGGAGTAGATTAATATCGATGTATGAAATTCACAATGTCGATGGCTGCAATCCAGAAACTTGGTACCGACGATGAACTTAAGTTTCAGCAGGTTTGGGCATCGACACTACTGAGTTCGATGGCCCTTAGCCCCTGCTAATCATCGAGATTACTAAAATCAACCAACCTAAGTGATTTCCAATTGGAATCCATTGATACTACTGTCGAGAAGGGGCAAACCATCGAGATTCAGTCTGCCGATCTTGTTGATATCGACAGGGAGCTGCTTCCTGTTGGATTGTCGATATTAGCATCTTCTGTTGTCTTAAGGACTTGGAATTCTGTCAATATTAGTTCCTTATGGACCTCCAAGCATCTGAACCTCAACATGTAACAAATTATGCCACAAATGAAATTGCAAGATCGAAGAGAACACGAGAAGGTTGATGAGGGCTGATTAGGATTTGTGGGGTTCAACCGGTTGGTCAAATTCATCGAATTTGATAATATGGTCCATCGACATTAACGAAAAACAATGCAAGGCACGTTTACACAAAAAAAAAAACTAAGTGTCTAGCATAAAAAAAATGATCTAAATGACATATAAATGATGACAAACTATGGTTGGATATAAACATTATTAAGGTTTACAATAAAAAAAAATGTTGACTTATTTTGAATTTAATAATTCGAACTTTTGATAAATATTTTTGGTCACATGCAAGATAGCAAGGTTTTATAACAACATACTGGTGTTAACATTATAAAGTGATTACAACCATTTCAAATTAACACTAACACTATAAGAATGTTATGTGTTTCAAAATAAGATAATGTGCTAAGGTGATAATTCAGGAGTCAAACATGAACAATAAACATTTGATTATATTAATATTTGACCTAAAATGGGTTAAGTGTAGTATATTATGTTACAAGGAAACTAGGACTAAAAGAACAATGAAGACATATAAGCGTTAACCAACTTGAGGGTTAACTCTCAAATACATAACTTATACTTACAAGTTACACACCATTGGAATCAAACACAGGTTGAATACAACATCAGTACAACAACAAAGGGTGCATGCATTCACTTGAGTCTTAGTTAACCACTACTACTACCAGGTGAGTTCATATGCCCCTTTTTACTAAACTTTTGTTTTAACTGCGGGGCTGAGAACATGCTAAAACTTTTCTTATATGTTTTAGTAAACTATATGATAATAAGGTTTTACTTTGTTATTATAATTGTAGACCTCATTATGTTAATGTTAATGACTTTGAGTTTATAACTGTTATTTCTGTTAGACAATATCTACGATTTCTAAGTAATAAAACTGTTATTTCTCTGTGATTACAACTGTAATCCTCATGAATAATACAAGCTATTCCTATTGAATTATTCATGTAATTCTAAGGAAAATTATAACTGTTAAGTCTTTGGAAATAATTGCAGTTAATTCTAAGCGAATAGATATGTTATTCCAATGAGAACATGTATGCTATATCTATTGGAGTTCTATGAGTTGATGGTTATGGGTTGAGAACTACAAGAACTCTTTTGATTTTTAGTCAGCCTATTCCAACTCTATCATTTCTGACACGGGTGATAAGAGTATGATAGTGTCTGCTAATTATCTCACCACTTCTACTCCGTGGACTAGTAGATTGAGTGACTGACCTCACTCAAGTCACAGGCTGGGGGCAGATAGTTGTGAGGCCTTGGGAAAACTAATGGATGGAAATGAATTAAGCACATTGTGGGTTGCCTTTGTGGTGGATGCAATGTGGTCAATTCAATTCCATAGATCAATTGGGATCTGACTACGTGTCAGACTTGCTCTCACTTCCTAATCAGAGGTGAGTAATAGTAAGTCAAAGAGTATACCACCCCTAATAACTGTGGTAATACCACCATTAATATCTGTGGTAATCCACCATTTAAAACTGTGGAGAAATGTACTACTTAGAAACCTATTGTGTTGTGTTAATATCATGATACTGTAAAGGTTTGTCATACTGGAGATTTTGATTGTGATTAAGCCTATGGGTGATGAAATGGATATCTATAGCTACAATACAGGTGGTATTGAGTTCTGTCAAGTGTGTGGTGGGCTGGCGGCTTCATTTGTGATACGTATGCCCTATATATAAGCATGCTTAACTGGACAATATGCTATCTGTAGGTGTACCTATAGAGAGGACATGGGGATGAGTTAATGCCTAATGCGAATAACTGAAACTTGCGTAATATCAGTTATTGTGTAAATAACTCTGAAAGTTTTTAAATAATTAAACTTATGAACTCACCAACCTAGTGTTGACTTTGTTTAAATGCATGTTTTCTCAAGTGACGAACGGGTCTAGTTTACAAGCAGCAGGATTAAGCTAGTGGACTATAGAAGAGACCTAGCTTACTTTTGTGTTGTGCATATTTTTGAATGACATAACTTTGAATCATCTTTTGTAAATCTTGTGCAGATACAAGATAGAAACTCAATAATTATTTTGGATAGATTTACTTAGTTAAATTATGAACATGTATGGTGTAATTTAACTTTGTAATTCTATATTAATGTCATGTTAGCATTTCTCATTATATCTCATGTGCTATCTAAGCAATCTGATCACTATGATTATCACCCGACATCGCGCCCCGATAACCTTCCGCCCGACTGGAAAGTCGATCCAGCCCGCCGGCTTGAGGTGTGACCTGAAGTTTGTACTCGAAATTCAAATTTTTGAGAACTCCAAAAACTTCATAACTCCTTCAATTTTGCTACTTAGAATTCCGAATTATACTCGAAATGTTCGAAATTAGGAGGTGACCAACATTCAAGAAGATCGCCTTCCAATTTTGAGTATTTCGTGGTGATTTGTCCAAGATTCTCTCGGTTAACGCAAGAAAGTACTTGAAAATGGTTTTTGTCCCATAACCTTTCATTTTACGGTTAAAATTGTACCAAAATCTATACCTAGGTTCACCTAAGTCTGATCTACAAAGTAGTCGGTGTGGAATCTCGAAAATATGCACAGAAATCAAAATCGCCTAGAGAGAGAAAGAGTGTACTCGAAAAATTATGGTACTCGATTTTGTGTCTACTCGAAGTATATATAGGGCCATTTCGAGTACACGATTTCGTGTACTCGAAATCGTGTACTAATTTCGAGTATGAATTTCGAATATGAATTTTCGAGTACTATTATTTTGAAAAATTTCTAACTTTTTCTAAAATAAAATAAAATAAAATAAAATAAACTCAAAAACTTTGGACGAGTTCAAAGTTGAGTTGGGTCTATTTCTTGGGATCAAATCTGTATTAGAAATTTGACCACCTTAAAATAATTTCTTATGGAAACCCAACTTTAAAATAAGTATACCCCACGAATAATTTCCACTCGTTAATCCATAATTAAAAAATAAGTCTTATGATCAAAAAATTTCTAACAGTTTTTCTAAAAATCCTTTTGGGAAGTTTATGAACAATCAGATAGTAAAACTAAATTAACATGCAACCTATCAATTTTGTGAAATCTTTTGTTTCAAACTTTGATTGTGTTTCAACGAACTTAAAACATTTAGACAGAGTTTAAGGTGAGAAGAGAAAATAACATATCTATTAGATTAGAATCAAGAACAAGAAGGGGTTCTATCATCTTTGTGCTCATTGACATCTTTTACTTTACTGATCTATAGACACATTGGCCTTAACATCACACATCCAGGTCTTTGCTTACGCAAAACAGAGGATGCTTCAGTAAGTATTTCCCACTCTTTGTTTGCATAAAAGATGGAAAATACCCGAGTGTTTCAAAACAATTTCAAGTTTATCGAAACACAATCTTGTTTTGACTTAAAGACTTACGCAAAAAGTCAAATAGTTGTTGCATTTTTCCGGTTATCTGATTTTCCTTACTTCTCTCTTATTTATATATTTAATATTTTGAATGATCATGTCCAATCCTTTCATCAGGAAAACGTGTTTTAACTTCTTAGTGATTTATAGTTATTTAAAGTTATTATTTTAGAAATTACTTTTAGGCAGTGAATTTCTGAGTGTCAGAAAACATTTCACTTCCCAATTGAACCACTTCACTTGACCATCCAAATATAATATTTTTATATTTTTCTTAAAGTTTGAAAATGCAAAATCGTTTTGTTCTTTTATTAAAATTCACTCCCCCTAAACTTGTAGATCATCTTAGACTGACTCAAAAAACGAAAATCTTTTTGTTGTTATTGTAAATATTCCCCCCTAAATTTGTGATCTAAAAATTAAACTAAAACAAAACACAAATTTTACAGTATTTAAAAAAATATTTTAATCAAAACTTATTAGTTTGAGAGAGGCAAGCAAATGGTGGAATCGAGCTGTGTTGAACGGTTTTGTGAAAAGGTCCGCCAGATTATTATATGTGTGGACCTTTTCAAGATGAATCAGTTTCCATTCGAAACAGTCGCGGATAAAGTGAATCCGGATGTCAATGTGTTTAGTTTTGGAGTGTTGTACCAGATTCTTGACGATCTGTAGAGCAGCTTCATTATCACAATATATAGGAGAGTCAAGAAAGTTCAAATCATAATCGAGGAGTTGTTGTTGCATCCAGATAACCTGAGAACAACTGGAAGCAACGGCATACTCAGCTTCCGTAGTGGAGGTAGACAGGGTTGTCTGTTTCTTGCATTGCCACAAGACTAGGCCATCTCCTAAGTATTGACATCCTCCTATGGTTGAATTCCTGTCTAAGTTACAACCACCAAAATCACTATCAGAGTAAGCAAATAAACAAAACTTAGAGTTCTTAGCATACCACAAACCGAGACGAGGTTTCCTAACGAGGTAGCGAAAGATCATCTTGACATCAATCAGATGAGAAGCCTTCGGATTTGCTTGATATTTGGCACACTGACACACAGAAAACATGATGTCTGGTCAGCTAGTGGTCAGGTACATCAGTGAGCCAATCATCGAACGGTAAAGGTGCTGATCAACATCTTCACCATCAGAATCCGAAGTCAAGACCGGGCGAGCAGCCTAGGAGTGGATGCGGGATTTGATTCCAACATGTTGAACATGGAGAGAATGTCAGTAACGTACTTGCCCTGATGAATCAGCACACCCTTAGGATCCTGCTTTACCTGTAGACCCAAGAAGAAGGTCATCTCCCCCATTGCACTCATCTCAAACTTTTTCTTCATCACAGCCTCGAATTCTCTACACAGCACCGAGCTCTGGGAATCGAATATAATGTCATCCACATAGATTTGGATGAGAATCAAATCAGCCTTTTCCTTGAGAACGAACAATGTCTGATCAATGGCTGCACGGGTATATCCATTTTCCAGCAGATGATCAGTAAGTGTTGCATACCATGCTCACGGTGATTGATGAAGACCATAAAGGGCTTTGTCTAACTTGTAGACATGGTCGGGATACTGCGAATCGTCGAACCCCGGGGGTTGACATACATAGATTTCTTCCTTGACCATTCCATACAAGAAGGCAGTCTTTACATCCATTTAATAAAAAGTGAAGTTCATGTAGGAAGCATAGGCCAAGAAGATACGAATAGCTTCAAGTCTTGCTACTGGTGCAAAGACTTCTTCATAGTCGATCCCCTCTTGTTGGTAGAAACCCTGAACCACCAACCTGTTAGTACATTTTGTAATAGGTTGCTTTTAAATTGTATAAGTTAAGTTAGGTTTTGTACTAGGTTCATTTGGCCCATGAACCTAGGCATGTGTTTGTATAGGTTCGGCGGACCTAGAGTTTGGTGATGTAAAGGTTCGTCCAGCGAAACTGTTTGTTCGTCTGGAGAACCTAATGGTTTGGCTAGGTTCAGCTGAGGGTTGTGTATATATTGCAGGTTTGTCTGATTTTGTTGGTGTGAGTGACAAAACCTGTGTTTTAGATCTGTGTGATTGTGAAAGAACTGTGTGTTCTTACTGTGTGTTCTTGTAATCTGATTTTAGTATTAATGAAGATGATGTTTATTATAATGATTGTATATCTTTGATTCATATAGATTAAATCTAGATTTCGCACAGATTGAATTGTTACTTAGTGATATCTTCAATGATTGGAGCATCATTGTCAAGTGACACCTTTTCATCAGAAGATGAGACTCTAGCATGTGCAATAACATTTTCAGACTCAGATTCAGTTAAAGAATCTGGATGCATTTCTAGATTCGAATCAATTTGTGGTCTTGGAGCATAGCTTGAAGGAGGTGGTACAACATGAAATCCCAAGCCAATAGTATCATTCGATGATCTTTGCATAGCAGCAAAGTAATCGATAACATACTGAGAATTCTGATAATTCTCTAGCTTGCTTTTATTCATTTCTGCATCTTCTCAGGCTGACAGTGATGCTCCAATCTGAGTCTGAAAATGTTATTGGAAGTTTGATGTATCTGACTGCCACAAGACCATATATTGTTTTTGCTACAAGTATCTGTGCATGATATCAATCTAAACCTAAGGTGTCACATCTAAACCTACAGTGACTTCGATTATGGAGGATGCAAGACAGATGCAAAGTCCACAACTGGTGGTGCACAATTTTTGGGGGAAAGACTAGTCTTTTAGCAATGTAAAAAGCAAACTTCTGTGGCTACTTCATCTTGCGTAGCTGAGTATGTCGCTGTTGCCAGTTGTTGTTCACAAGTTTTGTGGATACAAGAACAAATGAGAGACTATGGTTTGAATTATCTCAATACCCCGATACATGTTGATAATGAGGCTGCCATTGCTATTACTAATAATCCAGTGTATTATTTGCGTTCCAAACACATTGATATTCGATTTCATTTCATACGCGATTGCTATGAAAAGAAATTATTGATGTGGTGAAAATATACACAAATGAGCAACGTGCAGACCTTCTCACCAAGGCTTTTGATAAAACTCGTTTCGAGTATCTACTTAAATTAAATGGAATTTGAGTCATGGATGAGGTCATATCAAATCAAATTCCTTCATAATCAATTTTTATTGAATTGACATCAGATATTTTTTTCTTTTCTTTAATTTTTGTTTGTTTTGTTTGATTTGTGTTTTAGATTTTAGAGAGAGAAAATTTGAAAAATTAAAAACATTTGAAAAATAAAAAACACAAAAACAATTTTGAGAAATTGATTCGACCTAATGAGAAATGATAGTACATTGTAGCAATCAGAAGCACATCTGTATCATACTAGAACTTTAACATAAAGAGCATTTACAATTGCTTAGTATGATATGTTGGTAGGATTATAACTTAGTTGAGATAAAATTTGACAAAATTATGATTATACTTTGTGGGAGACAGTTGTTTGGATTACAGTGCTTAGCTTTGTCCTGAATGCGTGGTTGTTAATCTTACAATGTGGTTCTTGAAATAAAATTACTTAATTGATAGTTTTTGATCATGTGTTCATTTTTTAAAAGAAATTCTAAATTTTTTTTCTTTTATTTTCGTTTAAAGCTGAAACTTTCTTTGCGTATACTTAGTATCGACCTGATTTTTATAGCTTTAAACAATTTAAATTTGTTTTCTTCGTTTGATTAAGGTTTGGACAATTTCTGCGTATATGAAAATATCTATTTGATTGATAAAATCTTAATCTTAAATTATTGTTTAGTTCATTATCTGAATCATCTGAGCATACGAAAGTATCAACCTTGATTCTAAGATATTGAACAACTTCAAATTGTTTTACATTTTATTATTTTCAAAAAGAGATTCTATTTTGTTTTTGCATGATCACACTAGTTATATTTGAATTAAATTGTTTCAAGAACATTATTGTTTGATTAATTATTCACAAAACGGGGATGTGTTCAAGTAAATGAGGAACATAAAGTATTTGATTGTTTTGATTTCATTTGATATCTTAACTAAGTAATTAAATTTAATTTGGACTTATATACTGACAATCATCTTTGAATTGTGATTTGCTATTTAACATATTCATTAACTCAATCAGTTTGTGTAGATGATTGTAATGCAATATGATCTCATGTCTGGATCTTTCTCACCAAAAATATGTGTTTGTTTCACTCATTTTCATGTTTCATTTCAGTTTTATTACAAAATTAAAATTTTGGTGTGTTTTAATATAAAATTTTAAAATCCAAAAAGATTTTTTATATATCTGATGTTGAATCAATAATTATTGATTATTTGTTTTAACTCTTAAACACCAAATTTTGTTTTGTTTGAAATTTTTTTGATTAAATCTGAAAAGGTTAAATGATTTGTGAAAATGTGTGTAAATTGTTGAAACGAACCTATGGTAGGTTTGGTGAAAGGTTCGTCCAGAAGGTTTGTTAGAAGGTTCGTCCAGCAGGTTTGCTGGGAGGTTCGTCCAGTAGTTTTTATAGGAGGTTCCTTCAATTGGTTTGATAACAGGTTTGTCAAACAAGGTTTGCTTAAAGGTTCGTCAAACAAGGTTTTCTTACAGGTTCGTTGAAAGGTTTGTTTCATAGGTTCGTGGAACAACTTTGTCACTTTCACGATTTCCTCTCAGAAACGAACTTCAGAGTGTTGATTTTGATTTTTCGATTTTGTGATTATCAGTGGGATTGCCGTATATCATTAGATTCGTATTGTTGTTGTGATTCTAAAAAGGTAGATAGATTGATTTTTCATTGGCTAGATTTGTAGAAATCTAAGTTTTTAGTCCAGTTAGTCGAACCTAAGAACTGTTGAATAAATCTGTTTAAATCAAAGTTTGTTGAAAAATGTTTTTATTAAAGTTGTTAATCGACTGATGACGAACCTATGGATGTGATTATTTTGGTCTAATTTGTAAATTTGAATTTTGAACTGTATTTCAAACAGGTTCGTTTGAATGTACAGGTTCGTTTGATTTTAAAAGGTTCGGGCCGAACCTTTTTCTAAATCAATGACCGAACCTCTGATGGTCAAAGGTTCGGTTGACTATAAGATTCACATTTGAAAAATAGGTTCGTTTGATTGTAAGGTTCGTGAACATGAAATAGGTTAGTCTGTTTCTTAGGTTCGTTCATAAACAAAGGTTCCGCACAGGGGAGGTTCGCTGGACTTAGGACTTAGAATTTTTTTTTAATTTTTTATTTTTGAATTAAACTTTGTTTCTGATTTTTGTTTGTTTTAATTGTAGATATGGCAAATCTGGCATTCGGTGATAAACACGATCTGTGTGCTTATCTAGATCCTACTACCAAGAATGGTAAAGAGTTCAGACCGATGATAGAGTTTCTGAGAAGATCGAGGATCTATTATGCTATCTCCAACTCTTGTCACATTTCCAGATCTCACATTCAGAGTTTCTGGAAATCTGCTAGACTGATTACTATAGATGATGTGTTTGTGATTGAAGTGAGTGTGCTGGGACAAGTGATCAGAATAAGTGAAGCTGATGTGAGGAGAGTTCTACAGTTTGGAGGAGAACCTGAAGGAATGACACTGATTCCTGAGAGGTGTATCAAAGGATGTGTTATGAGGATTAAGGATTTTGGAGTCTATAGTGAATATTCTATCAAGAAGGGGAAGCTGCCTCTACAATACAAGTTTCTTGCACATGTACTTGTACATTGCATAAGTATGAGGAAAGAAACTTTTGATGAGCTGAGGGATTTGATAAGATCAGCTATGGTTGCGTTGATACTGAACAAGCCATTCAACTTTTCTGCTATGATTTTCTGATATCTTTCTGATAACATCACTAAGGCTAAAGACAAATTCTTGATGTATCCAAGGTTTGTGCAGATGTTTATTGATGTGAAGTTTCCTGAGAAGAATTTACCAAAAGCTGTGAATGATATTCTGAAGTTAAAGCATATGACTGATTCAAGTTTGGGTCAAGTGAAGATTTATCAGAAAAGTAGTGATGTTGTTCTTACTAAAGAGTTGATTTGTCATTGTGCGAGAGTTAATTATGTAGCTCCACTCAATGATGCATGGAGGCATGAAGATTCAAATTCTGATAATGAACAAATGGATGATGATCAACCACCTCCTCCTCCTCCACAAGATCCACAAGTTAGACAATATCGTGAACAATCATCTCAATATCATCATCAAGAACAAGAAACTCCAAGTGTAAATCAATCTACATTTATGCCTCTTCAAGTTATTTATCCTGATCAACAGAATGTTTCTGAGCAAGCTACTACTACTACTGAATCACCTTCAAATGTTGAGACTGAGAATGTTGGTGATGAAATGGAAGAAGAGTCAACTGAATCTGAAATGGAAGTTGTCCAAGTTGGAAACAGAATGGTTAGGAGGATGAAGAGGAATCCCATGCAACAACAAAGTAGGGAAGAGAGAGAAGAAAGGAATGATCCAAATTTTATTGTGGATGAGCCAGAAACATATCGTCCGAAGAAGAAGAAGAGAATGGCTAATGTGCCTAAAAGAAAGAACACAAGAACACAAAGAATTATTGTTTCTTATTTAGTGATTACATCTTCTACTCCTGTTTCTGTTTCAACTTCTTATGTACCTGTTTCTATTCCTGTATCTTCTTCAGATGTTACTGTTTCTACATCACCAGTTCCTGTGTATGTTAAAGCTTCAATGCTAAGTTCTTCTGGTTATGTTCATGTAAATGTTGCACCATTTATGACTTCTTTTGTTGAAGCTACTACAGTTACTACTTCATTTTAAGAAGCTTCTACTTTAAGAGTTGATGATATGTTTGAAGGCTTAGATGATCTGGATTTAAACTTTTCTTTGGACTATGATGATTCGGAGTTAAGAAGAAGGATATCTATCCTATCACAAGAATTTGATAAGTACAAGAAGCAAAAAGAGAAAGCTGATTCTGAGCAACAGTCTTCTTCAGTTCAAAATGAAACTGACATGATGAAATATCATATCAATCAACTATAAAAATGGAGAGAGGAGGATCTACAAGATAAAAAGACAATGAATGATAGAATTGTGTCATTGGAGAGAAGAACAAGAGAACATAATGATAAGATAATGATTCTGGAGAAAGAGAATCAGATGTTGCAGAAAAGGATAGATGATATTCAAGATAAAGCTTCTATTGTTGTTCACACTAAGACACAAGTTGATGATAATGAAAGAGTTCATGTTTCTGAAGGAAATGATGTTGATCCTGTTTATGTGAACATAGAAGATGAAGATGATGAAGAAAAAGTTGATTATGGGAATTTTGATTTTGATGAACATCCAGGTTTTGGTGCTTTTAATGATGATGATAGGGATGATGATGGTGTAGCTGGAGTTGGTGGTTCAAGTGGGTTGAATTTAATTACTGGAGCTATAGTTGTTTACAGATTATCAGGAATCTCTTTGGATACAAATCCAGTTTCTTCAGTTGATCCTTATAGAGCAAAAGATTGTGAAGATGTTGAAATTGAATATATTACAGAGATTGAGTATGAAAAGACAGTTGTTGATGATGCATTATCAACATTTGCAGAGTTGTTCAGGCAAGTAGAGGAAGGAGAATTGCAAAGGAAGGTTGATGAATTTAGTCAAGTTAAAGACATTGAAGAAGGTGAGATTGAGGATGGATACACAAAAGAAGATCTTGCTAATATGTTTGGAGTAAAGGTGAATAAATTACAAAATGCAAATGTTTCTGGGAAGATGGTTATGGGAGAATCAAAAAAATCAATTGAGTTTGAATATGATAGATCTTCTGATGAAAATCTGTACAATTTACAAACTTTGAAAAAGATTTTTGATATTGAAACTCATAAGAAATATCAAAGTATGTCAGTGATACATTAAAGATCAAGACACCAATGGATTTTTGGAAAGAAAATCAGGAAGAACACAAGTACATTATTGATATTTTAATGATTTTTAGACAAATGATTGAAAGATATGATGAATCTGGTCATGATAAACATTCAAGACAATTTTCAAGATTCAAGATTGGATCTAAATCTAAAATGCATGGAAGGATTATGAGTTATGGATATTATCACAATATTCCTAGAGTGTTGAATAATAGAGGATGTTATGTGGTGAAAAGAACTGATGGATGCCAGTACTTTGGAAAAGCTTATGATCTTATGTCTTCACCATCATTTGAATGCATGCAGCTATCAAGATTAAAGATGATCAAGCCATTTCAGACTGAACATAATGAAAGATTTGAAACGTTGTTGAAAAAGGAAGCAAGGAAAGGGTGGAATTGGCTAGTACCTCAAATTTCAGTGCTGAAGCATAACTCTTATGTCTATCCTAATCCGAAAGTGTATTCAAGACCAAGATTAAGGAAGATAGAACTAAATTGGACTCCTTATTTCAAGTTTTGGTTCTATGATGAAAGATATTCCGAAGCTATCATTTTGTTGAAAGAAAATGACAAATGGAGAGTGATTAGACTTCTTGATCCTGTTTGGCTAGTGAATTGCTCAAAACAAGATATTGCTACTCTCAATGAAGCTGAGATTTATGCTAAAAAAGGTTATCTTGATGTGGGAGTGAGTTATAAAGATATGGCATTGCAATTTCAGACTATTGCAAGAATGTGTTTTACTTTGAGAATTCATTCTGGCTACTTGTATGTAGAGTTGATGGCTTTGTAAAAGTGATTGATGAAAGAGATGAAAGAATTGAAGCTGAAAGATTATCAAAGATTCCAAGGTCTGTGGTTATACGTGCTGAAGATAATGTTTGTAAAGATCAGTCATCGAGTGGGACTCGGATTGAAGATTGAAGATCAAGATTTTGAAGCAACTATTAAGGGGGAGTTTGTTAGTACATTTTGTAATAGGTTGATTTCAAATTGTATAAGTTATGTTAGGTTTTGTACTAGGTTTGTTTGGCCCACGAACCTAGGCATTTGTTTGTATAGGTTTGGCGAACCTAGAGTTTGGTTATGTAAAGGTTCGTCCAGCGAACCTGTTGGTTCGTCTGGCAAACCTAATGGTTCGGCTAGGTTCGGCTGAGGGTTCTGTATATATTGCAGGTTTTTCTGATTTTGTTGGTGTGAGTGACAGAACCTGTGTTTTAGATCTGTGTGATTGTGAAAGAACTATGTGTTCTTGTAATCAGATTTTAGTATTAAAGAAGATGATGTTTATTATAATGATTGTATGTCTTTGATTCATATAGATTCTATCTAGATTCCGCATAAATTGAATTGTTAATAGAATTCTAGTGATCGATTAAGAGCAATCTACAGAACCTAGCTTTATTTCTGATGATTACACCTTAATCATCTGTTTTGTTTCTGAAGACCCATCTGGTTCCAATTGGCAGTTTCCCCTTGGGCAACGGAACCAGATTCCACACCTTGAGCTTCTGAAACTTCATCAGTTCTTCCTACATCGCTTCAACGCAGCTTGGCTCCTTAAGAGCCATCTTGACTTTCTTGGGTTCGACTTGCGAAATAAAGCAGGAATACAAAAAAGAATTAATTGGACTTGATTGACTTCGTGTGATAGTTCCTTTAGGTAAGGTGTTCTGAGCTGGAATGGATCGGCTCCGGGTGAGAACTCCTCCTGAAAGAGGTCCAATAATGTTTTCTACTGGATGATTCTTGTTGATGCTTAAGGTCGGCACTTCTTCCACAGCTAAGTTGTCTAGCAGGTTGCTGATGTGCATTAGCTGATCTTCATTGGAGGAGGAGAGGTTGTCAATGGGAGCGGTTTCACTTGCTTCAGCTCCATTATCCACACAATGTTCCTCAGGGATGTGGTTTGAGAAAAGTGGATTGTCAAAGGTTTGGTGGGAAGAAGATGAAGCTTGATCTATCTCCGTAATTGGCTGAACTGACTGAGAAGTATCCGGATCTGATATAATGACTTCATTGATCGGGGTTGGCTGAACTGGAGGAGCCCGATCATACATACCTGGTGGGTCAACTGTTAGAAGTTTGGGATCACATGGAACGTAGTCAACCCTGTAGTCTACGTCATCACCCTTGTAAAAGCTGTCAGTTGGCTCAGATGGTCCTGCACTCTCAGATGAAGTGTTAAAGGGCTCAAAAGTAGAATCATACTGGAATAACAAGTTTGGACCAGGATCGGCATCAGTGTTGTTCCTCTCTTGCCAATCGATATAGTATGATTCCACAATCATTCGGGTCTTTTTGTTGTATACTCGGTAGGCAGCTTTCTCAGATGAGTAGCCCACAAAGTAACACTCATCAACCTTGTCATCAAACTTATGATTCGGCTTAGTGTGGAGGAGAGTGCATGGACAACCGAACGACTTGAAATGACCAACCTTTGGCTTATGGTTGAAGAAAATCTCATAGGGAGTCTTCTGATGGAGTTTGTTCAATAGTGCTCGGTTCTGAATGTAACAGGCTGTGTTAACAGCTTCAGCCCAGAAGAATATTGGAAGTTTGGACTCTGACAGCATGGTCCGTGCAGCCTCGATAAGCGTTCTGTTCCTTCTTTCAACAACTCCATTATGCTGAGGTGTACGAGCTGCACTATACTGTTGAGCAATTCACTTCTCATCACAGAAATCAACAAGTGTATGATTTCTAAACTCAGTACCGTTAGTTCTGATCACCTTAACCTTTATATTCTTCTGATTCTCGATCAGGGTGATAAACTTCTTCAGGATCTCTGGTGTCTCATCTTTCTTGGCCAGAAAGGACACCTAAGTAAATCTGGAATAATCATCTGTCACAACAAGACAATATGACTTCTTCCCGATGCTCATTACGTTAACTGGTCCAAAGAGATCCATATGAAGAAGCTGCAGAATTGATGAAATTGAGTTGAACAGTTTGGGCGTGTGGGTTCTCTTGTGCTGCTTCCTCTTGGCACATGCGACGTACTTCTTGATTGTGGAGAAGTCTTTGGAAGGTAGGCCAATAATATGATCTCCCTTAGCTAATCGATTGAGATTCTACCGGTTGACGTGACCCATTCGGCGATGCCAAAGCAAACTGTCATTCTCTGATGCCTTAGAAAACAAACAGGTGTTTTCTATGAATGAATCAGAATTCATATTAATGATATAGGCATTGTTGATTCTTAGAGTCCTCATCAAGATCCACTTCTCCGGCACGACAAATCTGGGCTTTAGAATGAGACACTCTTTGTTTGTGAATTGTGTTGACAAGCTCTTGTCACAGATATGAGAAACACTCAATAAGTTGTGATTGAGTTCTTCAACATAGTACACGTCATCAAAACTTAGAGTTCCATTTGTGACTGTGCCCTTCATGCTAATTTTCCCACCCTTGTCTTCATAAAATGAG
Source organism: Mikania micrantha (assembly GCA_009363875.1). Lineage (NCBI taxonomy): Eukaryota > Viridiplantae > Streptophyta > Magnoliopsida > Asterales > Asteraceae > Mikania > Mikania micrantha. The sequence continues at coordinate 27,812,249 of CM018683.1, forward strand.
ACATATCCTCCATTAAATGGTGTTACTTCATGTAAATGAGAAAAATCCCTAGTCATATGCCGGGAGTAGCCACTATCCACGTACCAAACATTTTTCAGCTTATTTGGCCGTCCCTGCATAACACACACACACACATAATGAGAAATAAGTACCTAAATCAAAACAGATTTAGGTACTTGTGGAACATTGGGCCCTTTCTTGATAATCCTTTTGGGCTTATCTGATTTAGCCCTAATAATTTTGGGCCTTACACCACTGCCATGATCAATTGGTTTTAAAGGAGGTTTCCCTGGTGGCTTATTCTTCCACTGTGGTTTGCATTTAGTTTTAGAAACCTTTGATTTTTGTTTATGAAAACAAGATTGATTTTGTTTTACTGGTTTGGCCTTCTCGGCAGTGGGACGATTCTGAGTTACCTTCTAAGGTTTTGTCCCTAGGCTTGGAGGATTGGTCTGTCCTCATTGATCTATTGGTAGGTTTAGCCTTAGGTGTGACCTTCTGATTCTTCCCATAGAAGAATTCAGTAGGTCGGTGCAGACAGTGTCTGGAAATGTGGCCCGGCGTCCCACATGCGTAGCAACATACCTTGTCATGAAAGTCTTTTGGGTCAAATGGCTTTACATCACAATCACCTTGACAAGAAGAAGTACTTGTGGAGGCTTGTTCCAATGACCTGGTTGGAACATAAGGTTCACAATTAGGGTTTAACTTTGAACCTATCTCTTTGGTGATTGTGGAATGAGCCCTGTTCACCTGATTTAAAAGAGTAGAATCAGATTCTAAGACATGTTTACTTTTGACATCATCACCAATTTTAACAAAAGTATAATTAATATTCTTAAACATCTCATTTGGTTTGACTTTAATTGTTTCAAATCTTCCTACAAAATCAGTTTTTGGAATAAAGTGTGATTTTCTAGATGATGTTGAGCATTATGTGCTCCTCCCAGCACTTCTTTCTTCATTCTTCCCCCTCAGACCTGTATCACTTAAACTATCTGCACACACTTCAGAATCATCAGAAACATTACAGTCAGTCGCAACAGGATCTGCTGTGAGAGGCACTGGTTTGTTAGAACCAGTGGTGAAATCACACCTTCGGTCTGATTTCAACAGCAGATCATCAACAGATGTGTTGATGTTGGGCATGATGGAGTAGTTATGGTTAAACGGAGGTTTCACCTCAGAAAAACCAAGCCCAATTTTCTCCTTTCTCCTACACTGGACATCAATCTTGTTAGCCACCGCGGTACTTGCATACTAATATTTATCAGCTTGAATTTTAGTTTTGGACAACTGAGTTTTAACATGTTCTAACTCTGAGGAGAGTTCATCTATCCGACGCCTTGTGTCCCGATAGTTGGACTATTTATCACTTAACAGTTCTTTTAATTGTGAAATATCACGCCTTATAGCGTCAAGTTTTCTTTTGAAAAGTGCCTCATTTTTAAGGAATTAAGAGTTAAAATACTTAAGTTTGGTGACTTCCTTTATTAAGTCCTCATTGCGAGAACGGTACTTAAAAACCTTCTCAATGCAAGAAGTAGAGCAGAGATTTTCTGTTACCTCATTGTGCTTTTCATCCACCTCTGCCATGAATACGTGGCTTAAGGTCATCTCCAGCTATTGCACTTGATCACTCCAATCATAGGAGTTGGTTTCCTGAGTCACCAATGCCTTGGATGTGCTTGCACCTCCCCCAGCTGTAGCTTTGTCATCAGGCTTCTTCTCTCCCTCCTTCACCACCTTTGGTTGCTTAAATTCCCTTGCAAAGTGACCCGGCTGGTCACAGTTGTAGCATCTCAGCTTTGACTTGTCAAATCCCAGCTTCTTCCCTGGGTTGTTTCCAAAACTGTTCTTCCCATACTTTTTGATGAACTTTTTGGCATGAAAGACTGCCATGGCCCTTTGCCAAGATATATCCATTTCTTCCTCATCTACCGGGTTAATCTGCTTTATGTTGTCTTGAGTGAGATTGGCTGGTGCCAACTCTTCAGCAATGAAAGCATTGTGACAGTTCATGAAACCTTTGAACAACAACATATTCTCTTCACTCTCTAGGCTGATTTTGGGCATTGAACTGACTTGCCCTGAAGAAAGGAATGCAGTCTCAAAAGGAACAGACTGTGATGAAGGGGTCTGGTAATGTTGAGATCCAGAGGCTTGAAAATTGATGGTAGACAAGAGAGCATCATTCTCTGATGCAGGAGTAATGCCCATAGAACTTGCATGATTGAGAGTTCTTTGTTTGTCATCCATGTCATATGAGTTGATGATGGAGATCAAATCACTAAGAGAAGTATTATACATATCCTTTGTTCTTTTGATAGTAGTGCAGTTGGAGTTCCTGTTATATGGTAATGAATTCAAGAGCTTCTTGTTGACTTCTCCCTTGGACATCTCAATTCCTGCACTGGTCATCTCAATCATCAGATGAGTAAATCGGTTAAGTTGGGCTCTTGGGATTCTCCTTTGACATGATTAAACAAGTTGAATCGTTGCCTCAACATGACCTTGCAACTTTTTCGCATATCATCATTCCCCTCAAATCTTTCCACCAAAGCATCCCAGAGTTGCTCGGCGGTCTGGTGCTCCTTGAAACCACCGTGAGCCACGTTAGTTGACAACGCCATAGCGATTGAGGCTTATGCCTTATCATCCTTCTCTTTCAATAGGATGTCATTTTCAGTGTATAACTCCAGGTCCTTGGGAATAAGCCCATTTAACTCACTCTGGTACATAGGCACATAAGGCCCCTCTTCAATCGACCTCCATAACTTTGGGTCAGTATACTTGATAAAAGATTGGAATCTGAATTTCTAATCTTGGAAGTTATCTCCAGACACGAGCCTAGGTGGCTTGGTTCCGGTGCCAATCTCATTGTCTGAGTTCAGAAGGTTGGATAGGTTGGTGAGATTTTTGGACGCCATGACAGACAGAAAATTTTCTAAGTATGAGTTCTCGAAATCCTCAAGAGTTAGAAGTCCTAAGCAGTGCACGAAGTCCAAGCTATACTCTAAATGCCATAATTACTCGAAGTCCAAGGTGTACTCGAAATCCAAGTATCCGAAAACTGTTCTCGAAACACAAGTTCTCGAAATCCTAGTGTACTCAAAAACCAATTGTACTCGAAAGTATATGTGTACTCCAAAACCCAGTTGGACTCGAAAACCCAGTTGTACTCGAAATCCTAAGTGTACTCAACTCCCAACTATACTCGAAATCCCAACTGTACTCGAACTCCTAACTGTACTCGAACTCCATACTATACTTGAACTCCCAACTATACTCGAAGTTTGTTCTCGAAAAACTGTTCTCGAAATTTTGAACTCGAAAATACAAGAAAAATTTCCATAGAAATATTTTTTTTCAAGATTCAGAGTCCTAAATTTCAAAACCAGCTAGATGATGAAGAGAAGAACAAGAAAGTATCGAACTTACACGAAAAAGCTCGTACCTTGATGTAGAAAAGAGCTCAAAGGCTCTGATACCACTTGTAGGTCCAGATCTTATCAAGACTCAAGCTTTATGGCTCCGATCAACATCAAACGACTCTAGAATGTGCGGAATCCATAATAGAATCTCAAGAACAGATGGAAAAATGAATATTTTTGTATTTCGTGAAGTTCTCGAACACAGTGCCTCAATACGTATAGAGAGCACTTGTCTCTGGAATCCAACCCTAGAACAATACAAAATATGCCTATATATACTATTATTGGAGTACTCGAACCCTATACACGAAAATGGTTTGAGTACTCGAAAATCAATGTACACGAAAATGGTTGTACACGAAAATCACCAAAATCAGGTCTTCAGCTCATCGCGGGTTGACTTTGTCAGTCTTCATCATTGATTGGGCTCTACAAACACTACTAATAGCAATCAAGAGGCATCCTAGGGATCCTATGCATGCAGGAAACCGGGTCATATGCGTAAGGACTGCCCACAACTCAAGAAAGCTGGAGGCAGCACGACAAAAGGCTGAGCCTTTGTCATCGGATCTGGTGAAGCTAAAGATAATCCAAACATCATGACCGGTACGTTCCTCTTAAACAATATCTATGCATTAGTTCTATTTGATACTGGCTTTGATAAAAGTTTCATATCTAACAAGTTTAGCCAACTACTTAACGTTCCACCAACACCACTAGACTTTAAGTACAATGTAGAGTTAGCCGACGGTAAACTTATCAAATGAAACACGTATTCTGGGAAGGCGTCATAGAACTGGCAGACCACAAATTCAACATAGAATTGATGCCGTTAACTATAGGAAACTTTGATGTGGTTGTTGTAATGGATTGGCTAACCGCAAACCAAGCAGAGATCGTATGTCACGAAAAAATAATTCGCATTCCATTGGCCAACAGAGAGAGAATGATTATTAAAGATGAACGAAGAGGATTCCCGTTGAGCATCATGTCCTGCATGAAAGCTCACAAGTGCTTGCGAAAAGGGCACACAGTAATACAAGCGCTCGTCACTAAACGACCGAAAGAAGGTAAAGGATCGAAGACATTCCAGTTGTTCGAGACTATCCAGAAGTATTTCCTGAAGATTTACCTAGACTCCCACCTAAACGACAGATTGAGTTCCGGATAGACCTCACGCCTGGATCCGTGTAATACCCCAAAATTTCCGGTTATATGTTGTTGTAAGATTAAATGTTTAAGAGATGATAAATAAAATGATACCTCAAAAAATTGTTCTCTTTAAAAATGTAAAGGTAAACATGAGGGCCTAGAGTGTAATTAGTTAATTAAAGATCTTGTGGAAAAAAAACCCTACGAAAATTGTGGCATACTCAATTCTTTCAAACGACAGGTGGTTTCCACGGCAATTGACGAAGAGCAAGAACAATCCTAATCTGCTGATCCCCATCCAAGTTTACAAGGCCATAATTGTTAAAGTTTTATGAAATTTGATTGAAGCTAGACTAACACACTCCAGTTATGTTTTATCATGTTTCGTATCCGCGAATTAGAAGTCTAATAGGTCACGATTATGGCTGGGAAAAATAAGAATTAGACCCTAAATGGTTTTGTTTGGTTGGCGGGTCATGATAGTACATATTGTGGAACTCTCAACCGAATCTAAACGCAGCAGCCTAGAGCTGAAGTGCGGGATTGCATGCAGGTGATTTGTCATGTCTTGGAAGGCTAGAACCATCTGAGAACGAGGTTAAATCATGGTTGAATATTAAGGGTTTTGCAATTTAGTTTTACATAAAATTATAATAATGTTCGTGTGTGCATTAATATGTGTATGAAGGTGTATGTAAACATGATTTATATGTGCAGGAAACCATGGCTGAAAAAGAGTATGTAATGTGTGAATGGATAAACATGAATATGCATGAGCTTAAGTATGTGTGAGGTTGTGTGGGCTGTAAAATAAATATACATAAACTCCACATGGTCATGTCAAATCTTTATGTCAAAACTAACACGGCCATTTCAAGGTTATGGTTAAAATGTCACTTTTCTTAAACATTAAGTTTCTATGTTCCAAACTCCTCTAACGCTCTTTAAGGTTAATTATGATATTTAAACCTGAAACAAAGTCCGTTAGTTTCTATGCCATATATGGTTAAGTATGTATTAATGTGTGAATAAAATGTGTAGGTTCTTGAGTCATTCATGATTGTGTGATCCGAGTATTGCAACCAGGTGAGTTTCTAAACGCATTCCCTTAAATGATTTTAATGCTCTAGGGCTGATATAATGTTATGGTTTATTTATATAAAGATGCTATGATACTTTTGTAAAATAAAAGTCATGTTATAAAGTATTTTTATAAAGTTATGTTAGACTGTTTACATTAAAATAGTAATAACAATAGCTTGAAATATGTTTGAAAATATGTTCATGTATGATATTCTATGTGAAGCCTTTAGTATGAATTAATGTATGAAAGTGAATGTGTTATGTGATTATGATTCACGAGTCGGCTCATTACGCAAAGTCTTGCTATATGGAAGAAGTAACCTATAGTTTAACTACAGAGGATGTCCTCTGTACGGGGCAACCATTACGCAGAGTCTTGCTATAGGGAAGAAGTAACCTATAGTTTGGCTAAACAAGGAAGTCCTCTATACGGGGCAACTATGAGGAAGACCTCTGAAAGAACCATGACTTAGTGTTTGGTATGTTCGAGGCAATTATGTAACTTGAATAAACTATGAGTGCTAACTTTTGTATTCATGTTAACTATGTTATGTGATGCTATGATCCTGATAAGGTTAAGATTTTAAAAATTTATTTATTTTTAAAACTAGAAGTCACTCAGCAATGCTGACCTTTACATGTATATCAGACTGATTGCATGTTAGATTGACAACAAAGACTCTTGGCTGACTAGTGAAGCTCCCTGCATCCTAAAGACTAGCATGACTATCTAGAAATTTTATGATTTATTTTTAGTTTTTTTTTCCAATTTTTGATTATGGATTATGTATTAATCGTTAGACTTTCCGCTTCATTGCTTAAGACATTGTTTTCACTGCTATGTGAAGTACTTTTTAGTTTAAGAATTACGTTTCTACTATGAATGACCAATATTAGTACCTCCCGGGTTTGGGGTCTTACAATCTGCACCGATAGAAAAAGCACCTTACCGATTTGCACCTACCGAAATGTAAGAATTATCCAACTAGCTTCAAGATCTGTTGGACAAGGGCTTTATTAGACCAAGCTTTTCGCCATGGGAAACGCCTGTGTTGTTTGTTAAGAAGAAAAATAGAGCGTTTCAGATGTGCATAGACTACCATGAACTGAACAAGGTGACGATCAAAAATCGATAACCACTTCCATGTTAGATGATTTGTTTGACCAGTTGCAATGATCTATTTGAGATCCCGTTATCACCAACTAAGAATATAGGAAAATGACATTCATAAAATAACCTTTAGGACCCATTATGGACACTATGAATTTTGGGTCATGCCTTTTGGATTGACCAATGCACCAGCACTATTCATGGAGATTATGAATTAGGTATGCAAGCCTTACCTCGACAAATTTGTGATAGTGTTCATAGACGACATCCTGATCTAATCCAAAAATCAGGAAGAACATGCAAAACACCTAAGACTTCTCTTAGAATTGTTGAAAGCCGAGAAATTGTATTCAAAGATTTCCAAATGTGACTTCTGGATTCGTGAAGTCCAATTCATTGGGCACATGATCAACGTAAAAGGAATCCATGTAGATCCAGCCAACATAGAAGCTATCAATAACTGGGAAGCACCAAAGACTCTTACGGATGGGCGAAAACTCCTAGGTTTAGTAGGCTACTATAACCGATTTATCGAAGAATTTTCAAAAATTGCGCAATCTCTAACTTCCCTAACCCACAAGGACAAGAAGCTCCACTAGGGTGACAAACAAGTAGCTGTGTTCAGTCTGCTGAAATAAAAACTCTGCAGCGCTCCAATACTATCTCGGCCAGATGGGAATGACGACTTCGTGGTGTATTGCGATGCTTCGCATCAAGGACTCGGTTGCGTATTAATGCAACGCGAGAAATTCATCGCATACGCATCATGACAACTAAAGGAGCACGAAAAGAATTACACCACCCATGACTTGGAATTGGGAGCGGTGGTATTCGCACTAGCAATCTGGAAACACTTTTTAGACGACACTAAAAGCACGATGTTTATTGATCATAAAAGTCTCCAACACATACGACACTATTTATTTCATAGGCTGAGTTTGGCTACCAAGCTAAGAAAAACTGAGGAAATTAGTGACGGATGAAGCACACAAGAGCCTATATTTGATTCATCTCGGATCAGATAAGATGTATCATGATCTTAAAATGATATATTGGTGTCAAAACATGAAAGCTGATATTGCAGCATATATAAGCAAGTGCCTGACTTGCTCAAAGGTTAAGGTCGATTATCAGAATCCATTAGGATTACTTCAACAACCCGAAATACCGATGTGGAAGTGGGAACACATTTCTATGGACTTCTTCACTAAGCCACCCAAAACCATGAGGGGTAGCGACACCATTTGGGTAATCGTTGATCGACTCATAAAATCAGAACATTTCTTTTCAATCACTGAAACAGAAAAGCTCGATAGATTAACCCAAATTTATTTGAAGGAAGTAGTCACTAGGGACATGCTAAGAGCATGTGTGATCGATTTTGTGAACAGTTGGGTAACTCACTTACAATTGGTATAGTTTTCCTACAAAAACAGCTAACACTCCGGTATAAAAACTGCACCATTTGAAGCACTGTATGGACGTAAGTGCCGATCAACCATCTTCTGGGCAGAAGTAGGTGAAAGCAAACTAACTGGCCCTGAGCTTATTCACGAAACAACAGAGAAGATCACGCAGATATGGAATCGTATGGCACTGGCTCGTGACAGACAAAAGAGCTATGCCTACAAACGGTGCAAACCTTTGGAATTCCAGGTAGGAGACAAGGTTCTTCTCAAGGTCTCACCTTGGAAAGTTGTCATAAGATTTTGGTGACGGGGAAAGTTGAACAGTCGATACATTGGACCCCTTTAAATCACTCAATGTATAGGTCCCGTAGCCTACGAATTGAACTTGCCTCTAGAAATGAATAACGTACATAATGTTTTCCATGTGTCTAACCTCAATAAGTTCTATCCGATAAAACACTTGCAATTATGCTTAAGGAAATTCAGATTGATGAACAACTGCACTTCGTTGGGGAACCGATCGAAATAATTGACCGAGAAATCTAGAAGCTCAAACTTAGTCGCATTCCCATAGTCAAAATTCGATGGAACTCGAAATATGACCAGAATTCACATAGGAACGCGAAAATCAAATGAAAAAGAAATACCTGAACCTATTTGGTGGCGCAGCAAACACAAACGACACGAGCTGAATTTCGGGACGAAAATTTTTCAACAAGGGGATGATATGACATCGTGTAAAATCTAGGTCAACATCGAACTTTAATTTAATGTTATTTAGATGTTTATCCTTACGTGGCATTATAATTGGAATCAAATTAGGGTGACACGTGGCACATAAGTCTAAGCCCGAACGAACCAAAGAATTTAACGCACGAACAAAACTCGTAAGTAAACGCGGTGAAAACAGATGGCAACATTTAAGTAAAACACTAACGGATCAAACACAACTTGAAATCACAAATCAAACAAGCGATAGGCTACGGAGAATTTTAATGGTTGTGTTGACAAGTCAACGCGGTATGAGACGACGGTAAGTATTCCCTTGGTGGTACGTGTCGCATCCCGGAATCGGGAGTCGACTATTTTGTCCTTGGCGGTATGTGAAGGCTACCAGACTCCAAAAATATTATAAATACCACCCCACTTCACCATCTCATTCCTTTACCTCACTCCATGAACTTCAATCTATTCACTCGATCAAAACACTCTGTAAACAGCTAACCAACCTCTGTAGCTCCACCACAATACTTGTTCTTGATCTATACTGATGATTTGAAGCCTTGGAGCTTGAAAGAAACACTTGGAGGAGCCTATCAACACCACAACACCATGAAGCAACTGAAGAATTCTTACCAGCCCTCCTTCAAGCCCTCTAACTTCTTCTCTAGCTGAATCTAAGCTCCCGAAGATATTGTGAGGTAGTTTTATTGGTAATCCATGATAAAAAAACCCACATGCGCCTGCTCCCTCCCCATGTCTACTAGCGCTCCTGTCTGGAGCGAAGAGAAGGCGAAACGTCGCCGAAGCAACATAAGCAGGCTTCTATTGCTACATAACAATAGAGAACCTATACACACATGCAACTCCAATAACAATACATGCACGGATTTTTGAGTCTATGAACATGTGGTTGAAGTCTCGATATTTGATTTGTAATCTATAATGTTATAAAAATGAGTTTTGGTGTCATTTGATGAACATTTGTGATAATGACTAAATATAAAAACTTTGACATACTAGAGGATTGCTAGATGACCTTTAGATATGTTAGATAGTTTCAAATGATGAGTTGTGTCTATTAATGTGTTTAATAACATGCTAGAAAGGTTAGATTTGTTACTCGTTTTATAAGACAAACTCATAAGTGTTGTATATCATATAAAGTCCTCATACAGTCATACCTTTAATGAAAAGCAAAGTGGTGAACTTAAAAAGTACTATTGGGTTTGACAAACTCGCACGACTCCAATACTGACTGGAGGTCAGGACGTATGTAATTTCAATCTAACATGCCATTGTTTCACAGTAGACATGGCGTCGAAAAAAACAAACTGTCTAGTCTCGGTAATGACGCAATTGACACTTAGTGCATTGGGCCTAGAAAACTTGATAAAACAGTACACATATGATCAAACTGCTTACTTTAGTTTTTGTAATCCGTATAATTATTTCAAAATTCGCATAAATGTAATTGTGTTCGAATTCTAATAAAGCAAAGTTGGAGTGTTTATTTCGGAATATTTATGTGTAATATAAACTTACAAAATAAAACTTAATATATCAAAGTGAGATGGTGATTCTTTTAAAATAAATATTTATATGTATTTAAATACACATCTATAAAATAAACACATATGAATACATATATAGATATATTTTAAAAAGGAATATAAAAACTAATACACATACATAAAAATATTTATTAATATAGTGGTTACAATTTAAATTAACTCTGAAGTTAAAAATAATAATATGCTAAGCTTTTAAAAATGATAATAATAATTTTGTAATCATTTATAAAGTAAGTCCTAAATATATGAAATCTATAATTCATGCTAAATATTATTTTTATTAGTATTTAGTTATAATAATAATAATAATAATAATAATAATAATAATAATAATAATAATAATAATAATAATAATAATAATAATAATAATAATAATAATAATAATAATAATAATAATAAGAACACATTTCATGATAAGCATTTTAATTATAAAATTAGTAAATAACAAAGTGTTAATAAATTTCTAAAACTTAAAATGTTAGAAAGTTTGTAAATTATAATGTTTTTACATAAAATAAGAGTATTAAACAAGGGGGATCAAAATTGCCAAATCATAAAACTTATTTTTCAGCTTTAAAAAGTTTTAAAAAAATGAATAGACAAAAATGATAACATGGGGGACTGAATTACAATTAACCCAAACCTTCCCCCCCCCCCTTTACCCGCTTCCTTGTTCGGGTACCCGTCCAACCCATTCCAACCCAACGATCAAATTCGAATGATTCCAGCTCTAATCCATCTCATATCTCGTCGATTAGGAAGTTATACAAACGCGTTAACAACATCAATCATCAATTAATGGGAATAATTCAAAATCACGCGTTAAATCGTTCCCAAAAAAACCACACTCGAACTGAAATTCACACTCAAATTAAACTAGTATAAAACCCAAATCAAAGGGTACCATTCGAACCCTTTACATCTCACGAACTTGTCTGGGCGAAAAACAGGAACACACAACAACATCTAAGCACGATTTGAACCCAAGACCGGCCGCACTCTGACTTGAACTCGAACTCCTTCAAATCCTAACATTGCCCAGATAATTCTCACATCTACAGACTCGGAATCATGTGGGAACAAAATCCCTACGTTGTTGATCCCTCACATACAACGAATCGAACGAATTAGAAAGTGATTTAGATTAGGGTTCATCCATCTCAAAGTCTGACTTCAAGAACAACATAACATTTATTCGAATGGAGTCTGTTCAGAAAACACAAGCTAGCCCAGCTGTTTGTATGCTGGGCAGGTACCCTGAGAACCCGGTTTCGATCCTCCCCGATGGCCTTTAAAACCGAGTTTGCTCAATTAAGGCCTTTTTAAGGATATTTTTTTGATAATTAAATCTGGTAAAAATTTATAAAATTAGAAGCATTTTCTTAACAGTTTTTAATATTTTTAAAAACTGTTTTAATAACTATAACAATAAAAAAAGGGTTTAAAAATAATGATAATAATAATAATTTCTTTTAAAACAAAACATAATTTTAAAAATTATTTTAAGACAATACAACCTTTATTTATGTTTTTACAAATTTTAAATAAATAAACCTTACATTATATTCTGTTAAAATATAAACAAACTTTTGATTTTAAAAATATTACAAAACTTTGAATAAATATTTAAAACTTTACAATATGGTTTATAAAATTAAAATACAAAACTATAAGCATCTTTAAATCAGATATAAATTTTATAACTTTTGACTTTATAAAATTATTTGTAAAGCAATTTTATAAAATTATAAAACATGAAACAATGACAATTATTTTGTTAAAAACTTTTTCTTAAAAGATCGATATATTGTTTTACAAATCAAAACTTTTTAACAATCAACGTATTATATAGAATAACTATTATATATAAATAACATATAATAAAAATTAATTTTATTATTGGGGAACAAATTCATAGATTTTGTATAATAAATAAATGGAATATTAGAAATATTCCAATGTATTTATTATATACAATTGAGAGTATTTAATTATAACATATAATTAAATATTCCCAAACTATTATTCTAAGCTTAGTTAAACATTATCAATGTTAGAAACATTAAGAATCTCATAGAAGCCATAGAGTTAAGACAAGCACTTGAACTTTAAACTAAGACACATGATTTACAAAAAACATTAGGAAAAGGTCGCTAGCTTTCATTCTTCAAACACAAGAGACAATTGAAACAAGACAAGACATGATTCAAGTGAGTTTATTCTTACTCCCTTTTTACTTTTTTAAACTTTTGGGATGTTACATATGCTATATACACAAACATATTTTTTGAGTTAAAACATATACATGATGAACACTTTTAAGCTTTGCAGACATGATTTAGATGCTATGTGAACTTATGTGCTAATTGCTACGTGGGATTTAGGTTAGAAGACGTTTCATACATCAAACATAAACAGTATCTAGTAGCCTAAGAATGTAGCTATGTTTTTCGCAATGACTTATGTCTTGTGTCAAAAAGGTGAAAGATACTGTTGGTTTGATGAAGTTGATCTGGATCGAATCACGAAGTCCTACGAACAATTAAATACATGCGGAATCTATGTTTAATCTATAAGAATCAAAGAAGAACAAGCATTTCAATAATCATCATCTTCTCATTAATCAATCACAATTGATTACACGTCTCACACAAAGAATTCTCACACAGAGAATACACACACACACACAGATCTCAGGTTCTCTGAAGTTGTCTGAAAGTTATGACAAAATCAGACAAACCTTCTATATATACATAAGCTGTCAGCCGAACCTATTTCCTAGCCGAACCTAGGTTTCCAAACCTAATAGGTTTGCCGAACCTTTTAAGGTCCTAGGTTCGCCAAACCTATCAATGTGATAGGTTCGCCGAACCTGCTAAGGTTCGTGGGCCAGACGAACCTAAGCCAACCTTTACAAAACAAACCTTTACAAAACTTTCTATAATTTACAAGTTTGAATAGCAACCTATTACAAATATGTACTAACAAACTCCCCCTTAATAGTTGCTATCAAAAGTCTTCAGTCTTCAAATTCAGCTTTATCTCTAGTCTTATCTTCAACTTTGTCATCAACCCCACTGGATTCACCACAAACATTATCAACCGCTCGTATCACAACCGATCGAGGAATCTTGGCTAATCTTTCAGTCTCTAACTTAGCATCCCTTTCATCAATTTCTTTCTGTAACTGCATCAACTCAACATACAGATAATTGACGTCTTCCTAGTTGCATCCAGAATGTATACCTAGAGTATAACACATTCGAGCTTTTGTCTGAAACTGAACTGCCATATCTTTTTAACTGATCCCCACATCATGATAACCTTCAGCTGCAAAAATCTCAGACATGTTAAGCAAATCAATATCATCCTTTGAGCAATTAACAATCCAAACTGGATCCCGCATTCTGATAACCCTCCATTGATCTTTTTGTTTCAATAAAATCACTGCTTCAGCTGTCTTCTCATCATAAAACCAGAACTTGAAATATGGATTCCAATTCTGTTCTACCTTCCTCAACCTTGGTCTTTTGAACACTTTCGGCTTTGGATATCCATGTATTTTGTCTTTTGCTTGAGGAGATAACAAACTCCACCCAAACCTAACCTCCTTCTTCAATAAGTTCTCAAAAGTTTCATTGTGTTTGGTCTGAATAGGCTTTATCATCTTCAATCTGTACAACTCCATGCACTCAAATGAAGGTGAAGTCATCAAATCTGTAGCCTTTCCAAGGTATTGACACCCATCAATTCGCTTTACCACATAACATCCTTTATCAGTGAGACTTCCAAGAATGTTGTGAAAGTAACCATAACTAACAATTCTTCCAATCATCTTCGACTTGAATCCAATCTTGAATCTTTTGAATTGTTTAGCTTGGTTGTCTTGAACTTTATCGTCTATTACTTCAATCATCTGCTTGAATATATACAAGTGATCAACAATATACTTCATCTCCTCTTGATTCTCTTTCCATATATCCATATTAGTCTTTTCTTTAACTTGAGCCAATGATATTCTTGACACACCTCCAAGATCAAAAATCTTCTTTAAAGTATGCGAGTTATACAATTCTTCATCCATTGGTTCATCTTTCTCAAAATCAAATTAATCCATCTCATCATCTTTTTCAAAATCAAATATTTGATCTGCATCAACTTCAAACATATCATTGAATTCTTTTGTTGAATAACCTCCAGCTATCTCTCCTTCCTCCAAATCTTTATCTACTGATATTTCAACAACCATTCTCTGCAAATCAATATCAGAATGTTGTTTAAATAAATCAAGAAATGTAGGCAGAGAATAATCAATAATCTTCTGATATTCCATTTTAGTCAAATCTTCTATTTCAACATCAGTACAATCTGTAACCCTATCAGAAGACACAGCTGTAACAGGAGTAGCATCCAAAGTAATCTGGGAAGGATCATAAACAACTATAGCTCCAGTAAATGAATTCAGACCACCAGATCCACCTAATCCACCAGCCACATCACCATCATCTTCTTCATCATCATCATGAGCATTTAAGCCTGGATGTTGATCAATATCAGAATCACCATAATCCATTTTCTTATCTTCTTCTTCCTCTTCCTCTTCCTCCACATCTACAAAAACTTGTTCAGCATCAGAAGTTTCAGCTTGTGAATCTTTAACTTTCATATCATTAATCTTTTGCCTCAAATCTCTATTCTCATTCTACAATTCAGCAATATCAACATTCTGAATATCAATCATAGACTCCAACGAAGCAATTCTTTCATTCAACACCTTCTTCTCAGCCACATCTTCTTCCCTCCACTTCATTAATTGAGCAATTTGACTTTTCATCTCATCTAACTCACTGGTTCCTGACGAAGATGGTTGATCATCTTTGACTTTCTCTTTTTCCATCTTGTATAGATCAAACTCTTTTGACAACATAGAAATTCTTCTTCTGAGCTCAGTGTTATCATAATCCACAGTAAAATTTAGATCCAAATCCTCTAAATTTCCAAATAAAGTATCTTCTCTGGAAGTAGAAGCTGGATGAAATGTAGTTTCTTGAAATGATGTTGTCACTATAGTAGTATCCATGAATGAAGGAACAAAAGAAGCCACATTCACATACTCAGGAACTTGCCCCAAGCCTCCTGGAACTGTAGAAACAGTAACTAGAGTAGAATCCAGAATAGAAACATATGATGTAGCATCAAAAATAGAAGCAGATGGTGTAGAAGCTGCAGAAGTAATCACAGATGAGGATACAATGATCCTAGGAGCTTTAGACTTCTTCTTTGTTGTTGGACCTTTGGCCATCCTCTCCTTTTTCTTTGGCCTTGATGACTCAGGCTCTTCAACTATAAAACTAGGATAATCTTTCTCTTCTAGTGCTTCTTCTGTTTGTTTATTAGCAGCTCTCTTCTTCATTCTATTAATCATAGTACTACCAATCACAATAGTCTCACACTCAGACTCAGTCTCAGGAGACTCTTCACCTTCATCTTCATCTTCAACATTCTCAGTATCAACTTGAATGGAAGAAGTATATTCTTGTTGCCTTTGTTCACTTTGTTGATATGGAAATATGACTTGCAGAGGTGCCAAGGTAGTAGGAGTTACACTTGGCCCTTGAGATTGAGATCGACTTGGTTGTTGTGATCTTGAAGATTTAGCTGGTGATTTCCTTGTCTGTTGCCTTGGAGGAGGAGGTGGTGGTTGTTGCTGATCATTATCATCATCATCAAATACTTCATTATTAGAACCAGAATCTGCATGCCTCCATGCATCATCCTCAGGAGCCACATAATTAGCCCTGGCACAGTGACAAACTAAGTCGTTTTCCAACACAGCATCACTGCTCTTCTGATATACTTTGACTTGACCAAGACTTGAGTCAGTCATATGTTTGAGCTTGAGAAGATCAGAAGCATCTCTGGGTAGCATCTGTTCAGGAAATCTCTCATCAATAAGCATATGAACAAAACGAGGATACATGTAGAATCGATCTTTAGCTTTGGTGATATTATCAGACATATATCTGAATATCATAGCAAAGAAATTGAACGGTTTGTTCAAAATCAAAGCAACCATAGCTAATCGCATAAGATCCCATAGCTCATCAAATGTTCCCTTCCTCATGCTCAGACAGTGTAGCAATACATGAGCAAGAAACTCGTATTGTAGAGGAAGTTTGCCTTTCTTGATTGAAGTCACATTGTAGACTCCAAAATATCTAATCCATAGGAAACAGCCTTTGATGCACCTCTCTGGTATAAGTGTCATACCAACAGGTTCTCCCCCAAACTATAACACCTGTCTGATATCAGCTTCAGTAACACGAATTGCTTGTCCAAGCACATTCGCCTCTATCACATACTTCTCATTAACACTGATCAATCTGGCAGATTCCCGGAAGCTCTGTATGTGTGATTTGTATATCTGACATGAATTAGAGATGGCATGATATATCCTCGACCTTCTTAGAAACTCTATCATCGGTCTGAAATCTTGGTTGTTCCTGGTAGTAGGATCCAAATATGCACACAGGTTGTGCTTGTCTCCGAAAGTAAGATTCGCCATTTCTACAATCAGAAAGAAAACAAAATTTAAAAAAAATTTAAAAAATTAAAAAATAAAAAAAAAATTCTAAGTGTTGAACTCAGCGAACCTTTCGCTGAGACGAACCTAAGTTTAGACGATCATGTTGTTTAGACAAACCTATTCAACTGAACGAACCTTCTGATGAACGAACCTTGAATGAACAAACCTTGAATGAACGAACCTTCATTGAACGAAGCTTCATATCAAACGAACCTGTTGGTCAAACGAACCTTGACCAACAAAGGTTCGGTTCCTCTGAAATTCAGAGGTTCGTCACGAACCTATCAGATTCAGACGAACCTTCAAGATCCAGCGAACCTTAGTACATGTGACGCCCGTCTCCCGGGACACGTCACTTTGTCGGATTTACTCATAAGCACAGTGATAAATAGAGATAGCTCAATCGCAGCGTAAATAAAACATATTATACATAAGTAAACCCGATTACATATCTGTTACACAACCATTTTATTTATATTTTACAAAGTCTACATCTATGTCAGTCTCTTTAAAGCTTGCAGCCAGCAGCCATTCAGTGTTCTTTATGCCAACTATTTCTTTCCTCGACTAACTGAAGCTTCACCATCTCTACCTGATGTGCATGTTAGAAGTTGTCACCTTAAGCTGGTGAGTTCTAAGTTTAGTAAACATCTTTTCATTTCAAATCATTTACTTCAAAAGTATTTCATAAAATCATACATCAATATTCATATATGATATTATACCAAAAACATTCCTTAATTAAAACCATGTTCACCCGAAGGTGCTCTGTTTTACCCAAAGGTAACTTTGTTTTACCCGAAGTTAACTCTGTTTTACCCGAAGATAACTCTGTTTACCCGAAGGTGCTCTTTTACCCGAAGGTAACTCTGTTCACCCGAAGGTGCTCTTTTACCCGAAGGTAACTCTGTTTTACCCGAAGGTAACTACTAAAACTTTATTCACCCAAATGTGCTTTCAAAATCTCTTTTAAAAAGTTTATAATCAGCACCATAGTGCAAGAACTCTTTTTCGAAACAACGTCTTTATCTCAAACCTATATACCGGCATTATCCTGTTATATCGAAGGAGCATAAGACTACACACCTTCGGTATACTAGGACCATGTCTTTATTAGTATATGAGATTTAGACCTCTTGAAAACTCTTTCTGTAAACGTATTTTGAAAACAATAATTCGGGTTGCCTCTTTTATATTTTAAAAGAATATGTATACAAAATTCGGCATTATCCCGGCTTAACATTGGTATAAATGGGAAACATCCCGGCATCAATATAACATCATATACATCAAAACATTATTAATATAACATTCACATCAGCTTAAAGTACTTAAAACAGTAAAACATGGCTCATAGAACTCACCTTTGTTGATTCAAATCAATAACAATGCACAACGTTCGTATCACTAGTTCTTGAACTCTAAACCTGTATGTCATTAGAGTTCTATGAGTTATTTAAGCTTAATCTGACTCACAGAAATTTCCTTGACGTTCAATGCCAAGGATCTTACAACTCAAGTCCTCAATCTTATCTCAAACGTTTAATCAATTTCCTTAACTTAATATAGCACAACGTGTGCTAACTGCGACTCATTGGATTAATCAGGACATTCCCAGATTAATCAAATTCGTATTTGCAATGCCAATAGTTTTATAGATAATTAGGCATTACAACGGCTTATTAGATTGAGGTTTCGTATACTTGTTTTGGACAGAGTCTCTGTTTATAAAAGTAAGGTTTTCAGGTTTTAAGTCGGGCAGAACCTCGACTTATATTTCTTAGGTTTCCTGAAAACAATTGGGCAGAATCTCTGCTTATAATTGTTTGTTTTCCAAAAGTTAGTCGGGCAGAACCTCGACGTGTTTTTGATTTAAACCAAACAATTAATCATAATCTTATTATGTATAGTAATAATAAGATCTACAACGAGCATTATAACGAATTGAAATTATACGAAATTTATACCTTACAGAGGTTCGGCAGTACCCCGCGTTGAATACTAGATGATTGGAGGGGTTAAATACGGGTATTTGGAGGTGTACGGTTGGAATTTGTTAGCTGAAAGGTGAAAACGTTCGACAGAATTCGAAATCTGATGTTTTGCTCTTTATAGGTGAATTCTGGATCCGGGGCGGTACGCCTAGCGCCATCGTTTGGCACAGGGCGATACGCCCGGACGTAATATCTTGCATGCGTGCCACGTGTCGACACGTGGTGCCACGTGTTGTGTTCGCGCGTGATTTTCTTGTTTTCGCGATAACTTGAGCATACGAACTCCATTTTACGCGCGGTTTTCGCCTACGTTCACGATTTTTCGAGATCTTTCCAATGGTTATAATTTCAGGACCTGAAGAGTTCAATACATATGACCTCTTATTGAATGCTTTATTCGACTCAGCGTATCTTGAAATCGGAGCCTCGTTTCGCGATTTCGCTTACACTCATTTTCTCTATTTTCAAGTTAGGATTCTAGATATGAAATCGTTTGACACTTAATTAAATCAATATAAGGTGATGTATGTTTCTTTAAGATCTATTAACGCCAGATTCCTTTCATTCTTCTTTCGCATATTATCACTAATTCAGCTAAAGACATATGAATATTAATATTCCTTTAATATATTCCTTTAATATTAATATTCCTTTAATATACAAGCAAAAAGCTTCGGAAATCCTAAATTGAAAATCGAAAAATCGGAACTTGCAGGTTCGGTGAGTGAAATCAGATGAAAGTGACGAACATTTCTCATGAACCTAGTATTTATATGCGAACCTTTTTCACGAACCTCTCAGGCGAACCTGTCCAAAAATTCTATTGGACGCACCTATTTGACGAACCTGTCCAACGAACCTGTCTAATGAACCAATTAGACGAACCTTCTCACAAACCTATTAGATGAACCTTTTGAAAAATCCAATTTTATTTAAAATTTCAAACAAATCAATGTTTAAACGTTTCAAAGTCAAACAAATAATCAAAAATTATTGATTTAACATCAGATAAAAACAAAAATCTTTTTGTAATTTTTTAAATTTATATAACAACTAAACTACAAATTTAACAAATCTAACTATACTTAACAAAACAATCACATCTTTTTGTTTGAGACAGATCTAGACATGAGATCATATTGTTTTGCAATTATCAACACATCTGATTGAATTAATGAATATATTTATTAGCAAATTACAATTCAAAGATGATTGTTAGTATATTTATCCTCTTTAAGTTTAATCACTTCGTTAAGATATCAATTTAAACAAAATTATCAAATACCTTATAATATCCATTTAGTTGAAAACATCCCCGGTTTGTGAATAACTAATCAAACATAAATGTTCTTGAAACTAATTACTTCAATTTTAACTAGCTTGATCATGCAAAAACAAGGTAGAATTTCTTTTAATATAACAAAATATAAAACAATTTGAATTTGTTCAAAATCTTGGAATCAAGGTTGATACTTATGTATGCTCAGATGATCCTGAAAATGAACTAAAAAATAATTTAAGCTTTTAACAATCAGTTCGATATATTCATATACGCAAAGATTGTCCAAATCTTAATCAGAACCAAGAAAACAAATTTGAATCATTTAAAGCTATAACAATCAGGTCGATACGTAAGTATACGCAAAGAATGTTTCAGCTTTAAACTAAAATAAAAGAAAAACAAAATTAGAATTTCTTTTGAAAATTAAACACATGATCAAAACTAGTAATTTGACTTTTTGGTCAAAAAACATTTTGTAAGAATAATTACCACTCATTCAGGACAAAACTAAGTACTGCATTCTAAGCATCTGTTTCTTATAAAGCATAATCAAACTTTTGTCTAATTTCATCTTAACTAAGTTATAAACATACTAACACATCATACTTAGTAATTGTAACTGCTCTTTATGTTTAAATTCTTAATGATACAAATGTGCTTCCAATTGCAAACAATGTGCTATCATTTCTCACTTGGTCGAATCAATTTCTCAGAAGTTTAAATTTTTTAATGTTTTTGTGATTTTGGTTTTTGAAATGTTTTTGTATTTTTCAAAATTTTCTCCCCCCAAAAACTAAAACACAAAACAACAAAAATTAAAATATCTGATGTAAATTCAATAAAAATTGATTATGAAGGAAGTTGATTTTTAGTTACCTCACCCATGACCCGAATTCCATTTAATTTGAACAAATACTCAAAACGGTTTTTGTTAAAGGCCATGGTGAGAAGGTCTGCTCTTTGCTCATTGGTATGTATCTTCACCACAACAATAAGTTTCTTTTCATAGCAATCGCGTAAGAAATGAAACCTAGTATCAATGTGTTTGGATCGTGAATGATACACAGGATTCTTAGTGATAGCAATAGCAGCCTCGTTATCAACATGAATCGGGGTAGTCAGAAAATTCAAATCGTAGTCTCTCATATGTTGTTGTATCCACAAAACTTGTGAACAACAACTGGCAGCCGCTACATACTCAGCCTCACAGGTAGAAGTAGCAACAGATGTCTGCTTTTTGCACTGCCAAGGAACTAACCGCTCCCCTAAAAATTGTACACCTCCAGTTGTGGATTTCGCATCAGTCTTACATCCTCCATAGTCAGAATCACTATAAGCATTGAAGGAAAAGTTATCATCCTTAGGATACCACAGACCAGTGTCTGGTGTACCCTTCAGATAACGAAGAATTCTCTTGACTGCTATCAGATGTGACACTTTAGGTTTTGATTGATATCGAGCACAGATACTTGTAGCAAATACAATATCTGGCCTTGAGGCAGTCAAGTACATCAAACTACCAATCATTCCACGAAACAAAGTAGCATCGATTAGCTCCCCCTTAATATCAGGCTCAATCCCGTGATTGGGCTGAATGGGCGTGGAAATGGGTTTACAATCAAGCATGCTGAACCATTTTAGCACATCTTGAATGCATTTTGTCTGATGAATGAAGATTCCATCATCAGTCTGATCAATTTGTAAACCCAAGAAAAATTTGATGTCTGACATGGCACTCATTTCGAATTTCTCAATCATAACCTCTTTAAACTCCAAACACAGTTGTTCATCGGTAAATCTAAAGATAATATCATCTACATAGATCTAAACAAGGATAATATCCTTGCCCTTTTCCCGATAAAACAATGTTTTGTCAATCTGACCCCTATTGAACCCGTGTTCAATAAGGTGAGTCGATAAGGTCTCATACCAGGCACGCGGAGCCTGATGTAGACCATACAGTGCTTTGTCTAAGAGGTATACCTGATCCCGGTGGATAGGATCCTCAAAGCCCGGTGGTTGACAAACGTACATTGTTTCCTTCAAAGACCCATAAAGAAATGCAGACTTGACATCCAACTGAAAAACTTTGAATTTCTTGTGGGCAGCAAAAGCCAGAAAGAGTCTTATTGCTTCTAACCGCGCCACAGGTGCAAACACTTCGTCGTAATCAATTCCTTTGACTTGTTTGAAACCTTGAACCACTAAACGTGCTTTGTTCCGAACAATTACGCCTTGATCATCTCTTTTGCATCTTAACACCCATCTAGTGCCAATTTTCTTCTCTCCCTTTGGAAAATCAACTAGATGCCAAACACCCAACTTCTGAAACTGATTCAGCTCCTCTTGCCTGGCCTCCACCCAGGCAGGCTCACGCAATGCTTCAGTAACAAATTTTGGCTCAATCTGAGAAATGAATGCAAAATGCATCCATAAATCTTGAGTTCCATGAGTTCTTTCCAACTCAACATACAAACTCTCCTCATTTGTAACTTGACGTCTTGTCTGTACCCCAGCAGATGGATTTCCAATGATCTGTTCAACAGGATGATTCACATGAACTCTAGTGATAGGCACTTGCGGGACTCCAACATTATGATCAAGATTTGTTATATTCTGATCAACATCTTGATCGTGAGAAACCGCATCTTCAAAAACATCCTGATCATCATCAGATGACCAATCATCATTGATAGCTTCTGAAACGCCTTCCTCAGGTGGATTATTTTCTTCAGCTTGATGAGAAACACCTTGAGCTTCAGAATTCTGCAAATCATATAACATTTGCAAGGTTATTTCATCATCAGAAACATTTGGAGACAAATTAAAAGACTCAAAAAGTTTATCATAATCAAAAAACCAATTTGGTCCTTTTCCGTCAGGTATAGGTGTATGTCTTTGAACATCCACATTATACCATAATTCCACAACACCCGTACGTTTGTTAAACACGCGTTTGTTGGGAAGACTGTAGCCAAGAAAGAAACCTTCTTCAACTTTAGAATTGAATTTTGCATCTTTCTTAAGCATAGTACAAGGAGCCCCGAAAGGTTCCAAGTGCTCCAAATTAGGCTTTCGATTATGAAGCAATTCATAGCATGTCTTATTGTGTCTTTTCACAATCAAAAATCTGTTAAGAGTAAAACAGGCTGTCGCCACAGCTTCACTCCAGAAAGTAATGGGAAGTTTAGAATCAGCAAGCATAGTTCTAGCAGACTCAATCAACGTTCTGTTCTTTCTCTCAGCTACACCATTCATCTGTGGTTCATATGGTGCACTGAATTGCTGCTGAATGCCCTTTAAATCACAAAATTCTTCCATTTGTTGATTCTTGAACTCAGCCCCATTATCTGAATGAACACGCCTTACTCTCAACTTGTATAATGTCTCCAACCTATTTACCAACAACACAAAATTTTCATATGTATCAGATTTATACTTTAAAAACATTACCCATGAAAATCTAGAAAAATCATCAGTCACCACAAAACAGAATGATTCACCACCGATACTCTTCACATTGATAGGTCCAAACAGATCCATGTGAAGAAGTTCCAATGGTTTATCAATAGAAAACATTGTTTTTGTTTTATGTGACCTCCTTTTCTGTTTACCCTTCTTGCAAGACACACACACATCATGGAGTTTAAAGTGTTTAATCGGTACATCCTCAACCAAATGATTGTGTACTGAATGATTCATCTTCCTGATATGTATGTGACCCTTCCGTCCGTGCCAAGACCGCGTATCTTGCACGGTTGCCTTAGACACCAGACTCGTCTCCACCTTGTTCACCGTCTCCGCCTTGGCCATGTCTAGAACATATAAATCCTTACTCCTGTTAGCAGTCATCAGAATCCAATCCTCAGGAATCTGAATTCCTTGTTGAAGCACATAACATCTTTCGTTATCAAACATCACTTTATAGCCTTTGTCACAAATCTGTGACACACTCAACAGGTTGTTAGTTAATTCTTTGCAGTAATTAACATTGTCGAAGGAAACTTTACCATCGTCAAACTACCACACCCGGTAATCTGACCATCTTTGTCACCTGCAAAATTAACATAACTCCCTTTCATTTGTCTGAAATCCTTCAACAAACCCAACTCTCCCGTCATGTGCCGTGAGCATCCACTATCAACAATCCATCGACTATTGATATGGCCCATGTATGCCACCTGCACAATAAATTAAAAATTTGATCAGTATCAAAAGGATGACTCCCACCATTCCGGCGTCGAGTCTCCCTGAATGGCCCCCTGCCATTCTGTATTGATGAACTGCTTGAAGACCCATCTTCAATGCTTTCATCCTTTCTCTCAGAAATTTGATCCCCTGACCTGCATCTTAATTTCCAAAAGATTGTGACTTAGCATTTTGTTTTGAAAATGGTTTTGAAGAAAATTTATCATAGAAATCATCATCAGATGATGTCACCATTTTGACCAACTTTTTGACATTTTGTTTGTTATCAAAAACTCTCTTTTTCTGATTCTTTTCTTCTCTTACCCAAACACATTCAGGATCAAACTTTCTGAGGACTCTCATTTCCTCTTCACTAGGTTTCACTTTCTTAGGACTCCCACCAGACTTGATCACCCGATTGTCATCAACTGAACTCTTCCTGATCTTATGATTTGGACAATTTGCATAAATATGTCCTTTTCCACTACAAGTAAAACACTTTCTTGTTTCTCTTGGAGTAAAGGATATAAATCTGTTACAAGTATCCAACTCACAATCAACAATTACATGACCCAATCTACCACATCTGTAGCATTTTCTTTGTGAAAGACTCTTTGGTTTTGGTTCATCAAAACACTTAGATGAACTGAAAGATTTAGATGCAACAGATGTAGATGAGAATGTATTCTTCAAACCAGTGGCTTTTATGTTGGAATTATTCTTTTGATTTTGAAAAGGCTTTGATTTTCCTTTAGATCCAACCCCAAATTTGTTAACCTTTTCAACAACTTTGTTAGCCACCTTTTCGACTTTTTCAGAAAACCCTTTTTGTTTTTGAAAAACACTATTAGTCTCTCCTTTATGTGTAGTGGATGACTTGACATACACAGTAGGTTTGAGAGTAGCAGTTGTTTTTACTTTCAGTACTGGTTTGGAAACAACAGTTGGTTTAACCACCGCTTTCTCAGCTGGTTTCATCTCAGACTTGGATTTCTGAGACTTCAGACTCTGTTTCTCAACAGTTTTGACTTGATAAACAGTCTGTCTAAGAATATCAGCTGGATATTCTGATTTTGTGATGTCCTCAATAATAGGAGCATCACAATCAACAAACACTTTATCATCAGACGATAAACCTCCAACATCCTCAGCCACTTGTTTAGACACATTTTCCTTTAAGGAAACCGGATTAACTTCCAAATTCGGATTAAGTTGTGGTCTTGAAACATAACTAGGAGGAGGTGGCACAGCATGAAAACCTATTCCAGTAGTATCATACGAAGATCTTTGCATTGCAGCAAAGTAATCGATGACATACTTAGAATTTTGATAATTTTTAAGCTTGCTCTTGTTCACCTCAGCTTCAGCTTTTACTGTTGATAATTCCACCTTCAGCTTTTGAACTGATTCAAGATGCACAGACGCAACATGGTTATTTTGTAAAACTTTGGTTTTCAAATCTTCATTTTCTTTACCAAGATCAATTATCTTTTTGTCAAAAGATTTTTCTCTTAAAATTAGCTTCTTGTTTGCTTCTGTGCTCTCTATCAGTTCAGCAGTTAGCTGAGCATTCATCTCTTTCAGTTTGTCAATGATCTCTAACAGATCCTCATTTACGTCATCCACTTTCTCTTTGCCTTTACCATTGTCTTCCTCCAACGAAGCCATAAAAGCACCCATCAATTCATCATACTACTTCCCCTAGTCATAGCCCTCATCAGCTTGACTCACTAGAGCTTTAGATGAATCTTCGGATTTTTCTTTCTTTTTTTGATAGGTTTCTTGTGGCTTGAACGGGTTTTAGTTCCCTTGTTTCTTTGGATTCTTACATTCTCTGGCAAAGTGACCTAGCTCACCACTGTTATAGCATTGAGTAGTCTTTGGATTAAATCCAAATTTGGTGTTTCTGTCGAAAGTGAATTTCTTGCCAGTCTTCTTTTCATATCGATTGATTCTTCGAATAACACTTGCCAGTGCCCATTGTGTATCAATCAGCTCCATTTTGTCATCATCGATTTGTTCATAATCTTCAAATGTAAGATTAGCGTTTCCAATCCTTCCTGCAATTTGTTCATAATATGCGCTGACTACACAAGACAGAATAGACATGTGATCCTGAACAACTTCGACAGTTACTTTCCCCAGATTTGTAGTATTTAGCTGAACAGGAGTTGGTGTCGACTCAGACTTCTTCTCATTTGTAGAATAAGGTGAACTGGAACTTGTAGATGCAGAAGGTATATGAGTACTTTCAGAAGTACTAGAAACAAATGCCGTCTGAATCTTTGCAGATAAAGCCGGTAGTGTAACTACAGATCCTCCGTATAATGAAGGATCTTGTGTAACATTCACTCTTCGAGCTTTTCTTTTATCCTTCATCTCTTGCTTTTCAAGCTTTTGAACAAATTCTACCAAGGTCATTCCTGGTAAATTCTCTCTCAAGATTAGCACTAAAGAATTCCACTTGTCCGACAAAGCATCTGCTAGGAAATCGATCTTTTCATCTTCAGTATAATCGATTCCACATTTTCTGACTTCAGTCAATAGATGTCTGTATCTTGTGATCAATGCTTCCAGACTTTCATTGCCTATAAAATTGAAGTTTTCAAACTCCTTGCGAATGTCGGTAGCTTTCATCTTTTTAAGATATGTATTTCCCTCAGCTCTTGCTTTCAAAGCATTCCATAGACTATAAGAAGTCTTGTGTTCATCAAGCTAATGTAAAATCTGATTTGGAATGGCTTGGCTAAGCATCCAATACGCCTTCTTCTCCGAATCATACTTCTTTCTTTCATCAACAACTAATCTCTCTAAGAGTATATACAAATCAGTTCCCACCATTCTTGGTCTTTCATATGGAGATAAATTCTTTCCCAAAGATTAATATCTGTTCCATTAAGGTGTGTTTCAAAACGACCTTTCCAATTATCATAGTATGCCAAATCCAGCAACTTAGGAACTTTGTTCGCACTTCTAACTTCAGTTTCACTAATCAGAATGGTATGAATCTTAGAATTCTGACTTGCCACTGCAGCATACATCTTCGCCATAATTTCAAGATTTATCAGCGAACCTTTTCAGAAAAATCACTTCACGAACCTATCAATCAGGCGAACCTTCACCAATCTGTGATCTGAACGAACCTTCAGTCACGAACCTGAAGACACGAACCTCTAATCACACGAACCTCAAGTAGCGAACCTGATACACAAACCTGATGCAACGAACCTTGAAACAGATCTGAGTTTCACAAACCTTGAGATAAACGAACCTTGAGATAAACGAACCTAAAGTCAGACGAACCTCTGATAAAAATCAACGAACCTCTCAACTTCAGAAGCAACGAACCTCAACTTCAGACGAACCTTGCAGAAAACCTTCAGACGAACCTAGCAGAATACTAGCGAACCTTTACTGAAAAGTCACGAACCTCTTCTAAAACCTCTAAACGAACCTCAGAAAAGTCCCTTGAACAGCGAACCTATTGTTCCAGCTATCCACAGGTTCGGCTCACGAACCTGTACTGCAAAATTCGAAATTTTGGACGGAAAACCTTCCAAAATTTGAAGAAAATCCTTCCAAATCTTCAAATTAACACCACAAATCCGTGAATTGTAGTATTCCACAAAAATTGATGATGAATTTGCAAACAAAACAACAATCAATCTCACTGAAAAGAAGAATTTTGATCCATAACTTGATCTTCTAATCTTCAAATATTCAAATACTTGATTTCTTGGACAATTCTAGTATAAAACTTCACCAAATGCTCTGATACCACTGTTGGTTTGATGAAGTTGATCTGGATCGAATCACAAAGTCCTACAAACAATTAAACACATGCGGAATCTATGTTTAATCTATAAGAATCAAAGAAGAACAAGCATTTCAATAATCATCATCTTCTCATTAATCAATCACAATTGATTACACGTCTCACACAGAGAATACACACACACGGATCTCAGGTTCTCTGAAGTTGTCTGAAAGTTATGAGAAAATCAGACAAACCTTCTATATATACATAAGCTGTCAGCCGAACCTTGAGGTTCGCTGGGCGAACCTAGGTTGCCAAACCTAATAGGTTCGCCGAACCTTTTAAGGTCCTAGGTTTGCCAAATAGGTTCGCTGAACCTGCTAAGGTTCGTGGGCCAGACGAACCTAAGCCAACCTTTACAAAACAAGCATTTACAAAACTTTCTATAATTTTCAAGTTTGAATAGCAACCTATTACAAATATGTACTAACAGATACACATACATAAACATTACAATTTACATTGTTTAAGTTAAGACCTAGCTAGTCTTGATTTAAAATTTGTAAGATCACTTGTTTGGATTCTTGTTTTGTGCTACTTGCAATTTGCATATGCTTTAGATCTAATTCTCTTTTGTTTAATAGTTTTGCATCCTTTTTACCTTCTGTATTAAACTATAGAATTGCTCACCAACTATGCAAATAGTTGACCTTTATTTTACATATGTAACAGGTTAAGATGAAGACATGGAGAAGACATAGGAATAGGAATAATAGACCTAGTTAATTCTTTAAAATGATGTTTAGAATTTCAGCCATAACTGATTGTATATTTAAATTCTTGTGATGTAATTTGAATTTTATGAATTTAATGTTTGTATTGATTAATATTGATGCATTAAATATTGAAACATATAATAGCACCATGAGCTAATGAACAGTCATCGCTGAGCCCTGACGTATTCCGCCGTCGGTCGGGCTGTGACACTTTGAACTAAACCTGTAACTCACCAACTTTATGTTGATACACTTTTGCATGTTTTTCTCATGTAACTAGTATTCTTAAGGCACAAGATTGCACTTAAGGAGCCCATGGGGATTCATGCACGCATTTTGAACATTTTGAATATTTTTATATTGATTGTTGTGATGTGTAAACAATCTATTTTGTCGTACAAGCTTCCGCAACATTTATTCTATTCTACTGTAGACTGTTCGGTTTGTTTGAGAGGGGTTCAGGTCTTGATCAACAGTGGTCAAGCATAATCAGTTCTTTTTAATAGTCTTGTTTGATCAGATCTAGTTTATTTTTCTTAATGTGATGTTGTTTTACTCAGATGTGACGGGTGAGGTGATGTTAAGAGATGTAGTAGGGTGATTGGGTCACATCAACTACCCTTAAAAGCTGGTCAAACAAATAACAAGTTCAGATCTGATTACCAACATCGTTAGTGCACTCGGATGAACTTGTGTTGTGAAAACGAGATCGTATACCTATTCGAATCTCTAATTGGGCCTCTGGTTCTCAATATGAGTTCGTGTACGCGAACCGGCCCGAAAGGTATACCCACACACTAATCTTTAACATCTATCGTATTCTCGCGCATTATAAGTGTTTATACTCACGACAAAATTAACCGAGAGACAAATAGGAAATGTATAAAAGATTTGTAAAAGTTATTGATCAATAAAATACATAATTAATTTAAAAGACAATTTAACATAATGAAACAAATATAAGTATTTATAAGGTTTTGGTTATATTAAAACTCAAATATAAGCATTTCTAAAAATAAGGAATTTGATAATATCCACAAACATAGCTACATATATAAATATACGAGTAAGTTGTAATCGCTAAACAAATACACACACCAAACACTTTCGATTGCCTTAGAACGAGATTTACAAACTAAAGATTTGGTCAAATATATCATACACCTTGAAAGGCTTTGGTTATATTAAAACTCAAATATAAGCATTTATAATGTTTGATTGTTGGATTAATCACGTTATATAAATATAAGCATTAGATGCGGTAAAATATTTGATACGTAAGTATATAAACAAACGCGTTTCACGTAAATTTGATAGTAGGTATTTCAAACAATATATGTTTATATTGATAAATCAATTATAAACATCTATATTTGGATATAATGACTATTAATTCAACATGATTTTAAATATATTTTGCATAATGCAACAAAAACTATAATGTTGGCATGACTAATAGTCTTATAAATAAAATAGTCTGAAAAGCTTATGTTTGGTAATTTATTGATTAAAATTCTAATATTGAATTTTATATAAAAATCTGATTATTAAGAAATCTAGTAAATCTAGACACATTGTTATGAACTGACTGCTTGTAAGGATTTAAACATCATATATATATGTGTGTGTCAATATATACTATGCACACCCGTCTTAGAACGCTCAATGTAATCAATTATTCAACAAGAATAATATATAAATAATAATAGTTATTAGGTTTTGGTAATTACAAGTGTAATAAATACATACATAATTGACCTGAACTTGACCTAAATCAACTAAATCTAGTTAACACAAGTGAGGACGCGTTATATCATGTATGAAGGTTGTGTCAAATAGGCACTTGAATAAAGATTACCAATATTGATTATTGATAAACAATAGATCTATAAACAAGACATCATAAATGATACGATTGGGAATCGATATTCTACATAAAACAAACCGAGTTGACTAGCACTAATGTGCTAATCATGGTTACTCTGAATTTAGTTATCACAATACATGGACATGGGTTCATTGCTACACACAATGTGAGTATTCATAGCCCTTTTCACATTTTACATATTTCAGGGAAAATACATGCTATAATACTTGACTTTTGTCTGATGATACAAGATTTTTGTTACTGTATACTTGCACTTATTACATGATGTAGATTGAATGAGACCGCTGATACCTTACGTAAATCTCATCCAGCTTACACAACCATTAACTCAAGGGTTTGAGCCAATATATAGATATTGGATAGTACTATCTGAGTTGACACCCCATTCATCCTTAGGTTTGACTTGCTAGCTATAGTCGCCTTAATGACGTGGTCATTCTTGATGAGTGGATATTTCCAACTGTTTACTTTTGGACTCCAACGAAGTCTATTAGACTATGTATAGTCAACAAGCAGTCAGTTGGAGGTTTGGCAGTGGGCTCATGTAGATTGCACCTATTTACTTGTGCCTTGAATAGTACGCTACTATTTCAACTATTTTATTAAAACATAAAACCTACGAACTCACAAACGTTTTGGTTGACACGTTGTCTTTGCATGTATTTTAGGTGCTAAACTAAGACTATATAGACATTACACTTGCATATGTATTTAAGGTGCTAAACTTGCATTTGTATTTTCTCAAGTGTCACACTCCGGGCCGACAGGATGGATCGACTTTCCTGTCGGGCGAAATAGTCCCGGGGCATGATCGCATCGGTGTGATGAGATTTTAATCATTGCACATGATATATGTGAGAAAGCTAAATTTATAACCAAATAACAAAGTTAAATTACAACTTGTGCTGGTACAATGATTTAACTTTGCTACGATGGAAATGTTAGACCTCTTGGACACGCCCAAGAAATCTACAAAATTGCATGCCAAAGAGCAAGTCTTAAATTTTGTAGCCGCCAAGACTGCTCATTCTTCTAAGAAATTGAGTTAGGTCCTCTAGACTGGTCCCTAGCTGTATCTCTAACAAGCATGACTTTTATACCTGCTCGCCACCTGAGAAACATGTAAATAAAATGGTCAACACTAGGTTGGTGAGTTCATATCGGTGGTTTGAAGAGAACTCTTTTTTTTTCGCAAACGGTTTTCAATAAGAATGTGTAAATGGTGTTGAAAATGCGAATGACTTACACAAGTGTTCAATACGAACCTCATTACTGAAACCATCCCAAATCATCAAAGGTAGTCTATATATAGGGCGTACGTAGGGCCAATGCCTAGCCGCCAGCCCACCACCCCTTCGGGTACCCACTATTATGTCCTTAATGGAAATAAGATTCCCTCCACTTCTGCATTTCTTATTGTCTCGACAAATGTTTCGAGAAAGGCAATGTTTTGAGGAAAGAGTGTATGCTTTGTATCCAGATATATAAAAACTTGATTTGTTCTATTTAGTTGAAAATCACAAAGTTTACACTCCTTTCTTGTTTGTCTTGAGCCAGTTTTAAAATTGTACAAGCTCTACTTTGAAAAGTGTTTGTATTGAAAACCTCGAAATTGATTATTGAGTTAGTTAATTAGGGTGGTTTTTCCATAATGTCACACATGTGATCATTTACCAAACCTAACTTGTGTTTCCCTGTTAGCTAGAATTCACAAATCCAACCCTATGACTTGATTTATTTGACATGTTCGCATAACGAACCATTCTCAGCGGTTAAAGTTTGTTAAACTTATGGTACCATCTACGTTACCGTCGGTTGACCCCTGTCAACTAATGGTAAATGACTCTTGAAGAAGGACTTACTGTGGGAGAATTCTGTGACACCTCGCAAATTTCAAGTAAGCATTTAATTAAATTAAATATTTATTTAATTGATTCAATTACACGTGGCACAATAGTACAAACACAGTCACAAACACGATAATTCGGTGAATTATCGGCAAACGCACACACGTGTTGAACAATTCCCGAACATTGGTGAACGTCAAACAATATAACCAATTGAATGATAATTGACTAATATTTGATAAAACAACTAATAAGATAGTTACAAAAGTCGATAAACGATGAGTTATAACGAGTTTCGATCGAAAAACGGTCGAAAAACGAATTTAAATAATGAAATTGGTCCAATTGGGCTCATCGACAGGTTTCAAGGTACGCCAAAGGCCCTGGATTAAGCCTTGGTGGTACGCGAAGCTTGAGCGGGCAAATTTGAATTCGCCCGAAATCCTTCGCGGTACGCCCCGACGGATGAAATTCCACTCAACGGTACGCGGCGTGTTTCGGGATGAAACCCGATTAAAATAATCGTGGCGGTACGCCAAGGCTTCTAGAGGATAGCTTGATGGTACGCGACCACCCCCAATTCGCAAAAACTTTATAAGAACCTAACCAGTTCTGTTTACAAGCCCCTACCCAATTTCTTTAAAGTAAACTCGACACTCTCGACCACAAACACCTTGTTGAAGCCACTCATCACCACTAGAAGGCATCAAGGACGAATTTGAAGATTTGGGAATCATAGGAACTTGAAGAAGAGTATCTGGAGACCTTCCACCATCAACTCTTCTGTGTAGCAGCTGAGAATCCTCAAGAACAACCTCTGGTGCCACCATTGCAGTCCTCTAGCTCGAATCTCAGCTCCTTAAACCCTTGTGAGATAGTCATGGCTGTTATTTTGCACTTAAATCATCATTTCACACACATGCAAGTGCTATATACTCACATGCAAACTCATCTACACACATGCACGAAATTTTGGAGTTGTATAATCTGATTTTGATGATATTGTGACTGATTTGTGACTATGGAATTGATCTATGTTGATATATGATGAGGATTTGTGATATTTGAGTAGGTTGTGTTATATTTCTATGAAGTAATAGCTTTAAGTGACATGAATGTGAAATCCATGATGTTTTGGTTGATTTTGGTTATGAATAAATGTTATTTGAGACGTTGGGATTGATTACAATAGATTTGGTGATGATTTATGATCATTTCACATTGATTTGGGCATAGTTACTATAAATAGTAACTTTTGTTACAGTAAATGATGATAGATAGTGATTTTAATGAAATAGTTATGTTTAAACAATGATTTTTGGTTAATAATGATATTAGTAACAAGTAGATTGGTCATATTTGTTGAAATGAGTAAATTTGTTCATAAGTTTCTATTTATAGAAACTTTATGTGTCAAGGTCATAACATGCATGATGATGTTAAATATGAATAAGTGTTTTCACATGATAATGTTTATGTGGGACTATTTGAAATGTTAAATTTTAAATAAAATGAGTTTATTTGAGAACTTGTCATTTTAGGAAACTTTAAATTGGAGATATTCATGTAACAAGCTATTAGACTAGTTTTGATGATGATAAATGACTTGAAATGCTTTATTGTGATGCTATGCGAAGTTGTTGTATGATTTTCATTGTTAAACCTATTAAATATAGAAACTTTCTATATTTATTAACTTTAATTACTAAAAATGGACATTGTGATTATTTGACGTATGTAACAATGTGATAAGTGTTAACATGATCACTTAGGCTAAACGAGCATGCTTAAACTGTTAAAATGTGTTATGATGCAAACTTACTAAATATGGAAACTTACTATAAATAGTAAGTTGTCCATTTAATGTGATTTATGGGTTTATGTGCAATACGTGAATGATAACGATCATTAAACGAACTATAAGAAATACACGGTTCACCAACGGGTCGTTGAATTGACACGGTCAAACATGGTCAAACACAGTCAAACTAAATCAAACAATGACAAACATGATCGAACATGAACGAACAT
The DNA here is from genome assembly GCA_009363875.1 of Mikania micrantha. Lineage (NCBI taxonomy): Eukaryota > Viridiplantae > Streptophyta > Magnoliopsida > Asterales > Asteraceae > Mikania > Mikania micrantha. The sequence continues at coordinate 27,847,081 of CM018683.1, forward strand.
AACAAATTTGAGTTGTTGAGCATGAACACTAACACGAACTTATGTACACTATGTGATATAGGTAACCGGTATGAGGCACATCATACTACTTCGTATTTGTCTGCGCGCACAGTTAGGTGAGTGTATGGCCCCTTTCTCAAACTGTTTTACAAGCTTTCAAACTAGGAGGAGAATACATGTTGTTATATTCAAACTATTTGTACGAACATTTGTGTATGGTGGTTTATTGGGAGAAACATTAAGTGTTGTGCATCGTAACAAGTCATCGCACAGTCTTACCGTTAATGTGTATACAACGAGGTGATTTTAGATAGTACTATTGGGTGTGACGAACCCCACGCGGCACCAATACTGATGGGATGTCAGGACACGTGTAATCTCGACCCATCGTGCCATTGTTTTTACGATAGACATGGCGGAGGCAAGAGCAAACAAGTCTAGTTCTATAGAGATGCAACTGACACTTGGAGCCTAGGGCTCGTCTAACATTAATAAACAACATGATACGTGAAAAACATTATTTTGCTTATGTTTAATGCTTATCAAAACCCTTGAACTCACCAACCATGTGTTGACAATTTCTCATAACATGTTTTCTCTGGTAACTAGCTAGCACATGGATCAGGAATGCACTTAGGGGAAAGAGCACATGATTGATCATGCATTCATATCGTGTCATTTGAACAAACAATATTTATTTCATTGTGTCTTAACAAACAATGTAGTGTCTGATAGTTTATTTTTTCGCTACATAACATTATTTATCTCCGCTGCTTTAGACAAATTATAATATTCCGCTGCTTGTTTTGTCAAACTATTTTGGTTTTGGTTGTTATAATAAACGTACATTCAAACGCACATAGAGTCGTTTTATATGACTAGAGCTTTGATCTTGGCCACGTCACACCCAGTGGTCTAACACTGCATGTGGGAATTTGGGCGTGTGACAGACTGGTATAAGGACCTTGGTTATAGAGAACTAGGTTTGCATGTAGTAAACTTAGACTGTAGTCATTGCTCTACACAAGACACTATACTTAGACATTGCACATTGAGATTTTTATTATATGTGCACTCATTAAACGAAGTTACACGATGGAGAACTACAGGGAGCGTAACTTAGGTAAGCGCCTTGCGGAGGAGACTGAGGAGGAGCAGCGCAAGATGCGCCGTATGGTACCATTAACAGGCGTCTTCCCAGGGGATATGACACGTGTTTGCTCATTGAGCAACACACGAGAGTGGGACTCGTACCCTGATATGATCCATAGGTGGATCAGCGACGAGCGAGTACCACCACCGATATCTCTAGGGAGTACATCCAGCCAGCCCTGACTACCAGCTTTGGGGTACCTGCTGGAGCAGGCTTTTAAAGCCCATGCTGCTATGTCGGATCGGGCGATCCGCAACATGTACGACTTGTCAGGGGAGGTCTCGGTGATACTTGCAGACTGACGATACTTATTGCAACGAGTAGCTCGCCTTGAGGAGGAGCTCGACTACATCGACCGGGTGTATGACAACCTGGTCGATATGACGCAGTAGGCTCTTAGACATCAGGAGGAGACCACTGCTTGACTGGAGCAGATTGAGGCCAGATTCGAGCAGGTCAAGGCTCACTCTGTTGCTATAGAGGCCAGAGCTGAGGCAGCTGAGGCCCGAGCCGTGACGACCGAGGTGCGAGCGGAGGCGGCTGAGGCCACGGTGGGAGCGTTTACTGCACAGTTTGTAGAGGAGCCAGCGCCGGCAGAGATGGGACAACTTTTTGAGGATGACGACGAGGAGCCGTTTGAAAATGAGGATGAGGAGGCGTTTGAGGAGAAGGACGATGGTCCTGCAGCTAGTGGAGATTCGAACTCCACCATCTCCTCAGCGTAGGCTTATTTTCTTTATCGCATTAGTATTGTTAGAACTTATTATGAGCGGGTTGTGCTCATAGAAAAATCATTTTGGTAGTATTGATTAAATCGAGCTTAAGATTGTACTTTTGAAAGAAATTATCAATGAAATGGTATTTTGAATTATTATGTTGTGACATTATACTTGTATGCATGCTAACACACAACTAACTCAAACAGTAAGTAACACACTATCTATTGTATATAGAACTAACTAATGGCGGGAGGTGGAACTTATGTACGAGCAAACAACCGACCCATCGGCTCAGCAGCCATCAAGGTGATGGTGGAGCAACGAGTCAACAAAGCCATCGTTGAATACGAGGTGAACAGTCTGAACAGTGAAACTAGCGGTACCAACAATGTTAAAAGCAAACTTTAACCTGACCAACATAGTATAGCAAACACAACCACTAACACATAGCATTGACTGCTAACAAAGAGGATCCCACAACAGCAACACCAAAGGGTGTTCATTGAAGACCTTTTGGAGCTGTCACCCTCACACTTTCAAGGGATCAGAAAGAGCAGTGGGATTGCTCCGCTAGATCAAGAAGGGCGAGTCGGTCTTCTGTATGTGTGAGTGCGCCGAGGAAAATAAGGTGAAATTTGTCACCAGTACTTTGGAGGGACAAGCCCTCACATGGTTGAACTCCCATATCCAGACACTGGGTCTAGAAGCTGCCAACTCTATTTCCTGGGAGGAATTCACCAAGATGCTGAAGGAGGAATATTGTCTTTACAATGAGATTAAGAAACCGGAGGAGGAGTTCTGGGTGCATAAGATGGAGGGCTCAGAGATCGAGCAGTACGTTTCAGGATTTCATGATCTATGAACACTGTGCCCATGAATGGTGGCCCCAGAGTGACCCCAGAATACAAAAAGATTGAGCAGTTCATCAGCGGGTTGCCCGAACAAATTCAAAGCATGGTCACTGCAGCTGACCCTACCCTCATTCAACCCATCATCCGACTTACACATAAGCTTACAGATCAAGCTATAGCCCAGGGAAATCTACCAAAGAGGGTGAACATCTTAAGCCCCAATACAGCAAGCGCAAATGGGAACCTAGCCATCAACAAGCTCACTCCTCACAGTCTCACCAACGATCAGCACCGGTCAGAGCCTTCACTGCAACCAAATCCGATACCAAGGGGAAGGGCATTTATAAAGGAACCCGAAATGCAACTGATGCCCATACCACCACTAAGGCCAGTGTGAGCGCCACCAATGCTTATAGTGTGAAAGGCATGGTCATATGGCCAGAGAATGCAAGAGAAAACCAATCCACAACAACAACAACAACAAAAACCAGAACACAATCTGAGGGTGCTATGAATGTGGCAAACCGGGGCAAATGAGTAGGGATTGCCCACAGCTTAAGAAAGCCGGGGGAGGCGCGACGAAGGACCGTACATTTATAATTGGCTCGGGAGAAGCCAAGGATGATCCAAATATCGTGATCGGTACATTTATTTAAAATAATGTCTATGCTAGTATATTATTTGATACCGGTGCCGATAGGAGTTTCATACCTAGCGAATTTAGCCAACTGCTTAATATTACCCCAACACCACTAGACTATAAGTATACCACAGAGGTAGCTGACGACATGTCACACCCCAGGCCGGCGGAAACGGATCGGGTTTTCCCGTCGGGCTGAAGGTTCCCGGGGCGCGATATCGTGAGTGATAATCAAATGATCAGATTGATTACATAGCACATGATAAATAAATGAGAAATGCTAACACATCCATGATATAGAATTACAAGATTAAATTACAATGTATCATTCATAATTTAATCAAGTAAATTTACCAAAAAGAATCAATGTAACTATATCTTGTATCTGTACAAGATATACAAACGTTGATTCATTGTTTTTGTCTCCAAAAGCATGCAATACAAAATAAAGCTAGGTCTTCTAAAAGTCCACTAGCTAATTCCTTGCATGTGAGTATCTACACCTGTTCATCACCTAAGAAAACATGTATTTAAACAAAGTCAACACTAGGTTGGTGAGTTCATAAGTACGATAATTGAAACCCTTGATTCATTCACTTGCACAATCACAATGTATATTATGTTTCTTGTGTATTGTTTGATTCACCTGTTCACCCAAATGGACTTTCCCTAGTTGTATATACAAGTGGTGTGACGCCCGATCAAGCATGCTTATATATAGGGCATACGAAAGGTCAAGCCCAGACGCCATCCCACCACATGCTCAATCAAGTTTCACACTACTTGTAATACAACTATGGATTTCCATTCCCATTCCACATGTTTATCTCATTCTTGATCACCTGTGATATAATGTATAGAATAATATGATAATGTAATTGTAGTTATCGAACCGAAGTTTAGATAACCATTATATATGTTAAGGATATTAGATTTATCAAATCTGTTCCTTGCATTATTCTATAATTGTAGGGTTAACTGTTGCTACACTTTTAAATATTAAGAGTGTTAATTAACCAATTGTCATTTGTTCTCAATGCGAAGTGCATAGAGCCTAAAAGGAATCCCTTGCAATCCTCACGTAATCAGATTGCAATGCATCCGATTTACCTCTATCACCTTGTATTACCGAGTGCCTCATCGAAACTGTTACTAGTAATATGACATGAGAGAAATAAATTCTTCAGTCTACTAATCAACAGGTAACGATGGATTAATTACTTATCACTGCAGATTAAGATCACCATGTGTCGCTTTCCAGACCCTGACTGTCGTCGCCCTGTCACCGGTCATACGTTACCGGCCAATGAATCAATACGATCAACATACTAGCCCTACAAGCTAGAGGTTTGTCAAACCTGTGGTACCATTATGCTATCGTCGGTTTAGTCACGTCAAACTAACTGGTCAGCAAATTATAGGGGCTTACATGATCAACTTGTATAAATGGCACATGATTGTAGTGATATAATACAACAGGTCAATAGTAACTAATTGTAATTGTGTTCATCCGTGTTATTGTTCTCCATGTCATATGTTCTTCGTGTTATTAACAAAGTTAAATAAGAACTTGTCTTATTACATTCTGTTAATCATTTGAGTGAATGATGTTGTTATCATAAAGTTACATTATCATGATTATCATTCCTTATTCCATGTTCTCTTGTAATATGTGTTGTTGTAAATCTAAGTAGAACTTGTCCTACTTCACTTACTTAACTCTTGTTTTGAATGATGTAATGAAGATGTGTTATATTCATATCATTCTTATGTTCTGTTATTGTCATCATGTTCCTTGTAATTGTTTCTATGTTATTTCTTGTAAGAATAACTAAGTGTTGTAGGAGATAATCTTACAACTATGTTATTCTATTGTATTGATGGGTTATAATATGATAATATCATAATCATCTTATTTTCCCTGTCATAATATGATCATACAAGCATGCATACAATGATATATGATAATAAACAATTTAATATCATTTAAATCAAAGTATAATCAATATGTAATCAAAACTTTTAAGTAAATAAAAGTAAAGCATGTTTCTCAGCCCCGAGAGTTTAAAATCAGTAAAGATTAAAGAAAAGGGGCATATGAACTCACCTTGTTGTTGTAGGGTTGACTTAGCTTAAAAGAAGAATGCACGCGCTCTTTGATTGTTCTTGTGGTAGTTTTCATGCTCCTGTATTGTTTTCATGATGTATGTAACTTATAAGTTTCAATTATTGTGATTTGTGCGCGTGTATGTGTTAGCCCTAATGTTGGCTAACACTTGTGAGCCTAAATCTTGGTCTTCATTCGGCCCTGTTTACAAGTTATGGACCTTTTAACAACCAATTCCTTTAACTTAAGGTTTTAAATATCTGTTGTAGGTTTTTATGTCCACGAGTTTAGTATTTGTTAACTTGTGAAAACTTGAACTTTATGTCTTTGTTGATACTTATAATCTTTATGGGCCGAATGATAGATGAGTCTTGGGTCGGTTGTATGTGTGCGTGGCCTGCTTGATTAACCGTGGGCCGAATCCAATGTTGTGGGCTTGTCATGTTTTCGGTTTGGGCCAATTATATGCGAATGAGCCGTAGGTTTTGTGTGTGGCCGAAAGAATGTTGTTGGGCCAACTAGAACTGGGCCGAGTATAAATAGTGGGCCAAAGAAATGGGCCTCGAATTACTGAAATCATATTGGGCCGTGTAGTGGGCCAAACCGAGGCTTTGGGCCATCTGGCCATTATGGACCGATTAGCTCATTTGTTCCAATTAGAATGGTGGGCTGAAAAATGGGCTTTGGGCTTTGGCCGATTGGGCTAGGGGGTTGGGCTGCATGTTGTCACGGCTGCTTGATGGGTGTCTAAACCCCACTCCAGATGCAGCGAACCTTATGGTTCTTTGGTTTAGGTTCACACCAGGGAAGGTCCGGTAATCCTGGGGTTCGGCTTATGCGGCAACAAGGTTCGGCTAGTTTACATTCGAACTAAGGTTCGTGTACATGAAAATGGTTCGGTGAGGGTTAAAATGGTTCGGCAGCAAGGGTTCGTAGGTGTTGGATGGTTCGGCCTGGCCATGAGGGTTCGGCGCCTAAACAGGTTCGTGCATGGCTGAGCAAGGTTCTCTTAAGGGCTGAAGGTTCGGTCCTTGCATTCTTCGACTGAGGATGGTTTGGCTGAAACTCAGCACAGAAGGTTTGGTTAGATAAATGGTTCGGCTGAGAGCTGACTTAGGTTCGTGCATGGCCGTTTGCATGGGTTCGCCAGGGACCTGGTTCGGCTAGTTTTCAACAGCAAAGGTTCGTGAGCCGCCATGAAGGTTCTCCCATTGGTTAAAGGTTCGGGAAACAACCAAGATGCTTTGCGAGGAAGGGTTCGTCGGCCAAAAGAGTTCGGCTCATCTGCGTTGGCCAAAGAAGGTTTGGCCCGTGTATGCGTGTTTGGTGGCTAACAGGTTCGGCCACCTAAGTGGATTCCCACGAACCCTACGTTTTCAAGGTCATCCCCTAGCTTGATCCCTCGAACCAACCATACGAAAACCCTTCTTTGGCCAACGCAGATGAGCCGAACTCTTTTGGCCGACGAACCCTTCCTCGCAAAGCATCTTGGTTGTTTCCCGAACCTTTAACCAATGGGCGAACCTTCATGGCGGCTCACGAACCTTTGCTGTTGAAAACTAGCCGAACCAGGTCCCTGGCGAACCCATGCAAACGGCCATGCACGAACCTAAGTCAGCTCTCAGCCGAACCATTTATCTAACCAAACCTTCTGTGCTGAGTTTCAGCCAAACCATCCTCAGTCGAAGAATGCAAGGACCGAACCTTCAGCCCTTAAGAGAACCTTGCTCAGCCATGCACGAACCTGTTTAGGCGCCGAACCCTCATGGCCAGGCCGAACCATCCAACACCTACGAACCCTTGCTGCCGAACCATTTTAACCCTCACTGAACCATTTTCATGTACACGAACCTTAGTTCGAATGTAAACTAGCCGAACCTTGTTGCCGCATAAGCCGAACCCCAGGATTACCGGACCTTCCCTGGTGTGAACCTAAACCAAAGAACCATAAGGTTCTACACCAAGTGAGTGTATATATAAATAACACACGAAAACCCTATTTTCTCGAATGTTTCCTGCTCTATACCTCGTTTTTGGCTGGTGAAATCTTCAGATCCTTTGTACTTTCATGTAGAGGACATCAAGAGCTACGCATGGACACCAAGAACACCCAAATCCATCCACAAACGAGTGAGATATGAAGGATTTAAGCTTGGAAATTTTAGAGAGAGAGAGGTTGCGGGTTTGTGAACTAGAGAGAGAGAGAGAGAGCTGATTGAAAATGAGGGAAATATCCCTCATTTGGTGCTTTTATACCCCGGGGGTATTCGGGTTCATTTCAGTTGCTCGGTTCGTGATTTCGTCGCGTATCCGGAAATTTTACACGTAATTTAAATGTAATAAATAAAAAGAAGATTATTTTAATTAATTGATGAGTTTCAAAATTGTAAAATGTTATTTATTTAATTTTATTAAATTATTTTCGTTCGCGTCGTGTTTTCATTTTCGTTTCGTTAGAACGCGTCACCATCGCGCGTATTCGTTCGAATCGTCATTCGAACGTACACGACGATGGTTTTGCTTTCCAACTTTTGTTTTCTACTTTCCAGTTATCATTTCAGGACGTTAAACTCACAGATATGTTTGTGTGAATCGTCACCCACGCAAACACACTGTCAGTTCGTTATTCTGAAACGACACTGTAAATTATGTTTGAATTGTGTTTCCTCACTGTCGGACTCAACTAAACATCATGTTATCACATTGAAATGTCGGCCATCTGATTCCTGTCATCTATGGATATCATATCGCAACCGATTTGTTTCTAATAATTGTTTGAACACCGTTGTTTCTCATGTTCCGTTGTGTTAGCTGTACTTAAGTTTTCACTTAAATACACACAACTAATGTTTCAAATGTATGTTGTACTTACAGTATTTAAGTTTACACGAAAATACGTACAAATTTTCTTGTATTTAGAATTCTGTTAATACAAATACTGTTCACAATCATGTATGTACACATAGTTACTGTTGCAAGTACACGTACCGTACGGACTTGCCAGCCGGTCAGGTACTAGTTGTCACAGTCTCCCCTTGTTAAAGAAATTTCGTCCCAAAATTTAAGCATAAAGGTCGGGCTTTACTTCTCGAACAGGTGGGGATACTTTGCTTTCATGTTGTCCTCGCGCTCCCAAGTAAATTATGGTCAACGCTTGGAGTTCCATCGAACCTTTACAATAGGGATACGGCTACGTTTCAGTTTCTTAACTTCACGTTCCATAAACTCTACAGGTTCTTCAATGAAATGTAGTTGTTCATCAATTTGTATTTCCTCCAATGGTATGATTAATGATTCGTCTGCCAAGCACCTTTTGAGATTTGATACATGAAACACATCGTGTACTCCACTGAGTTCATCAGGGAGTGTGAGTCTGTATGCCATAGGACCTATGAGCTGAGTAATCTTAAACGGTTCGACATACCTAGGTGCTAGCTTGCCTTTAGCCCCAAACCGAACTACGCCTTTCCATGGGGACACTTTCAACATGACCCGGTCACCCACATCGAATTCCAAAGGCTTGCGCCTTTTGTCGGCATAGATCTTTTGGCGGCTCCGTGTTGCTTGTAATCTCTGTTGTATCTGGGCAATCTTATCAGTAGTTTCCTGAATAAGCTCAGGCCCAGTAATTCTGTTGTCTCCCACCTCGGTCCAACAAATTGGAGACTGACATTTTCTACCATAGAGTGCTTCAAAAGGAGCACATCTGATGCTGCTGTGGTAGCTATTGTTGTAGGAGAACTCAATGAGTGGTAAGTGTGTGTCCCAACTTCCACCGAAGTCTAGGATGCATGTTCTCAACATATCCTCTACGGTTTGAATGGTGCGCTCTCTTTGTCCATCCATTTGTGGATGATAACCAGTGTTCAAGTTAACACTTGTCCCTAAGGATTGTTGCAATGATTGCCAGAACCGCGAAGTAAATCGACTGTCCCGGTCTGAAATAATAGACAAAGGCACCCCGTGCATCACTATTATTTCATCAATGTATAGTCTCGCTAGTTTCTCCATCTTGTATGTCTCTTTGATCGGCAAGAAGTGTGCGGACTTGGTCAATCGATCAATGATGACCCAAATAGAATCGTATCCGCTAGAAGTACGGGGTAGCTTGGTAATGAAATCCATAGCTATTTGTTCCCACTTCCATTGTGGTATCTCTGGTTGTTCCAGCAAACCCGAAGGTTTCTGGTGTTCAGCTTTGACCTTGGCACATGTGATGCATTTGCCAACATAAGTGGCAACATCTTTCTTCATACCCGGCCACCAATAAAATGACCTAAGATCTTGGTACATCTTATCAACACCAGGATGAACTGAATAACGTGTCTTGTGTGCCTCGTCAAGTATGAGTGTTCGAAGTTCATCTACTGCTGGAATCCAAACACGATCCAGGTAATAGATAACTCCATCTTGTTTTGTCTTGAAGTGCTTCTAGGCTCCACAATCGAGCTCGCGTTTCAAATTGTCTCTTGTGTAACAACAGTGCCGAAATCGGTGCCGGAACAGTGATCGCAACAGTAGCATGAACAGTAAACAGACACCAACTATACACATTCCATTCTATTTCATGTTCATATTGATAGTCAAAGTCATTTCACGTTATCAAACAGCAGATTCATAAACATTTAGCAGAAACTAGGTACAGAGCAATGGTTCTTGAGTCAGGTAATTATCTGGCAACACTGAACCATCATGGGTTTATTTGTTAGGATCTATTAGGATAGCACGTATGCGAGGCTAATCAAAACAATACAATAACGGTTGTTGTTACGGAATGTTAAACTGACGGACTGTTCGTATAGGTGACGATCTGTACGAATGGATCTGACAGTTTAATGATCTGAAACGATGATTGTAAATTAGACAACAAAATCAGAAAGTGAAACGTACGATCGTGTTCGTACAGTTAGCGCTCTGTACGAAGACGCGCGTAAGTGACGTTTTCTGACGAAACGAAAGACGACTCGAACGATAATAATTATAAGGAAATAAAATATTTCCTGTTTTACAATTTTGAAACTCATCATAAATAATTTAAAGCAAAACTATTTTAAAGTTAGACGCGTAAACCATAACACGCGAATAAATAATAAAACGCGTAATATTTATGAGTTTCGATAAATAAATTAGGAAAAATATCATTTAATGTCATTACTAGAAATAACCACTTCCCAAACGCATAAAATATAACCTTTAATTTTAAATTTCGTAATTATACGCGTTACGATCCGGAAACGCGTCGGAGACGAAAACCGAGCAACCGAAACGAACCCGAATACCCTCGGGGTATATAAACGATGAAAGAACACTTTTCTTTCATTTTTACACATCTCTCTCTCTCTCTAACTCTCATTCCCGTCACCTCTCTCTCTAGAATTTTTCACCTTCAACCTTCAAGATCTCACTCGTTTGGAGACGGAATCGGGTGTTCTTGGTGTCCACGCGTAGCTAGGAACGAGCTCTACCTAGAAGTACAACCGATCTGAGATTTCGTCCAGCCATTTTCAAGGTATGATGTCTTAAACTTCACGAAAAATAGGGTTTTACATGGTTTTGATACACACACACACCATTCGTCGGCCTTAAACCCGATAGTGACCCTCAACCTGTTCGAGCATCACATGGTGCAAGACATTAACGTGTAACACGTTTAGAAGCAGCTAGATCGAAAGGACTAATGATGAAGAAGACTTAACAGGTTCGTGACCTGTTGGAACCACGTCGGCCGAACCTTTTCTGGGTCTTGGATCAACCGAACCCTCCCAAGAGCGAACCAGCTGCGAACCATGTATGTAGACTGACGAACCTAACCACCTACAAACCCTGGCGAACCATTAGGTTGAGACGCGAACCCTCAAGTCGCCACGAACCCTACACTTAGTTGGCGAACCCTCACGAACCATGCATAACCCACCTCAGCCGAACCCTAATCGGGTTGTGCTAGCCGAACCTAGAATCTTACTATGCTCACGAACCTTAGGAACCTGCTGTGAACGAACCTAGGACTAGAACCGAACCCTACCAGTCCTAAACTATTGGCCGAACCTAGCCCTCCCTTCCCAAGGGTTCGCTGCCCAATAGAACCGCTCAAGCTTTTCTCGACCAAACAAATTCGAAGCTCAGCAGGGGTATTTCGGCCCAAAGATTTCTCGGTCCAATGACCTTTGGCCATGGTTGCTAGTCGGCCCAATTTTCTACCAGCCCAACCCAACTGTTTAATACATTCGGCCCATGTAGGGGTGTGTTAATCGGCCCACTTGTGTAAGGGTCCAACAAGTTCAAATTTAAAGCATTGGGAATGAAACTTGCCCTAGACTTGACTTACGTGTAGCTCGTTTAATTTTATTTGGCCCACACAACTTTCTAAGGCCCAATAACCTTATGATTAGGCCCAATAACACTTAAATTGGCCTAATATCTAAGGTTGAACCGTTGTACATTTGATTAAGTTAAATGTTAATCAATTGGGTCATAATGGCAAGTTACGTTTAACATAAGGCCCATGAGATCTAAACTTCAATAAAAACAATGCTAGGATTAATTACCGATCTAATTTAGGATATTCTAGCACCATTATCATATGGGATCATTATAGGGGATGATCATTCTTTTAGTCAAACACAAGTGAACCTCTTTAAACTAAGGTATCAAAGGTCATGGAAGGATTACATTCGGGATGGAAAACAAGCACTTAAAAGTTATGGTTTGACTTAAATGTCAACACCTAAACCATTGGGAATTTCAAAGGCATGATTAATCTAAATGGTTATTTACACCATCTAGGTTAATGACTTAATAAGCAAACAAGTGATCATTTGAAAATCAAAGATTAAAGGGCCCAAGAATGGCCCAATGGGTTTAATATAAGCCCATCATGTTTAAAATACATTTTCTTAAATTAAATATGTTTTTCATAAAAGAAATTATATTATAAACTTTATCAAAATAATTAAATGATTTTCCTAAATAAATGATTTACTTAGAATGTTATAAATTGAAAATGTTTTATTTAAATACCTTAACGATTAATGTGGGATCTGGGTTACTAATGGGTAATAGTTTAACTTAGATAGAGGAAATTCTAGAAACACACTAGTAATCTAGGACACGTAGTTGCACATCGAGACCAAACCATAGGTACGACAATTTCTGTAGGTACTTATCGAATTCGAATTCTTTAAAATAACCCAGGTGTTAAAGATACTTAGGCAACAATCAAAGAGTGCGCTTATCTTTTGTGGTTCATTTCACGGCAACACAGGTGAGTTCATTGCCCCTTTTCTAACATTTTTGTTTTAAAACGCGGGGCTGAGAAGCATGCGTAGACTGTTTACTTAAATTGTTTACTTTAAATGCTTTTAAATTTATATGTTTCATATATATAAATGTTATCCTGAACCATGTTTAGGAAGATTTTATGCAGGTTTTACTAAGCTTATTCACTTATATATTAAGTGAATAAACGAGTTAAACTAAACTTTTCAATAAGTCAAAACATTTCAAGGGAATCAAATCAAACATTTTGGGAAATCAAGTGGGTGAATTCAAGGAAACAAATCAAACATTTTGGGGAAATCAAGTGGGTGAATTCAAGAAATCAAATCAAACAGTTTGACAAGACAAGTGTGGGACTTCAAGACATCAAACAAAACAATCTTTGCAAAGATAACATTCAATGTTCTACAAACCAAGTGTTTGTTGGAAAATGAATCAAGTGTACAACCGATCAATGAATCTTGTATTCTATGATCAACACATCAAGTACATCTTGTGACAAAATCAGACGATCATTAAATCATTTTTAAGGGATAGTATGGGAAATATCAGAGATAACATTTGCCAACACATTGAACTCAGAAATCCTATATTTCAAGAAGTCCTAGCTAGACTGATTGACTTGTAGGTCTTATGTTTGATGATATTTACAGAATTCCCTAACTACTAAGTACCTAGATTGACAGACTAGTCTACTCGAGTATGACCATAGGCCCCAATCATAAGGACTTAGATTTTATTAAATGCTTATTTATTTATTTAATTAAGCATTTATTAAGTTGTTTCTACAATTTCTGTGGTTGATCACTATTGTGATGAACTTAAGGAGTCAACATAGATTCCAAATTGTGGTAGTTACAGGAACAAAGGACTGACGGATCATTGGGTTAAAGGTAGGGGTAAAATGCTTAATTTTCATTAACACCAATGTCCCATGTGGATTAGTATGTGGTGGGACGGCGTCTGGGCGGGGTTGTAGCCTCGACTCAGGGGTATGCCCTATATATAAGCATACCGATCTGGATGATACATGTGATGTTAATGAGATTAAGGTTGTTACCCGGGGTTAAACAAAGGTTTTGTGAGAACATTTGAGTCATTGTGAACAAGAGTGTGTGATAGGTAAAGATGCTTAATTATCATTAACAACAATGTCCTATGCGGATTAGTATGTGGTGGGACGGCGTCTGGGCGGGGTTGTAGCCTCGACTCAGGGGTATGCCCTATACATAAGCATACCGATCTGGATGATACATGTGGTGTTAATGAGGTTAGGGTCTTTACCAAAGGAGGTTCAAATCATTTTCAAATCATTTTCAAACACTAAACAATATGAACTCACCAACCATGTGTTGACTTTATTTTGCATGACTTCTCAGGTGACGAACAGGTCAACTGAAGAGTTATTTCTTTGGGATTAGGTTATCTGATAGAGGACCTAGCTTTTTGGACCTGCATATTTTGAAGCATCATTTTACAGTTTGTTTAACATATCTTGTGCAACTACAAGATTGAAGTCTGATGATGTGATAGTGGGTTACATTGTTAAATTGTAAACTTAACTAATATAATTTAACTCTGTAATCCTATTTTATTTTAGCAAAGTTTCTCATTTATATATCATGTGCAATGTGAACAATCTGATCAATCCGATTATCATTTCGATATCGCGCCTCGGGAACCTTCCGCCCGTCGGGGAAACCCGATCCTACCCCGCCGGCTCGGGGTGTGACAGATTGGTATCAGAGCCATGGTTATAGAGAAATATAGGTCATTTATGTAAACTGTTTGGCCTAGACTATAACCTAGGGACCCTGCATGTAGAGAACATAGGAATTAGGAATTTACTTGCATTGTGTCTTCTGCATTCAATCATTGCACTAACCAATGTTCTGTTGGTTATGATTAGAATGTCACCAAGAAGGCAACCATCACCGCCTCTACCTCCACAAGAGACGGACCCAGCCGTTGAGGTACTTGCAACACTGATCACTGAACAGTTGGTGGCGATCCTCCCTGGAATCATCACCCGGATCAGGAACAGTGAGGAATTTACCAGGAACTTCCCATTTCTGGCTGCAGAGAAGAAGGAACCGGAAGAAGGAGAAACAAGCAGGAAGCGAAAACGGAGTCGTTCTAAGAAATCAAGAAATCCTGAGATCTGCACCGAGGCCATTCCTCTTCGTCGGATGGCCTTTGCTCCGGAATCAGAGAATCGTAGGTGTTACACTGGAAAATCACCCCTTTGCACTGACTGTCACTATCACCACCGCGCTGAAATCTCATGCAAGCAATGCATCCATTGTGGCAAGACGAACCATTGGGATCACCAATGCAAATCATCAATGGAATTAGTATGCAAGCCAGAGGCTAGCAAATTTCCTTTATGTGCCACGTGCGGTCTCCACCATGCTAAGAACAAACTGTGCAAACATTGTCTGAACTGCGGAGGAAAGGGACACTGGAGTCGTGATTGTAATAACCCTCCGACTCATAACCAGAATCCTGGAAACACTACATATCCCCTTCCTCGACACAGCAAAGATTGTTATGTGTGCGGACTGTCCGAACACATTGCCCGAGACTGCCCTGTGAGGATATCTTTTACAAATCCTGCACCTTCTAAAGGAAAAGCTTCCCTCTATTCGGCTTGTCACTACCATAACCTGGCTGAACCTTCGTGCCTACAATGCACGCGTGGTGGAATGACGGGACACGGGATACAACAGTGTCAGCCACCAATAGCCTCTACTCCTCGTCAATATTTTGGTGCGTTTCCTAAATGTGTCAGATGCGGTTTTCATCATGGTGAGGAGAAACCTTGTAAACACTGTCTGAATTGTGGTAAATACGGACACTGGATTCAACGGTGTCGGTTTATTCCCACTAGAAAATGGGAACAAAAAGCGAGCACCTTTACTTCCCCTCAACATAACAACAATTGCTTCATGTGCGGAATGCATGGACATTTCGCAAGGGACTGCCCTAGGAAAATGTCTCCAGCAGACCCAGCAGACATTGAGGAACTACTCGCTTTACCAGCTCCTGGGGAACACTCGGAGTCCGATGACTCCATAGGTATGTAAAATTCAGCTTAATACCTTAAATTATCTGTTGGGGTATTAATTAGGACTGCATAGTCTGTTGTAATTTTAGGAACCATAAATTTAAGTTAGTCAAAAGCAAAGTCAGTGCCGAAAAGTCAATCAGAATAATAATTGAAGGAACCTTTAGGTTAAATAAGGGTTATACGATTAAATAGGGATAGAGTAATCATTAATGCCGGCTTAATTACTGTAAATTAGAATAGGACTTTATCTAATTAGAACACTAAAAGCCTTAGAAATTAAAAATGTCAAAACTAGTGTGTAGACTTTCATTTTATACGTAGATCTCCTAGAAATTGAGTTACCTAAATTTGAGAACTCTGACTCTAGGATGTTAGGAAAAGTAAATATGAGAACTGTGTCAGGTCTTTACGTAGGCTAAATAAGTAGATCAAGGAAAGTCATTTGAGAATACAAGATGAAGGTATGCCCGAGAAAATATTTCGAATGAATTATGGGCATTCCAAATTATGGTGATGTTCTTCGAGTAGAAGAATGCACCTATGAGTTCTTGGACCTCATGAATCGAGCGTGCAGACCGTAACTGGTTAGTTTGTCATTACTATTAAGGATGACATACTGAATTATTATAGTAGCACGACAAAACACGAACGACATCTCAGGGACATTTTGGAACCGTCAAGGAAAGAACAACTTCATCTTAAATTCTCCCAAATTGAAATCAGATGAGAATAAGAAATAGTTGGAACAAAAGTTACAATAGGTTTCACGAGTCTCATGACTTTAGGGTAGGAGTAAGATAGATATACACCATCACACGGGTGGGTATAAGTGTACTGAGAAGGTAAATCCTTACCTTTATTTTAATAACTCTGCCGTATTTTAGGTAGACCTCCCCACTGTATAATGTAAACCTTCGAGTTGAGGAGAGATTAAACAAATGGTGAAGTATGTGTACGGTTATGTCAAACAACCTAAGCATTCACCATGGGTGACTTAAGGATCTCGATCTGAAGATCAAGACCTAGATGTAGTGAGAGTCACCTACGAAGATTTTAAGGAGTGTGTCAGATTTTAGTGCCGAAAGACAGTTCAAGATAAACCGGATGTGACACTTACTATCAAATTAGTGGGTGGACTCTGGTGATAGGTAAACCGATGGATTTTACAGCAACGAGATAGTGGTACGCTATGTGATACCATTGTTTAACATTTTGGTTAGGGATGTACTTAAAAATAATTACAGCTCACCGTTCACCAAAGGACGGTTGAAGCGAAAGTACGACACGAATCTTGGGGGATATGTAGAGAACCTGTATGTCAAACTACAGAGGAAAGTTGGACTCCCAGATGCCACCGATTACATCTTCCTACAACAACCGTCAATATAGAAGCATCGAATGCACGCCATTCGAGGCTCCTTGAGCTTGGCAACGTCAGTCGCCGACTGACGGATTAAAGGTGTAGTCCATCCCAGAATAAAGGGACGAACAAGCACCCCGAAACGTAGGACAATCCGAGATCATCCAATGTAATTGTTTCATGGCACCGAGATAGAGGTCATTATATGACCTTAGTTGGATACGTTACGTGTTTCACGTCTCGAACTTGAATAAACGTCGTGCTAACGAATCGTTCGTCATAACAGTTGAAGAAATTCAATTAGACGGACAGTATACCTTAGGTAATAATCTTTAGAGTTTACGGCTCGTTAGATTAAACAACTAAGGAAAAGTCGTATTTCCATTGCTAAGTTCATTGGAAATTCAAAGCGAAAACTCAAGTTTGCTTGGAAAATGCAAAGATCACACGATGTTCAGGACATCCCCAACTGCTTACAGAGAAAGCTGTAACCGATAACTATTCTTAAATTTCGGGACGAAATTTCTCTAACAAGGGGAGACTGTAACAACAGTGCCGAAATCGGTGCCGGAACAGTGATCGCAACAGTAGCATGAACAGTAAACAGACACCAACTATACACATTCCATTCTATTTCATGTTCATATTGATAGTCAAAGTCATTTCACGTTATCAAACAGCAGATTCATAAACATTTAGCAGAAACTAGGTACAGAGCAATGGTTCTTGAGTCAGGTAATTATCTGGCAACACTGAACCATCATGGGTTTATTTGTTAGGATCTATTAGGATAGCACGTATGCGAGGCTAATCAAAACAATACAATAACAGTTGTTGTTACGGAATGTTAAACTGACGGACTGTTCGTATAGGTGACGATCTGTACGAATGGATCTGACAGTTTAATGATCTGAAACGATGATTGTAAATTAGACAACAAAATCAGAAAGTGAAACGTACGATCGTGTTCGTACAGTTAGCGCTCTGTACGAAGACGCGCGTAAGTGACGTTTTCTGACGAAACGAAAGACGACTCGAACGATAATAATTATAAGGAAATAAAATATTTCCTGTTTTACAATTTTGAAACTCATCATAAATAATTTAAAGCAAAACTATTTTAAAGTTAGACGCGTAAACCATAACACGCGAATAAATAATAAAACGCGTAATATTTATGAGTTTCGATAAATAAATTAGGAAAAATATCATTTAATGTCATTACTAGAAATAACCACTTCCCAAACGCATAAAATATAACCTTTAATTTTAAATTTCGTAATTATACGCGTTACGATCCGGAAACGCGTCGGAGACGAAAACCGAGCAACCGAAACGAACCCGAATACCCTCGGGGTATATAAACGATGAAAGAACACTTTTCTTTCATTTTTACACATCTCTCTCTCTCTCTAATTCTCATTCCCGTCACCTCTCTCTCTCTAGAATTTTTCACCTTCAACCTTCAAGATCTCACTCGTTTGGAGACGGAATCGGGTGTTCTTGGTGTCCACGCGTAGCTAGGAACGAGCTCTACCTAGAAGTACAACCGATCTGAGATTTCGTCCAGCCATTTTCAAGGTATGATGTCTTAAACTTCACGAAAAATAGGGTTTTACATGGTTTTGATACACACACACACCATTCGTCGGCCTTAAACCCGATAGTGACCCTCAACCTGTTCGAGCATCACATGGTGCAAGACATTAACGTGTAACACGTTTAGAAGCAGCTAGATCGAAAGGACTAATGATGAAGAAGACTTAACAGGTTCGTGACCTGTTGGAACCACGTCGGCCGAACCTTTTCTGGGTCTTGGATCAACCGAACCCTCCCAAGAGCGAACCAGCTGCGAACCATGTATGTAGACTGACGAACCTAACCACCTACAAACCCTGGCGAACCATTAGGTTGAGACGCGAACCCTCAAGTCGCCACGAACCCTACACTTAGTTGGCGAACCCTCACGAACCATGCATAACCCACCTCAGCCGAACCCTAATCGGGTTGTGCTAGCCGAACCTAGAATCTTACTATGCTCACGAACCTTAGGAACCTGCTGTGAACGAACCTAGGACTAGAACCGAACCCTACCAGTCCTAAACTATTGGCCGAACCTAGCCCTCCCTTCCCAAGGGTTCGCTGCCCAATAGAACCGCTCAAGCTTTTCTCGACCAAACAAATTCGAAGCTCAGCAGGGGTATTTCGGCCCAAAGATTTCTCGGTCCAATGACCTTTGGCCATGGTTGCTAGTCGGCCCAATTTTCTACCAGCCCAACCCAACTGTTTAATACATTCGGCCCATGTAGGGGTGTGTTAATCGGCCCACTTGTGTAAGGGTCCAACA
This sequence comes from Mikania micrantha, assembly GCA_009363875.1. Classification (NCBI taxonomy): domain Eukaryota; kingdom Viridiplantae; phylum Streptophyta; class Magnoliopsida; order Asterales; family Asteraceae; genus Mikania; species Mikania micrantha. The sequence goes on from CM018683.1 coordinate 27,866,603, forward strand.
AGTTCAAATTTAAAGCATTGGGAATGAAACTTGCCCTAGACTTGACTTACGTGTAGCTCGTTTAATTTTATTTGGCCCACACAACTTTCTAAGGCCCAATAACCTTATGATTAGGCCCAATAACACTTAAATTGGCCTAATATCTAAGGTTGAACCGTTGTACATTTGATTAAGTTAAATGTTAATCAATTGGGTCATAATGGCAAGTTAGGTTTAACATAAGGCCCATGAGATCTAAACTTCAATAAAAACAATGCTAGGATTAATTACCGATCTAATTTAGGATATTCTAGCACCATTATCATATGGGATCATTATAGGGGATGATCATTCTTTTAGTCAAACACAAGTGAACCTCTTTAAACTAAGATATCAAAGGTCATGGAAGGATTACATTCGGGATGGAAAACAAGCACTTAAAAGTTATGGTTTGACTTAAATGTCCACACCTAAACCATTGGGAATTTCAAAGGCATGATTAATCTAAATGGTTATTTACACCATCTAGGTTAATGACTTAATAAGCAAACAAGTGATCATTTGAAAATCAAAGATTAAAGGGCCCAAGAATGGCCCAATGGGTTTAATATAAGCCCATCATGTTTAAAATACATTTTCTTAAATTAAATATGTTTTTCATAAAAGAAATTATATTATAAACTTTATCAAAATAATTAAATGATTTTCCTAAATAAATGATTTACTTAGAATGTTATAAATTGAAAATGTTTTATTTAAATACCTTAACGATTAATGTGGGATCTGGGTTACTAATGGGTAATAGTTTAACTTAGATAGAGGAAATTCTAGAAACACACTAGTAATCTAGGACACGTAGTTGCACATCGAGACCAAACCATAGGTACGACAATTTCTGTAGGTACTTATCGAATTCGAATTCTTTAAAATAACCCAGGTGTTAAAGATACTTAGGCAACAATCAAAGAGTGCGCTTATCTTTTGTGGTTCATTTCACGGCAACACATGTGAGTTCATTGCCCCTTTTCTAACATTTTTGTTTTAAAACGCGGGGCTGAGAAGCATGCGTAGACTGTTTACTTAAATTGTTTACTTTAAATGCTTTTAAATTTATATGTTTCATATATATAAATGTTATCCTGAACCATGTTTAGGAAGATTTTATGCAGGTTTTACTAAGCTTATTCACTTATATATTAAGTGAATAAACGAGTTAAACTAAACTTTTCAATAAGTCAAAACATTTCAAGGGAATCAAATCAAACATTTTGGGAAATCAAGTGGGTGAATTCAAGGAAACAAATCAAACATTTTGGGGAAATCAAGTGGGTGAATTCAAGAAATCAAATCAAACAGTTTGACAAGACAAGTGTGGGACTTCAAGACATCAAACAAAACAATCTTTGCAAAGATAACATTCAATGTTCTACAAACCAAGTGTTTGTTGGAAAATGAATCAAGTGTACAACCGATCAATGAATCTTGTATTCTATGATCAACACATCAAGTACATCTTGTGACAAAATCAGACGATCATTAAATCATTTTTAAGGGATAGTATGGGAAATATCAGAGATAACATTTGCCAACACATTGAACTCAGAAATCCTATATTTCAAGAAGTCCTAGCTAGACTGATTGACTTGTAGGTCTTATGTTTGATGATATTTACAGAATTCCCTAACTACTAAGTACCTAGATTGACAGACTAGTCTACTCGAGTATGACCATAGGCCCCAATCATAAGGACTTAGATTTTATTAAATGTTTATTTATTTATTTAATTAAGCATTTATTAAGTTGTTTCTACAATTTCTGTGGTTGATCACTATTGTGATGAACTTAAGGAGTCAACATAGATTCCAAATTGTGGTAGTTACAGGAACAAAGGACTGACGGATCATTGGGTTAAAGGTAGGGGTAAAATGCTTAATTTTCATTAACACCAATGTCCCATGTGGATTAGTATGTGGTGGGACGGCGTCTGGGCGGGGTTGTAGCCTCGACTCAGGGGTATGCCCTATATATAAGCATACCGATCTGGATGATACATGTGATGTTAATGAGATTAAGGTTGTTACCCGGGGGTTAAACAAAGGTTTTGTGAGAACATTTGAGTCATTGTGAACAAGAGTGTGTGATAGGTAAAGATGCTTAATTATCATTAACAACAATGTCCTATGCGGATTAGTATGTGGTGGGACGGCGTCTGGGCGGGGTTGTAGCCTCGACTCAGGGGTATGCCCTATACATAAGCATACCGATCTGGATGATACATGTGGTGTTAATGAGGTTAGGGTCTTTACCAAAGGAGGTTCAAATCATTTTCAAATCATTTTCAAACACTAAACAATATGAACTCACCAACCATGTGTTGACTTTATTTTGCATGACTTCTCAGGTGACGAACAGGTCAACTGAAGAGTTATTTCTTTGGGATTAGGTTATCTGATAGAGGACCTAGCTTTTTGGACCTGCATATTTTGAAGCATCATTTTACAGTTTGTTTAACATATCTTGTGCAACTACAAGATTGAAGTCTGATGATGTGATAGTGGGTTACATTGTTAAATTGTAAACTTAACTAATATAATTTAACTCTGTAATCCTATTTTATTTTAGCAAAGTTTCTCATTTATATATCATGTGCAATGTGAACAATCTGATCAATCCGATTATCATTTCGATATCGCGCCTCGGGAACCTTCCGCCCGTCGGGGAAACCCGATCCTACCCCGCCGGCTCGGGGTGTGACATCTTGCCACTGCCTCTTGTTGTGCTTGCAGAATGTGATCTCTCAAACTTGTTTGCACAATCATTCCCATTGCTCGAACGCGCAAGGGTTTGACTCTTTCCTTCCGACTCAAAGCATCTGCAACAACATTTTCCTTGCCTGGATGGTATTTGATCACATAATCATAATCGTTCAGGAGCTCAACCCAACGTCTCTGTCTCATGTTAAGCTCCTTCTGAACAAATATGTGCTGTAAACTCTTATGATCTGTGAAGATAGTGCATTTGGTACCATAAAGGTAATGTCTCCAAATCTTTAATGCAAAGACAACAGCTCCCAGTTGGAGATCATGTGTCGTGTAGTTCCTCTCGTGTATTTTCAGCTGTCGTTAGGCATAAGCAATGACTATGTCTCGTTGCATCAAAACACATCTGAGTCCCTGATGGGAAGCGTCACAATAAACTACAAAGTCATCATTGCCTTCTGGGAGTGTTAAGATTGGAGCATTGCACAATCTTTGTTTCAGTGTCTGGAATGCCTCCTCTTGTTTATGAGTCCACACGAAAGGTTCAGACTTCCGTGTGACTTTGGTGAGAGGCAAGGCTATCTTAGAGAAATTCAAAATGAATCTCCTGTAATAACCTGCCAATCCCAGGAATGATCTGATCTCTGTTGGTGTCGTAGGCACATCCCAGTTTTTGATTGCTTCTATCTTGGCAGGATCCACGTGAATACCATCACTGTTAATCACATGACCCAAAAACTGAACTTCTCTTAACCAGAACTCACACTTGGAGAATTTGGCATAAAGTCGTTCTTCTTTCAGAAGCTCCAAAACTGTCTTGAGGTGTTGCTCATGTTCCTTCTTGTTCTTTGAATAAATCAGTATATCATCAATGAAGACGATAACAAACTGATCTAAGTACGGCTTACACACCCGGTTCATTAAATCCATGAACACAGCCGGTGCGTTCGTCAATCCGAATGGCATCACCATGAACTCGTAGTGACCATATCGGGTACGAAATGTCGTCTTGGGTATGTCTTCCTCTTGAATCCGTAGCTGATGATAACCTGATCTCAGGTCTATCTTTGAAAACTACTGTGCTCCCTATAACTGATCAAACAAATCATCAATCCTCGGTAACGGGTACCGATTCTTGATGGTGAGTTTGTTGAGCTCTCTGTAATCAATGCACATCCTGAAAGTTCCATCCTTCTTTTTAACAAAAAGAACCGGAGCTCCCCACGGGGAAAAGCTCGGTCGGATGAATCCTTTATCGAGTAGCTCTTGTAACTGGTTAGACAGCTCCTGCATCTCTGATGGAGCAAGTCTATAAGGAGACTTAGCTACAGGAGTCGCTCTCGGAATCAAATCGATTAGAAACTGTACTGATCTCTCGATTGGCAGTCCCAGTAAATCATCCGGAAATACTTCTGCATAGTCTCTCACGATTGGCACATCTTGAACCTTGATTGTTTTCTTGTCTTTCTCGATCACGTGAGCTAGAAATGCCACACATTGTTTTTGTAGGTACTTGCGAGCCTTCATGCACGATATTATCTTGACACTGCGTTTCGCTTGGTCTCCATGAATCTTCAAGATCTCATTGTTCTCCACTAGAATGCGTAATAGCTTATCGGAACAGCTGAACTCAACTTGGTTAAGAGATAGCCAATCCATTCCGATAATGATGTCGAAACTGCCCAGCTCCATCGGTATCAAGTCGATGGAAAATGTGTGATCGCCAAGTGTTAGTGGGTAATTCCTAAGTATTGTGTCTACTGTGATCTGTTTGTCGTTTGCTATCTCAATAGTGTAAGGGGATTCTAACAATTCCTTATCATAATTAAGATGGCATGCAAAGTCGGATGAGATAAAACTCTGATCCGTACCAGTGTCAAATAATATGGATGAATAGAAGTCAGATAAGAGAAATGTACCCGTGATCACATTCGGGTCCTGTCGAGCGGCAGCAGCTCCTATCTGAAAGGCTTGTCCTCTTGGTGCTTGAGCCCTTGGTTAATTTCTCTTGGGACAATCCCGAGAAAAGTGTCCAGGCTCGCCACAGTTGTAGCAACACCTAGGATCTGCAGCAACAGCAGTAGTAGCGGCGTGGTTGTATCTGTTTGGAGCTCTCGGGCTCCTGCAGCTATTGGCCCAGTGTCCAAACTTCCCACAGTTAGTGCAGTGTTTGCACGGAATGTTTGGCAGATGGTGGTACTGGCATGAGTTGCACAAAGGTGCAGTGCCAGTGTATGGCTTCTTGATTTGCAGTGGTGGTGGCTGATTGAGCATAGGGGCTTGAGTAGTGGCAGCAAAGTTTCTAGCCACCTTTTATTTCTTAGCCGGACGTTTATCCGACTTCCTGGAAGTTCCAGCCTTGGCTGCTTCGGCCTCTTTCTTGAAATGCCCCGCAGCTACCATCATGTCTGTCAGAGATGCTGACAGAGTAACAGCCAGTTCCATTGTGGTAGGGTGGGCAGACATCACGTGCCCGTGAATGCAAGACGGCAGTCTCCGACATACCGTTCGATCCTCTTCTCCAATGTTGGCACGACATCCGGTGCCAAGGTAGCCAACTCATGAAATCGGGTGGTGTAGGCCAGATGCACAGAGCCAACCATGACTAAGTTGAGTAGTTCAGTCTCAACCTTCTTCATTTCGTTTCTTGGGCAAAATTCTGCCCTCAACATCGCCTTGAAGTCATTCCAAGGCATAGCCTGGGCCTCATCCCGGCCTTTGATTGAAACTTGAGCATTCCACCAAGTTAACGCTCGCTTGTGAAATGAACCCGCAGCATACTTAACCCTGTTCTGCTCAGGACAGCCACTGATGTCAACGGTAGTCTCCATTTTCTCGATCCATTGGATCAATCCGACGGCTCCTTCACTGTCGTTGAAGCTAGGTGGCTTGCAGCCTACAAAGTTCTTGTAAGCATAGTCCTGTTGTTGGTGGGTGTTACCGCTGCCTTCTCCAGATGAGTTGGCAACGTTGTTGCTGTTGTTGTTGTTGATCCGATTCATCATCTCCGGGATCACGTCCCTCAACTGGCTAGTCAGCAGGGTGGCCAGTGCCACAATAGCGGGGTCCAACTGATGAAGTGGTGGCGGTGGAGGCGGTGGTTGTGTAAGAGAGTCAGCAGATGATGGTGTCGAAGAGTGCGGAGCCAAATCATGTGGTGGTAGTGGTAGTATAGCTGATAGTTGTCTTCTTGGCTGCATTCTGATCATAACCGAAAGAAAATCGGTTAGTCCAGTGATCAGAAGCAGAAGACATATGCGAATAGAATCCTATGTCACATGGTTTCTATATGAGGGTCCGTAGGTTATAGTCTAGGCCAAACCGTTTAAGTAATATGACCTATATTTCTCTACAACCTGGCTCTGATACCAATCTGTCACACCCCAGGCCGGCGAAAACGGATCGGGTTTTCCCGTTGGGCGGAAGGTTCCCAGGGCGCGATATCGTGAGTGATAATCAAATGATCAGATTGTTTACAAAGCACATGATAAATAAATGAGAAATGCTAACACATCCATGATATAGAATTACAAGATTAAATTACAATGTATCGTTCATAATTTAATCAAGTAAATCTGCCAAAAAGAATCAATGTAACTATATCTTGTATCTGTACGAGATATACAAACGCTGATTCATTGTTTTTGTCTCCAAAAGCATGCAATACAAAATAAAGCTAGGTCTTCTAAAAGTCCACTAGCTAATTCCTTGCATGTATGTACACATAGTTACTGTTGCAATTACACGTACCGTACGGACTTGCCGGCCGGTCAGGTACTAGTTGTCACACGGCAAGCTGATAGAAACACAACACATATTTCGAGGATGTTTCATGGTACTGGCGGATCACGAGCTCGAAATCGATCTGTTGCCGGTAATTCTAGGAAGCTTCGATGTGGTGGTTGGAATGGACTGGCTATCCGCAAACCAAGCAGAGATTGTGTGCAACGAGAAGATCGTCCGAATCATGTTGCCGAACATAGATCAGCTTTCTATTCAGGGAGAACGACGGGGAATACCGCTGAACATCATCTCTTGCGTTAAGGCTAGCAAGTATCTGCTGAGAGGATATCCGACGATACTAGCCCGTATCACAGAACAACCAAAGAAGGAGAGAAGAATCGAGGACATCGATGTTGTCCACGATTATCCTGAAGTATTTTTCGAAGATTTACCTAGACTACCACCGAAACGAAAAATCGAGTTTTAGATAGATCTCACACCGGGAGCAGCACCGATTACGAAGGCATCGTACCGACAGGCACCAACTGAAATGCAAGAACTGTCTAACCAGTTGCAGGAACTGTTAGACAAGGGATTCATAAGACCAAGATTCTCACCATGGGGAGCACCAGTCCTATTTGTAAAGAAGAAAGATGGATCCTTTCAAATGTGTATCGACTAAAAAGAGTTGAATAAGGTAACGATCAACAATCGATACCCGTTAACACAAATAGACGACTTGTTTGATCAACTACAAGGGTCAAGCTACTATTCGAAAATATATTTGAGATAGGGTTACCATCAACTAAGGATACAGGAGGACGACGTTCTTAAGAAAGCCTTTACGATACGATACGGACATTACGAATTTTTGGTCATGCCCTTCGGACTGACTAATGTACCGGCCATATTCATGGATCTCATGAATCGTTTGTGCAAACCATATCTCGCAAATTAGTAATAGTTTTCGTTGACGATATGCTAATCTACTCCAAGAATCAGGAAGAACATGCTGAACACCTAAGGCTTGTCTTGAAATTACTGAAGACCGAACAACTACACACGAAATTCTCCAAATGAGATTTTTGGAATCGCGAAGTCCAATTTCTTATACACGTAGTCAACGAGAAGGGAATACACGTAGACCCAGCCAAGATTGGAGCCATCAAAAAATGGGAAGCACCAAAGACTCCGATAGAAGTGCGATAATAAAAGACTAGCGCAACTACCGACGATTTATCGAGGTATTCTCGAAGATTGCGCAGTCACTAACCTCCCGGACCCACAAAGATAAGAAACTCAAATGGGGAGAGAAACAGGAGGCTGCATTCAACTTACTGAAGCAGAAGTTATGCAGTTTACCGATCCTATCCCTACTTGAGGGATGTGACGATTTCGTAGTCTATTGTGACGCTTCAAAACAAGGTCTCGGACGCGAGTTGATGCAACGCGAGAAAGTCATCGCCTACGCGTCACGACAACTGAAGGTGCAAGAGAAGAACTATACAACTCACAATCTGGAGTTGGGAGCCATAGTGTTCACATTAAAGATCTGGTGACACTATCGGTACGGCACAAAATGCACTATATTCACTGTTCATAAAAGCCTACAACACATCTTTGACCAGAAAAAGCTAAACATGAGGCAACGAAGATGGGTTGATCTCATAAGCTATTATGATTGCGCTATCAAGTACCACCCTAGAAAAGCTAACGTAGTGGCTGACGTGTCACAACCCTGCGCCGCGTGCGGAATCCATGGCGCGGTGACGAAGATTTGTTGAATCATGCACAAGTATTGAAAAAAGAACAACCACAATGCATTAATGGTTTCATAATATTAGACATTTGTTTACAGGCATTCTAACTTACCAAAAGAATGACATCTACATACCCAAAAATACTGTTTACAAAATAAGACTCAAACAAGAAAATTAAACAATCAGGATTAAATGAGTTTCTAATCCATCCTAGCTTGTTTCTTCATCTTGTTCTATCTTAACTATGGTCTCCTTAGTTGTCCTTGTGATGCCCTAAATCTGATTACCAGAAACACGTGAAAAGTAATTTTCAACTACAAAAGTAGTTGGTGAGAACAATAGGTTTAACATTTGAAATCATCAATCTGCATTTGTAAGCATATGAATAAAGCATTGTATAAATAAGTCATGGATAATTGCAACACAAACTATCATCAAGTAAGAATAACGTGTGCAAACAGTCAAAGGACTGTCTACTACAAAAGCCAACATATAATCAAGTCCCAAATTACATTTGGAGACAAAATAGTAGTTAGTAAACACATTCAACATGAGCTGTACAAATGAGTTTACTCAGAAGACAACTCCGTGGCTAGAAAAGTTAATTAGCAGAAAATTCATATTACTGTAACATGTCCAATCCGAGCTAGAGTTTAAAACACATTTAAACACTAACCACAGCCTTGGTGTAACCAAAAGGGGTTCCAATTTCCCTTGTAGTGATAACTCCTTGTTTTCCATGTAATCTTGGAAAAGGTTTATGTTTTTAAGCCTTTGTGATCATGACATGGTCTTATCTTTAAGTTAAGTTATCTCCACTAGAATGTGACCACTCCATGATCACTTAGAGTCGAATTAGGGTTATTTCACCCTCATTGACCCCTTCGGCTTACCTAATCACATGCTAATCAATTGAATGGCTTTGCTTTGAATTATCCTAGAGTTTAAGACAAAGACATGATGGACATGAGCTAATATCGATGGCCAATTGATGGGTGTAGGTTGATATTGATAGTATCAATCACCTAAGGCACAAAAGAGGCCCATCGATATTCACAATATCGATGGCTCCTTCTTCCTTCGATATTAGGCTTTGCACACGTCCAATACCCATGTTCATAGGTTCTAAACTCCTTGGATTAAATTGATTAAGATTATTCTAATGAACTTGGTTAGTTTAACATGGTTGTATGGCTGTTATTATCAAAAAGATGTCTGGTTGATGCTAAGTTCATGCCCATCGGTACTATTAGTATCGATGGGTCCTTAGATTCGATAGATGCCACCCAATACTATCATATTCGATGAGCTCTTGGTTCATTTTACTTGGATCAGGTGTATCATAGTTATGTTGAACATATTTTATGGTTTATAGTCTTAAAAATGTCCAGAATGATTAGCTATTTAGCCGGTTTAAAATCCAGTCCATCGATATTGTCAATATCGATGGGTGGGCTTAGTATCGATGGTCCTTGGCTTCAACCATGCAATATCGATGGGAGTTGGTCTGGAAATCTGTGGAGTCGTCGCACTATTAAGTTCGATAATTTACTTAGCAAGTTCCAGCCCCATCGACCTTGTTAATATCGACACAAGATCAAGCAAGAAGTTCTTATGTCGATATTGTTGTTCTCTACACTTTCTTCCATCGGTACTACTTCCTACCCTCAATACCGACCTTGTTAGCCCTAGCACTCTCAAAAGAATTTGTTCCAAGTATCACTGAAAGAATCTCGAGCCTTTTTCGTGGCTGTAGATAGCTGAAAACCGGTTTTGGTTTGGAGAAGATGATGAATAGTATAAAACTCTTTAGACCCGTACCTTCTCTCTAAGATTCTGGACTACTTAGCACGAATTATACCCGATCCTTTGTATTACAAGATTCGTTTCTTCAAGACGATCGTTTTGATATATTATTTGCGCGATTTGGTGAAGAATGGAGAGAGTTCTTGGTGATTTTGTGGAGGTTTTCTAGTGAGAGAGAAATTAGATGAAAAGTCTAGAGAGAGAAGAGAATGTGGCTTCAATAAATGAAGTATATGGGCAAATTTAGGGTTTTTATACCCCGAGGGGTCCCCCGCGTGTTTGGTCTCGCTCGGTGTCGGTTTCGCGTAGTTTTATGTACGCGTCGTAATCATGACGTAAGCGAATAATTGGAATTGTAAATTAGATTTCTCTGATTGTTTTAGAGGAGTTAGAAAATTGTAAACCGTAAAATATAATATTTTACATATTTTTATTGTTCGTTCGTTTTCGAACCGCTAAACGAATATAGTTACGTGTATACCCGTAATTTTATACGTTTTTTGGTTGTTTATGTAGTTATTGATCCTTACTCGTAATTATAAGTTTGACATTAATATCATAATGAATCGTCACCCATAATGATACTGAGTCTCGCTTAGGCGTTACGATTTGTTCAAACGATTTGTTTGTCATGCTATTCGTCATAACACTACGCACTAACACTATTCTATTACACCGAACACAGTATATGTATAGGGCATACGAGAGTCCAGCTGCCTACCTTGTCAGCCGCCAGCCCACCACTGTTTCGATATAATGCAATAGTGTTCTTGCCTAGCGTAATCGACTGTAAATAAATAATATATACTTGTACTTAAACTAAGCAAAATCCTATAACACACAAACGTGCTCATAAGAATCACATTGATATACTGAATACGAATACACACCGTTCTACCCTTGTATATGACTTCCGTGACTAAAGTACAGATGTTACCATCTCCCCAAGTTAAGGGAATTTTGTCCCGAAATTAACTAGCCGAAGATACTGTAAAAAGATGAGGGTACTTGAGCTTCATCTGGTCTTCACGTTCCCAGGTGAAATCTGCACCACGTTTGCCCTTCCATCGTACCTTTATGATCGGGATACGGATACGTTTGAGTTTCTTGACTCCATGATCCATGATCTCGACTAGACGTTCTATGAATTGCATGTTGTTTTGAATTTGAATGTCTTCCAGTCGAATCTGAACATCATGATCAGCCAATAATTTCTTAAGATTCGACACATGAAATGTATCGTGAGCATTGCTTCGCTTCTCTGGAAGCTTGAGTTTGTAGGCTACGAGACTAATCCTTTTGAGGATCTCAAAAGGTCCAATGTACCATGGTGCAAGTTTCCCTTTCTTCCTGAATCAGACAACTCATTTCCAGGGAGAAACTTTGAATAAGACTCGGTCACCGACTTGAAACTCAAGCGATTTCTGATGCCGATCGCATAACTCTTTCTCCGATCCCTTGCGACCTTAAGCCTTGATTTAATGATTGAGATCTTGTTGTTTGTTTCTTGAATGAGTTCAGGCCCTACGACCTATGAGTCACCAACCTCGGTCCAGCAGACCGGCGATCTGCACTTCCTACCATATAAAGCTTCAAATGGTGCATATTGAATGCTTGTATGGTAGCTGTTGTTGTACAAAAACTCGATGAGTGGAAGATGAGTATCCCAACTCTCACCAAAATCAATTACACAAGAACAAAGCATGTCCTCGAGTGTTTGGATAATCATTTCGCGTTGACCGTCAGTTTGGGGATGATACGCCGTGCTAAGGTTAACACGGGTTCCCAAAGCCTTTTGCAATGATTGCCAAAAGCGAGAAGTGAAACGACTATCACGATTGGATATGATTGACGTTGGAGTACCGTGACGCGCAACAATTTCGTTGACGTACAAAGTAGATAACTTCTCCATTTTATAATCCTCTCGGATTGGGTGAAAATGAGCAGATTTGGTGAGTCGATCAACGATCACCCAAATCAAATCGTAACCTCGCGGAGTTCTCGGCAACTTGGTTATGAAATCCATAGAATTTTTTTCTCATTTCCATTGATGGAATTCAGGTTGATGCAGAAGTCCCGAGGGCTTCTGATGTTGTGCCTTGACCTTTGAGCACGTTAAACATTTTCCAATGTACAAGGCTGTCTTTCGTCATCACAGGCCACCAGTAAGATGTTCTCAAACCCTGGTACATCGTGTCAGCACCCGGATGAACTGAATATCGTGGCTTATGAGCCTCATCACAAATGAGCGTGCGCAACTCGTATGACTTTGGAATCCACATGCGACCATTGAAATATAAAACCCCATCAGATCGAGGTTCTAATTTACCTTCAACTCCGCATTCTAACTATGTCTTCAGCTGATTGTTGATCACCACCTGTTGTTGTGCAATACGAATGAGGTCGTTCAAGTTTGGTTGTGTGTTGATCTCCATGGCTCTAACACGTATCGGCTTGATCGGTTCTTTGCGACTAAGAGCATCCGCCACCACATTGGCTTTACCCAGATGGTAAAGAATCTAACAATCATAATCAGTTAGAAGCTCAACCCAACATCGTTGTCTCATGTTGAGCTATTTCTGATTGAGAATGTGCTGCAGGCTATTGTGGTCTATATAAATGACACATTTAGTACCATAAAGGTAGTGTCTCCAAATCATAAGTGCAAAGACCACAGCCCCTAACCCAAAATCATGAGTAGTGTAGTTCTTTTCTTGAACCTTAAGCTGCCTTGAAGCATACGCAATCACCTTGTCTCATTTCATAAGTACACAACCGAGACCAAGGTTTGAAGCATCGCAGTAGACAATGAAATCATCACTGCCTTCCTGAAGACTAAGGATAAGGGAGTTGTATAACTTTTGTTTAAGAAGTTTAAATGCATCGTCTTATTTCTGTCCCCATATAAACGCTTGACTTTTCTGGGTCAAAGGGGTAAGTGGCAAGGCTATCTTTGAAAATTTCACGATGAACCTTCGATAATAACCTACCAAACCCTGAAACGAATGAATCTTTGTTGGAGTTGATGGGGTAGTCCAGTTCTTAATCGCTTCTATCTTCACTGTATCTACGTGTATCCCATCCCTGTTGGTAACATGACCTTAGAAATGAACTTCCTTTAGCCAAAATTCACATTTAGAGAATTTGGCATAAAGCTGTTCAACTCTTATCAGTTCTAAGACCTTCCTCAAATGATCTTCATGCTTCTGTTCTGTCTTAAAATAAATCAGTATATCATCAATGAAGATGATAACAAACTGATCTAAATACGGCCTACAGACTCGATTCATCAAGTCCATGAACACTACCGGGTGCATTGGTTAGCCCAAATGACATAACCAGGAACTCATAGTGTCCATAACGAGTCCTAAAAGCCATCTTTGGTATATCCTCATTATTTACTCTCAACTTAAAGAAACAAGTTGCTCCCTGCAATTGATCAAACAGATCATCGATCCTGGGCAAAGGATATATGTTCTTGATTGTCAACTTGTTATGCACATACGAAACGAACCGTCTTTCTTCTTGAAAAAGAGAACCGGTGCCCCCCATGGGGAGTAACTCGGTCTAATGAAGCCTTTGTCTAGAAGTTCTTGAAGTTGACTAGACAGTTCTTGCATCTCAGACGGTTCTAATCGATATGGTGACTTCGCCACTGGATTATCTCCAGGGACGAGATCGATTCTAAACTCCACTTGTCGTACTGGTGGTAGTCCAGGCAAGTCTTCTGAAAACATTTCCAGATAATCACTAATGACTGGCACGTTTTTCACTATCTTCTTCTCAGGCTTCTTCTCCACTACATGTGCCAGGAAGGCACAGTATTTATTCTTCAGGTACTTTTGAGCCTTGATAGACGACACGATCTTGAATCCACGGCAGGGTTTCTCGCCGTAAACTCGTATCGTCTCGCCGGACGGTAGGGGAATTCCAAGTAATTTCTCCAAACAAATGACTTCGACGTTATTTTTAGATAACCAATCCATTCCAATGACTACTTCAAAGCTTCCAAGTGTCATTGGAATGTGATCAACAGAAAACGAGTGACCATTTAGCGTAAGTTTACAATCACGCAAAATTGAAATTACAAGTATACTCTTACCATCAGCTACTTCTACTATGTAAGGAGTATTAAGTACTAATTGTTGATGAGAGATGTACCTGTGAAGACTGTCGGCTCCTCGCGTGCCTCGGTAGCCCCGATGACAAAGGCACGAGTAGTGACAGTTGTAGCTGTGTTGTTGTTGAGACGTGGACATTGGTTCCTGAAATGTCCTTTGCTCTGCAGTTATGACAGGCTTTTCCACTTGTAATAGCAGGAACAACGGTTGTTATGGTAGTAGCAAGATGAGTGGCACGGCACGTTGCTGCCAAGTGTCCAAATCTTCCACACTTGAGACATTTTCTTCATAGAAGAGTAGGTAGATGATGATACTCGCACTTTGTGCATAGTGGGTACGGACCAGTATAAGGCTTTCTGTCCATAGCAGGTTGTGGAACAGCAGTAATGGGAGTTGCTTGAATACCTACAGCTATGGTTGTGGCTGCATAATTCTTGATCATCCTTTTGTTTCTGCTTCTTCTTCTTGAGTTTATTTTGCTCGGGCTTCTTACCTTCATCAGTCTGTGCCCGCTTGTAGCCCATCTGAGTGAGTAAACCAGCTTTGATATACTCTTCAGTAAGTGTGGCACTCAGATGAATGGTCGTCTACAACGTAGTGGGATTTCTTCCCAACACATTTCCCCTGATGACTAGGGGCAAGGCTTCAATGTACTTCTCTACCTTGCGGGATATAGGAGTAACCATATGTGGCACCAGGATGCACAACTCAAGGAAGCGAGTTGTATACTTCGCATTTTCACCACTGTCTTGTGCCAAACTCCACATTTCGGTCTCTAGCTTCTTTAGCTCATGGCGTGGACAGAACTGCTCCACAACTAGTTTCTTGAAATCTTCCCAAGATAAGGCCAAAGCAATATCTCGTCCTCTGGTGTTCTTCTTAGAATTCCACCAGGTGAGAGCGCCTTTGTGAAAAGTGCTTGAAGCCATCTTGACCTTTAGATTTTCTAGACATTCGGTGAAGTCATGATTGTCCTCGATGCTTTCCAGCCATTTCAGTTGGCTGGTTGCTCCCTCAGTACCCGTGTACTTTGAGGGATTAGCATCATTGAACAGCTTGAAAGTGAAAGTAGTTGTTCCGATGTTATTGGCGTTTGAATTGTTTGATGAATCACCAGTACTTCCCTGAAGGTTGTTGGTGATATTAGTGACCATCTCCGGGATAACCTCTCTCATGTGAATAGAGAGAATTTTGGCTATCTTATCAATTTCTTCATCATTTCCGTTCGTCAAACCCTCGGCGTTATGTTCACGTCGAGGAGGCATTCTACGAAGAGAAAGCCACAAACGAGTCAGTAACGTGAAGGCATACAATTGAATTTATAAAATAAAGTTAGTAATATTTGCATACTACTAATATAATCATTCAATTGTGCTATGAGAAATTACACATAAAGGTAGTTAACATATAACCGTTAACTTGTTTGTATACTCCTCATGTGATAGTGTACGATGTTTCATAAGATTACCCCACCAAACCTACACACTGACACTTTCCCGGTACACCGAAGATAGCTTATATATAGGGCACACGTAGGATCAAGCTAACCGCCAGCCCAGCCGCTAGCCCGCCAATGCTTTAATATACCACGATCGTGCCCTTGCTAGCATTTGGCAACACGATTGTATTGATTCACAAGTATGTTCCATTGATAAAGAATCCTATGATCTTGATCAACTGAACTATGAACTATGGTTGATTTATGATTGAATGTATGTGTGCACATACTAACAATTGTTAACATGTAGAACTAAATCATACGTGTGCTCTACACTTGTCCTTTTAAACTATGTTAGTAAGTACTAAGCATGTAATCACTTAAGACTACACATAAAGATTGTTCACATGATTGATTCACACACAATGGTTGTCACACCTATGGTTGATTAACACAATGATTGTTTCACTTATGATTGATTCATCCACGATTAATTCACACACAGATTGATTCACACATGGTTGATTCACATATGATTGATTCACACAATGATTGTATCTCAAATGGTTGTATCTCATATGGTTGACTATTGTTCAATGATTCCAGTTGCTCCTGAATCTTTACTTCAAATACTCACGCCGAATTCCCCATGTCATACTAAAGTTAGTTTATATATAGGGCATACGTACGGTCAAGCCCAGCTGCTAGCCTACCACCACTTCAGTATGTCATAGCTAGGCCACCGTTTATATTTGAAGCTAGGATCCCAACTCTT
Source organism: Mikania micrantha (assembly GCA_009363875.1). Taxonomy (NCBI): domain Eukaryota; kingdom Viridiplantae; phylum Streptophyta; class Magnoliopsida; order Asterales; family Asteraceae; genus Mikania; species Mikania micrantha. Next base: position 27,882,964 of record CM018683.1, read on the forward strand.
GATTGATTATGGTTGTATCATGATTGTCTCTTGTACTATGAATATGATTATCTTTGTGTAAACCGTGGTTCTTGATTTACTTGAAATAAGGACGTTAGGTTTTAATATGTATGTGTCCTGGGATAATTATCCTAGGTCCCCAATACCTACGGTATCGAGTATAATGATTTCCTGGTGTGACCTTCAACTAAAGAATATTGTTACACAGATTCTAAATTATAAAGTCCTAATGATGATGATAACATGATGAGAATTTCATATCAAAGATACTAAGAATACAGATCTTTGCCTTTGAAATCCTTTGATGAATATGTATTAAGAAATTTAGTTCGGATTCTAAGATTACAGAATTCTGACCCCAAATTCCTTGACTCGATAACTAATCTTAGAAAAGTTTATCCCTAAGATCTTCCAAGCTTAATGTAGACATAATGCTTACTTAAATTTACTTACATCCTAAGTATGCTCAAGCCTATAACACATAGTCCTATGGGGTAGCTTAGGTTATAGTCTTGGCCATTAGTTATTGGGTTTTTCCTAGTTCTCTACAACCTTGGCTCTAATACCAACGTGTCACACCCAATGCGTCGCGTGCGTAATCCACGGCGCGGTGACGAACAATGGTTGAATCATGCACAAGTATTGAAAAAAGAACAACCACAATGAATTACTAGTTTCATAATGTTAAACATTTGTTTAGTTACAAGCATTTAAACTATCTACCAAAAGAATGAAAACTACAGACCCAAAAATATTGTTTACAAAATAAGACTCAAACAAGACAATTAAACAATCAGGATTAAGTGAGTTTTTAATCCAATCTAACTCTATGTTGACGTAACCCGGTCAATATGACCTATGCTGGTAAAGTTAAATAGCAGCAAATTCATATGACCGTAATGTGTCCCATCAAAATTTAGAGTTTAAAACATATTTAAACACTAACCACAACCTTGGTGTAACCAAAACGTGTTTCGCTTTCCCTTGTTGTGATCACCCAGTACTAACGTTAAAGGATTAAGAATAAGATTGATTGAAGGTGTCTTGATGAGTATAAGCTTGTTCACAATGATGAACACCATGACAATTAGTTGTTGTTAAGATTGAATAAAAGTTTAACTTGATTGAATACTTGATTTGAAACCATGGATGAATTCCTTGTTTTGAAAACCAATGATTTAATACCTTGAGTTGAAAACCTTTGATTGAATCCCATGAATGAGTACCTTGTTTTGTAAACTTTTGATTGAATATTGTGATGAAAGTCCTTGTATAATAACAAGGTTTGAAACATAATACTAATTTGAAAACACGAGTTTTAGTAAAAGAGTTTATAAAACCTATTCTTTAAAAGTGTTTAACAATTATAAAACCATTTTGGGAAAAACAGTTGTAACAATTTATAAAAAAATTTTATAAAACCTTTTAGTAGAAAAGTGTTTAACTATTTGTAAATCCTTTAGAATGAAGGAGAAAGACTTTGATTGCTGCAAAAGATTAATGAATATGAATATTGTCTTTGAAATGCTATAGTTTAAAAGATGTTTGGTCACGTGTTCCACCCCAAAACAGTTATAAAACAACAAAAGAGGGGCTAATGTTCTCACCTGAAAGTAGTAGACTCAGATCCTGTACGAATAGCAAATCAATCAAGACCTCTAGATGCTTCCTATATCATTGTAATCATACAAATAATATAAGATTTATAATGTTATAAACTTTGATTGATGGGTTGACTTAGGTTAATTGGTTGACTTATGTTAACTTGTTAATGATTACCTCTTGTATAACATGTTCTTATGTTTAAAAGTGTCGTCTAAATCTTGAACATCATGATTGATTCCTTTGAATAACACTTGATTTATGAAAAGCATGTGTCATGTTACATTATGCATAATGGTTGATATACATATATCTAACATGTGTTGTGAATTTGATAAATCCTTGTTTTCCATGTAATCTTGGAAAAGGTTTATGTGTTTAAGCCCTTGTGATCATGATGTCACACCCCGAGCCGGCGGGACGGATCGTGTTCCCCGCCGGGCGGAAGGTTCTCGGGGCGCGATATCGTGAGTGATAATCGTGATGATCAGATTGTTTACCTAGCATCAATGTCAAGAATAACTAAGCACAATAAAACATTAAACTAGGATTACAAAGTTAAATAACAATATCAATGTTTAGTAATTTAACTAAGTAAACCTATCAAAATAATCAAATGTTTCTATCTTGTATCTGTACAAGATATCAAAAGTGTCTCGTATTAAAGACAAAAGTTGCGCTTTCCAAAAGTCTACTAGGTCCTCTATCTGGCAGCCTAGCATGCAAATCCTGGAGCCTTAGTCTATTCCTGTGCGTCACCTGAGAAAGCATATAAGAAAACAAAGTCAACAAAAAGGTTGGTGAGTACATATAGTTTTAGTATTTGAAAAATAGTTTTGCAACCTCTTCGGTAAAACCTTAATCTCATTAACATCACCTGTATCATCCAGCTCGGTATGCTTATATATAGGGCATACCCCTGAGTCGAGCCTACAACCCGCCCAGACGCCATCCCACCACATACTAAGCCACATAGGACATTGTTGTTAATGATAATTAAGCATATTACCTACCATTCAATTCCGTCATAGTTTCATGAATCATGTCTAGAAGTTTAAGTTATCTACCCAATAGCATTCCCAAATCCCTTCGGTAACAACCTTAATCAAGGTTTATGAGAAAGTCAGCGAAGTTTCTAATCTCATTAACAGCACCTGTATCATCCAGCTTGGTATGCTTATATATAGGGTATACCCCTGAGTCGAGCCTACAACCCGCCCAGACGCCGTCCCACCACATACTAAGCCACATAGGACATTGTTGTTAATGATAATTAAGCATTTTACCTACCATCAAATCTCATCATAGTTTTAAGTGTTCTGATCATAAGATTCAACACGCACAAAGTAGCATCTGAGTATCAAGTTTTGAGAGTCACCGATATGGACAGCTGAACACCCTAGGGAATTTAGCATCCATCCATAACGGTACTAAATATGACTCGCGACGTGTTATGATAGAGAAATCCTCAAGCTGACACAAAGTCAGCTAGAAGAACTCAAAATCATTCTAGTCACTTATCATAACCATGGATGAATCAAGAAGGACACTGAATGACTAGTAGGGCTTGACCACTGTCAAGACGCGTCGGCCAATTAGTCTGCCTTACAAGATCCCGAAATAGAAGAGCACTGATGACTAGCAGGGCTTGACCAATGTCAAGACGCGTCAATCAGTCTGTCTTACGATGTCCGATAGCTTAAGCATACAAGTTTAGAGCATTCACATAGTCTTACTGATGACTAGTAGGGGTTGACACATAGGTCAACACGCGTCGGTCAATCAGTCTGTTGTCTGAGCATTCCAAGGATATCAAGCATTCCAAGCATATCGAACATTCAAGTGTTTTAAGCATTTCACGCATACAAATCTTTATAGCCTTTTTAAGCGAGTGAGTCTTTCTGAGTTTAAGTTTTCAAGTTTAAGTTTAAGCAAGTAAGTATAAGTGTAAACTAAATTAACATCTAGATTAAGAGTGTAAGATATTAACTTTTAAAATGATTTTATAAAGTATTAGTATTTGGAATATACATTTATAGTATTAGCTTTCGGAACGAGTGTATCAAGTGTTAGCATTTAGCGTAAGTGTTTCAAAGCCTTAGCATCGAGCATGTAGTTTAAGCATAGAGTTTTATAGTATAAGCATCGAGCGTATAGTCTAAGCATAGAGTTTATAGCATAAGCATTTAGTATATAGCTTAAGCATAAAGTTTATAGCATAAGCGTCAAGCATATAGTCTGAGCATAGAGTTTGTAGCATAAACATCAAGCATATAGTTTAAGTCTTAGTGTTTAGCTTCCCAAAAAAGAGTTTCAAGCATAAGCATTAGTATAAGCATCACGAACAAATGTAAAAGCATTTAATAAACATTTCAAAGATCGTTCAAAATGTATAACATGCTTCTCAGTCCCGGGGTAAAAACAAATATGTTTGAAAAGGGACAAATGAACTCACCTTGTGTTTGAAGTGGTTGACTAAGTAAAACAAGAATGTGTGCGCCCGTTGTTGTGTTTGTTGTTATGTTCACGATCCTGTATTGATTTCATGTTGTTTGCAACTTATAAGTATCAGTTATAATTAGTTTGTGTGCGTGTATGTGTTAGCCCTAAAGTAGGCTAACACCCGCAAGTCTTGGTCATCCTTCGGCCCTAGGTTTTACTGTTGTAGGTCATGGTAGCCCTCAACCCATTTAGATTGTATGTACCATGTTCCATCATATGTTATTTTTTGACTTGATATGAATTTTAGCATGATGTGTAACAGTGAACTTTTATAGTTCATAACTATATCACTTAAGTCTTAGTCTTTAGGTTATAAATCCTTACACTTTATAAGATCTTAAATAGGTTTTTTCTTAGTTAATAAATAACCACAACATTATTTTTGTAAAACTTAACGTTTTAAGTGTTATGAATATATTAGATTGTATTCTTGACCAAGTGGGCCGAATGTAAATGGGCCTTGGGCCGACTGCTTTACATAACCAAATATTAGACTAGTCCACTTGAGAAATGGGCCGAATGAACTTATTGGGCTGAGAGGTTTTCCTGGATTAATGCTTTGGGCCCACTATTGGGCTAGGCTAAATAAAATGCTACTGGGCCTGAATCGTGGTTATATAGGCCGAAAGGATTTCTTGGTCAAATGAGTTTTGGACTGAGTTATCCCACATAGCCATGAGAATTGTCTCCACCGGTCACAGGTTCGTCTTTCCCACTGGGTTCGGTGACTAGGGTCCGGTAGTCTCAAAGAGGTTCGTGGTTTTCAGATGTGAAATCCTTAGGTTCGGATAGCATCCGGCTGATGAACTGACTGGAAGGGTTCGGCTATGGTGAGACTAGGTTCGGCCCTGCCATGCTTTAGGCGAACCTAATGGTTCGTTCCACCAAGGGTTCGGTGGTCCTCCTATGGTTCGCCGGTGGTTAGGTTGGTAGCAGGTTCGCGTAAAGAAGGTTGGCAGCTCGTGTTTTCGGCAAAAAGGAGAGGCTTCGACTGTCCCAGAACAAGGTTTCGGCTGAGTCCTAGGTTTGCATAGAGGTTAGTAGGGCTGAGCAGCGGCCATGCAAGAAAGGTTCGGCCACCTGAAAGGAAGGGTTCGGCCAACCCTAAACCGCGAACCCTGGCTTTCCATCATCTTCTATATCGGACCAGGTAGTCCCAGGTTGTTCCCGAGGTTAATGTTACACGACAGTAGGTTCAAAAAGGTGCGGTGTTCGAACGAGGGTGGCCTAGGACCGGTTTTAAAGGTGGTGTTCAAACAAACAAAATAAAATAATGAAACCCTAGTTTTTTAACCTTTCGAAGCTTCATACCTCGAAATCGACCGGTCAAATTCTCAGATCGGTTGTACTTCCTTGTAGAGGATGTCGAGAGCTTCGTTTGGACACCAAGAACTCCCGATTTCGTCAAGAAACGCGCAAGTTATGATCGTTTGAAGGGTGATTATCCTAGAGAGAGAGAGTGACGGGAGAAGCTTGTAGAGAGAGAGAGAGAGAGAGATGATAGGAAATGAAATTAAAAGCCTCATTTAGGCTTTAAATACCCTGAGGCTATTCGTGTTCGTTTCGGTTGTTCAGTTGTTTTCGTCGCGTTTCCGGTTCGTAACGCGCGCGTTTTTGTAATTTAATTAAAAGAATTTATTTTCGAATGTTTTGAAAGGTGGTTATTTCTAGTAAATAGTTTAAATATTATTTTCTTTGAATTATTTATCGGAATTTATTATTTCACGCGTTTCGTTATCACTTTCGCCAAATGTACGTATTTTAATTTAAAATAGTTTTTTTTTAATTTATTTCTGATGAGTTTCAAAATTGTAAAACTGGAAATATTATATTTCCTTAAATTTATTATCGTTCGTATCGTCTTCGTTTTCGTTTCGTCAGAAAACGTCACTTACGCGCGTTTTCGTACACAGCGTTAACAGTACGAACGCGGTCGTACGTTTCACTTTCTGATCTTTGTTTTCTACTCTTCAGTCATTATTTCAGATCGTTAAACTTTCAGATTTATTCGTACAGATCGTCACCTATACGAATAATTCGTCGGTTTAGCATTCTGTAACAACAACTGTTATGGTTTTGTTCTGTTTATCCTCGCATACCTTTATACATGATAGCATCAAATCAAACATGTGTGTACATGTTCAGTGTTGTCTGATGTGTTTCTGACTGTTAAACCATGAGGTTTAATTCAGATTTCAGAACAATAGCGTAATAGTTTGTGTTTAGTATCAAATGTCCATAGTATTTACCTAGTTCACGCAGTTTGTACTTGAGTTACTGTGCAATTTACGGTACTAATTACTGTTCCGGTAACGATTCCGGCACAGATGTTACAGTATCCCCTTGTTAAAGAAATTTCGTCCCGAAATTTAAAAGTTATTATCAGTAACAACTTCCGTTGTAACTAGCGGGAAAACTTTGTTTGGTGTGATGTCCCTACGCTCCCAACTAAACTCTGGGTCGCGTTTGGGATTTCTTATGTATGGCCTCATAGTTTTGTTCACCTTATTGCTCATAGTTGTCTTACTGCTATGCCTTGCTAATTCCTTGCGTAACTCTAACACTTGGTTGTTCAAAACGAACTGATGCTATGTGCATCAATTGTTACACAATCTTAGTGTTAGATATGGTTTCCTACGTATGTTATGTGCATTAACCAAGGATTCTTTCATTGTTTCTATCACAATAAAAGAATTCCTAAGTTCTGTGGAATACTTATGGGATTATACTAATAGGAATAAGATAAGTTTCTCATTCATACTAGTATCAAAATAAAATAAAGTCTTATGAGTAAGGAGGTACTACATACCAGTACCCGTCTCCAGGTCTTGGCGTGCTACAGCGGCTCCAATCATAAACGCCCTCCCACGAGGTGCTTGAATCTCTTGTTGTGCTCTCTTTGGACAGTCTCTGGAGAAATGACCTAGTTCTCCACAGTTATAGCATCCCCGATTGTTGTTGTTGTGATTACCAGGGTTTGGTGGTGGTATTGCCAGGGCAGCATTGTCTACAGCAGGTGCCGGTGGAGTCTGACAATGTTGAACCAGATGGGCTTTTCGGCCACAGTTGGTACACTGCCTACATGGCATTGTGGCAGCATGATGAAATTGGCATTGTGCACATTGAGGATGTATACCAGTGTAAGGTTTGCGTGCATCTTTAGCAGGTACTGTAGCAACTTGATGGAGAGGTACGGGCATCGCGTAGTCTTGAGTGACCTTCTGTTTTCTCTTCGTTTGTTCCTCTTTAGCCTTGTCTGATTCGTTCTTCAAAACTCCTGATTTCACCATTACGTCAGTGAGTTTAGCGGACAGAGAAATGGCTGACTCAAAAGTAGCAGGGTTTGCAGCAAGTACAATGCCCTGAATGCAGGATGGCAATCCTCCTACATATCGGTCAATTCCCTTTTCCAGAGTTGGCACCATCTCAGGCACCAAGGCTACCAATTCATGATAGCGAGTAGTGAATGTCATGTGATCTGCTCCTTTCATCACATGATGTCACACCCCGGGCCGGCAGGAACGGATCGGGTTTTCCCGTCGGGCGGAAGGTTCCCAGGGCGCGATATCTTTGAGTGATAATCAAATGATCAGATTGTTTACATAGCACATGAGATATAAATGAGAAGCTTGCTAATCATGACATGAAATAGAATTACAAAGTTAAATTACATTGTACATCATAATTTAACTAAGTAAATCTAATCAAAAAGAATCAATGAGTTTATATCTTGAACTGTACAAGATATACAAAAGTGATTCACTGTTTTGTCATATCAAAAGTATACAGTCAAAAGTAAGCTAGGCCTTCTATAAGTCCACTAGCTTATCACTTGCACATATGTATCTACACCTGTCCGTCACCTGAGAAAACATGCATTTAAACAAAGTCAACACTAGGTTGGTGAGTTCATAAGTAAGTAAATTGAAAACCATTGAATTGATCATGCACACATCCACAATGTCATACTTGTTACTTGTAATACTTGTTTCATCTGTACCACCCAATGGCCTCTCCTTAGTTATATGTACAAGTAGTGTATCACCTGATCAAGTATGCTTATATATAGGGAATCCTGAAAGGGTCAAGCCCAGACGCTATCCCACCACATACTCAGTCAAGTTCCACACCACTTGCGATACAACTAAAGATATCCATTTCCCCGCTTATTCATCGCACTTGAGATGTATTCAGTTGTATTGATGATAGAATAACATATTGTATGGGGTTTAATTATCAAACCGAAGTATTGATAACCCTCGATGTATTAAGGAATTTTAGATTAATATAATCTTGTCCTTGTATTATTCTATACTTGAGGTGGGTTAACTGATGATACTCTATTAAATATTAAGAGTGTGAGTTAACCCCTTGCAACTTGTCCTTGAACCATAGTGCATAGAGCCTAAAAGGAATCCATTGAAATCCTCACGTAATCAGATTTTAATGCATCCGATTTATCTCTACCACTTTGCATGTCTATTGTCCTCAACGAAATCTATTACTAGTAGTGTAACATGAGAGCAGATCAACTTCTCAATCTACTAATCAATAGGGTTTTCGCTGGATTAATTACTTATCACTGTAGATTAATATCACCATGTGTCGCTTACCAGAACCTGACTTGAGGTCGCCCTGTCACCGGTCATACGTTACCGGCCATTGAATTGTTACGATCAACATACTAGCCCTACAAGCTAGAGGTTTGTCAAACCTATGGTACCACTATGCTATCGTCGGTTTAGTCACGTCAAACTAACTGGTCAGCGAATTTAAGGGACTTACATGATCACTTGAACAAATTGGCACATGATTGAAGTGATATAATGCAAACAGGTCAAATGTAACTAATTGTAATTGTATTCACTTGTACTCTTGTTCTCATTGTAATATGTTCTCCGTGATATTAACAAAGTTAAATAAGAACTAGTCTTATTAAGTTATGTTAATTAATTGAGTGAATGATGTTGTTATCATGAAATTATGTTATCATGATTATCATTCCATGTTCCTTGTTCTTCTTGTAATATGTGTTGAGTTGTAAAGTTAAGTGTTATAAGAGCTAGTCTTAATACACTTATTTAACTCTTCTATTGAATGATGTAATAAAGATATATTATCTTTATATCATTCTTGTGTTATGTTCATGAAATCATGTCATCATTTTTCCTTGTAATTGTTGTAATGTCATTTCTTGTAAGAATAACTAAGTGTTGTAAGAGTTAACTTACTACTAAGTTATTCTATTGTATCGATGAGTTATGATATTATAATATCATCATCATCTTATCTTTCCTGTATTCTTGAATTCAAACAAGCATGCATACAATGATTTATGATAATAAACAATTTAATATCAACTAATCAAAGTATTAACAATATGTAAGCAAAACTTTTAAGTAATTAAAAGTAAAGCATGTTTCTCAGCCGCGAGAGTTAAAATCAGTAAAGATTAAAGTAAAAGGGGCATATGAACTCACCTTGTAATAGTTGGGTTGACTTAGCTTAATTGAAAGAATACACGCGCTCTGAGTTGTAATTGAGTTTATTTTCACAATCCTGTATAGATTTCACGATGTTTGAAACTAGTAAGTGCAAATTGATATAGATTTGTGTGTGTGTGTGGGTGTATGTTTGGCCTTAGCATTAACTAACACCCGCGAGTCTCGATATTGATTCGGCCCTTGGGTTACTTGTGATGAAATTAACAAACTTACCTACTCGCTTTGAGTTACCCCAATGTGTCATTTGTTTTAAATTCACTTAAATCATTATTGTGACCAAAATATTCTAAGTGTGAAACTTAGGTTTTAGATTAAAAGGTTATCAATCCTAAATCTTTTGTCACTTACTTTGCGGTTATAAGTGTTTCCCCTTGTCTCCACATTTATCCATTTGTTATATGATTAAACTTTGTTTTAAATTTTAGAAAGCCAAACTCATTATCACACTTGTAGTAACCCTTAGTCAAAATCCGTGCATAATCTTAATTACGTTAGTCTTATTAGTTGGTCTATTACTTGACTTTAAGTGACAATTATTTAACATAGACCAATTTCATTTGCTATTGGGCCGAATATCATCACTTGGACCGAATCAGTATGTGGGCTGAGTATATGAGACTAACAAGTGTTATTGGGCCAATTACATGTCGTGGCTGTTGGGCCAGCTTGTTTCTGCTGGGTTAATCCCATTAGAGGGTTGTGGGCTAGTTCTTTGAATCACATAAACCGTATGGGATAAGATCAAAGATGTGGCCTAACAAAGTTGGTTGGGTCATAACAGAATGCATGGGCCCACCGTGGATCTGATTGGGCTTCTAAGTGTTAGGTCGAATGGATGTAGCCCACGAATGAGAGCTGTTAGTCATGGCTGGCGGAAGAGGTGGTTGCCGACTAAGAACAGCCTGTCGAATGAGGGGAGTATGATTCCTGTCGAATGAGCATGGAATGGCGAATGAAGCTGAGGGTTGGCTGGTTAACTGGCGAATGAGAGGTGGCCCGAATGTGTGTTTAGGCCGAAAGAGTGCAGATGTCGAATGAGGGGTTTGGCGAATGTAAAGGTTCGAATGTGAGTAGCCAGCGAATGAGACCGGACATTCGGCGAATGAGAGAGTCACCTTCAATCGGCGAATGGGCCCTTCGGCCTGATGCCTTTCGGCCGAACCAGCCATTTGACGGCCTGTGGTTCGTGGTCGCCCAAGGTGGTTCCAGCGGAGCATCTAGCCGTGGTTTCATGGTGGTTTTCGATGGGTGTGTGTTAGGGTTAGGTTTCGCAGGCTTAGGGTTCGGTTGTTAAGGGTTTGTAGCCGGTTTTGTAGGGTGGTCGAACATGGGTTATGAAAACCCTAAAATCGCCATTTTTTAGCTCGTTTTACCTCGTATTCCAGTGGTGATAAGCTTAGATCCGTTGTACTTTCATGTAGAGAACGTCGAGGGCTACGCGTGGGCGAAAGAATCACTCGAATCGGGTGAGAAACGAGGGAGATATGGATGAGAGAAAGTTAGTAATGGAGGTGGGTTTCAAAACCGGAAATAGTGTTTTTAGATGTAGAAGATGAAGTGAGAATGAGTAATTTGACTCATTTAAGGGTATTTATACCCCGAGGGTGTTTGGGTTCGTTTTCGTTGCTCGGTTCGTAAATTCGTACGCTTTCCGGAAAATTACGCGTAATTTAAATGGATTTAAATAAAAGAATTTAATTTAATTATTTTGATGAGTTTCAAAATTGTAAAATATTATTTATTTGATTTTATTAAATTATTTTCGTTCGTGACGTGTTTTCGTTTTCGTTTTCGTTTCGTCAGATCGCGTAACCTTCGCGCGTAATTCGTTCGAATCGTCACCCGAACGAATACGACGATGGTTTTGCTTTCTGACTTTTGTTTTATACTTTTCAGTCATTACTTTAGAATTCTAAACTCACAGATATGTTTGTGTGAATCGTCATTCACGCAAACACACTGTCAGTTCGTCATTCTGAAATAACACTGCGTTATGTTTCAATTGTGTTTCCTCAGTGTCGGACTCAACTATACATCATAATTTCACATTGTTTTTGTACTGACTTGTCGGTCATCCGATTCCTGTCATCTGTGGACATCAGATCGCAACCGATATGTTTCTGAATATTGTTTGAATTCCGTTGTTACTCATGCTTTGTTGTGTTAACCGTAATTAAGTTTTCACTTAATAAACACAACTAATGTTTCAAATGTACGTTGTACTTAATGTATTTAAGTTTATACAAAAATACGTACAACGATTTCTTGTATTTAGAATTCTGTTAATACAAGTACTGTTTAAGCTTACGTATGTACACATAGAATACAGTGAAAGTACACATACCGTACGGACTTGCCGGACGATCTGGCACTTGCTGTTACAGTCTCCCCTTGTTAAAGAAATTTCGTCCTGAAATTTAAGCATCAAAGTCGGGTTTTCAATTCTCAAACAGATGGGGATACTTTGCTTTCATGTTGTCCTCGCGTTCCCAGGTAAACTCTGGTCCACGCTTGGAGTTCCATCGAACCTTTACAATAGGGATACGGCTTCGTTTCAGTCTCTTGACTTCACGTTCCATAATCTCTATAGGTTCCTCAATGAAATGTAGTTGTTCATCAATTTGTATCTCTTCCAATGGTATGATCAATGTTTCATCTGCTAGACACCTCTTGAGATTTGATACATGAAACACATCGTGTACTCCACCGAGTTCATCAGGGAGTCTGAGTCTGTATGCCACAGGACCTATGCGTTGAGTAATCTCAAACGGTCCGACATACCGAGGTGCTAGTTTGCCTTTTGCCCCAAAACGAACTACGCCTTTCCATGGAGACACCTTCAACATAACTCGGTCACCCACATCGAATTCCAAAGGCTTGCGCCGTTTGTCTGCGTAACTCTTTTGGCGGCTACGTGTTGCTTGTAGTCGTCGTTGTATCTGGGCTATCTTATCGGTAGTTTCCTGAATAAGTTCAGGCCCAGTTATTCTGTTGTCTCCCACTTCGGTCCAACAAATTGGAGACCGACATTTTCTACCGTAGAGTGCTTCAAACGGAGCACATCCAATGCTGCTGTGGTAGCTATTATTGTAGGAGAACTCAATGAGTGGTAAATGTGTGTCCCAACTTCCACCGAAGTCTAGGATGCATGTTCTCAACATATCCTCTAGGGTCTGAATAGTGCGCTCGCTTTGTCCATCCGTTTGTGGATGATAAGTAGTGCTCAAGTTAACACTTGTCCCTAAGGATTGTTGTAATGATTGCCAAAACCGCGAAGTGAATCGACTGTCCCGGTCAGAAATAATAGACAATGGCACTCCGTGCCTTACTACTATTTCATCAATGTATAGTCTTGCTAGTTTCTCCATCTTGTAAGTCTCTCTGATTGGCAAGAAGTGTGCGGACTTGGTCAATCGATCAATGATGACCCAAATAGAATCGTATCCGCTGGAAGTGCGGGGTAGCTTGGTAATGAAATCCATAGCTATTTGTTCCCACTTCCATTGTGGTATCTCCGGTTGTTCCAGCAAACCCGAAGGTTTCTGGCGTTCAGCTTTGACCTTGGCACATGTGAGACATTTGCCAACATAAGTAGCAATGTCTTTCTTCATGCCCGGCCACCAATAAAATGACCTAAGATCTTGGTACATCTTATCAGCACCAGGATGAATTGAATAGCGTGTCTTGTGTGCCTCGTCAAGTATAAGTGTTCGAAGTTCATCTACTGCTGGTATCCAAACACGATCCAGATAGTAAATAACTCCGTCTTGTCTTGTCTCAAAATGTTTCTCGGCTCCACAGTTGAGCTCGCGTTTCAGATTGTTTCTTGCCACTGCTTCTTGTTGTGCTTGTAAAATGTGATCTCTCAAACTTGTTTGCACAGTCATTCCCATTGCACGAACGCGTAAGGGTTTGACTCTTTCCTTCCGGCTCAAAGCATCTGCAACAACATTTGCTTTGCCCGGATGGTATTTGATCACACAATCGTAATCGTTCAAAAGCTCAATCCAACGTCTCTGTCTCATGTTAAGCTCCTTCTGATCAAATATGTGCTGTAAACTCTTGTGATCTGTGAAGATAGTGCATTTGGTACCATAAAGGTAATGTCTCCAAATCTTTAGTGCAAAAACAACAGCTCCCAGTTCGAGATCGTGTGTCGTGTAATTCTTCTCGTGTATTTTCAGCTGTCGTGATGCATAAGCAATGACTTTGTCTCGTTGCATCAAAACACATCCGAGTCCTTGATGGGAAGCATCACAGTAAACTACAAAGTCATCACTGCCTTCTGGGAGTGTTAGGATTGGAGCATTGCACAATCTTTGTTTCAATGTCTGGAATGCCTCTTCTTGTTTATGAGTCCACACAAAAGGTTCAGACTTTTGTGTGAGTTTGGTGAGAGGCAAGGCTATTTTAGAGAAATTCGAGATGAATCTCCTGTAATACCCTGCCAATCCCAAGAATGATCGGATCTCCGTTGGTGTCGTAGGCACATCCCAGTTCTTGATTGCTTCTATCTTGGCAGGATCCACATGAATACCATCACTGTTAATCACGTGACCCAAAAACTGAACTTCCCTTAACCAAAATTCACACTTGGAGAACTTGGCATAGAGTCGTTCCGCTTTTAGAAGCTCCAAAACTGTCCTGAGGTGTTGTTCATGTTCTTTCTCGTTCTTTGAATAAATCAGTATATCGTCGATGAAGACAATCACAAACTGATCTAGATACGGTTTGCACACCCGGTTCATTAAGTCCATGAACACAGCCGGTGCGTTCGTTAATCCGAATGGCATCACCATGAATTCGTAATGACCATATCGGGTACGAAAGGCCGTCTTTGGTATGTCTTCCTCTTGAATCCGGAGCTGATGATAACCTGATCTCAGGTCTATCTTTGAAAAGTATTGTGCTCCCCGTAATTGATCAAACCAATCATCAATCCTCGGTAACGGGTACCGATTCTTGATGGTGAGTTTGTTGAGCTCTCGATAATCAATGCACATTCTGAAAGTTCCATCCTTCTTTTTGACAAAAAGGACCGGAGCTCCCCATGGGGAAAAGCTCGGTCGGATGAATTCTTTATCGAGAAGTTCTTGCAACTGGTTAGACAACTCTTGCATCTCCGATGGTGCGAGTCTGTAAGGAGACTTGGCTACAGGAGTTGCTCCCGGAATCAAATCGATTCGAAACTGTACTGATCTCTCAGGGGGCAGTCCCGGTAAGTCATCCGGAAACACTTCTGCAAAATCTCTCACAACTGGCACATCTTGAATCTTGATTGCTTTCTTGTCTTTCTGTATCACATGAGCTAAAAATGCAACACATTGTTTCCGTAGGCACTTGCGAGCTTTCATGCACGAGATTATCTTGACACTGTGTTTCGCTTGATCTCCACGAATCTCCAAGACTTCATTGTTCTCCATAGGAATACATAATAGTTTATCGGAACAGATGAACTCAACTCGGTTAAGAGATAGCCAATCCATTCCGATGATAACGTCGAATGTACGTATTTTAATTTAAAATAGTTTCTTTTTAATTTATTTCTGATGAGTTTCAAATTTGTAAAACTGGAAATATTATATTTCCTTAAATTTGTTATCGCTTGTATCGTCTTCGTTTTCGTTTCGTCAGAAAACGTCACTTACGCGCGTTTTCGTACAGAGCGCTAAATGTACGAACACGGTCGTACGTTTCACTTTCTGATCTTTGTTTTCTACTCTTCTAGTCATTATTTAAGATCGTTAAACTTTCAGATTTATTCGTACAGGTCGTCACCTATACGAATAATTCGTCGGTTTAGCATTCTGTAACAACAACTGTTATGGTTTTGTTCTGTTTATCCTCGCATACGTTTATACATGATAGCATCAAATCAAACGTGTGTACATGTTCAGTGTTGTCTGATGTGTTTCTGACTGTTAAACCATGAGGTTTAATTCAGATTTCAGACCAATAGCATAATAGTTTGTGTTTAGTATCAAGTGACCATAGTATTTACCTAGTTCACGCAGTTTGTACTTGAGTTACTGTGCTATTTAGTGTACTAATTACTGTTCCGATAACGATTCCGGCACAGATGTTACACATGACATGGTATTAACTTTAAGTTAAATTATCTCAACTAGAATGTGACCACTCCATGATCACTTAGAATCGAATTAGGGTTATTTCACCCTCATTGACCCCTTCGACTTGCCTAATCACATGTTAATCAATTGAATGGCTTTGATTTAAATTATCCTAGAGTTTAAGACAAAGACATGATGGACATGAGCTAATATCGACGGCCAAGTGATGGGTGTGGGTCGATATTGATAGTATCGATCACCTAAGGCACAAAAGAGGCACATCGATATTCACAATATCGATGGCTCCTTCTTCCTTCGATATTAGGCTTTGCACACATCAAATACCCATGTTCATAGGTTCTAAACTCCTTGGATTAACTTGATTAAAATTATGCTAATGAAATTGAGTAGTTTAACATGGTTGCATGGCTTTTATTATCAAAAAGATGTCCGGTTGATGTTAAGCTTATGCCCAGATGCCACCCGATACTATCATATTCGATGAGCTCTTGGTTCATTTTACTTGGATCAGGTGTATCATGGTTATGTTGAAAATATTTTATGGTTTATAGTCTTAAAAATGTCCAGAATGATTAGCTATTTAGCCGGTTTGAAATCTGGTCCATCGATATTGTCAATATCGATGGGTGGGCTTAGTATCGATGGCCCTTGGCTTCGAACATGCAATATCGATGGGAGTTGGTCCGGAAATTTGTGGAGTCGTCGACACTATTAAGTTCGACAATTTACTTAGCAAGTTCCAGCCCCATCGACCTTGTTAATATCGACACGAGATCAAGCAAAAGGTGTCGATATTGTTGCTCTCGACACTTTCTTCCCCCGATACTACTTCTTGCCCTCAATACCGACCTTGTTAGCCCTAGCACTCTAAAACGAAGTTGTTCCAAGTATCATTGAAAAAATCTCGAGCCTTTTTCGTGGCTGTAGATAGCTGAAAACCGGTTTGGTTTGGAAAAGATGATGAATAGTATAAAACCCTTCAGACCCGAACCTTCTCTCTAAGATACCAGTCAACTTAGCTCGAATTAGACTCTATCCTTTGTCCTAAAAGCTTCCTTTCTTCGAGACGATCGTTTTGATATATGATTTGCGCGATTTGGTGAATCGAGAGAGTTCTTGGTGATTTTGTGGAGGTTTTCTAGTGAGAGAGAGATTAGACAAAAATTCTAGAGAGAGAAGAGAATGTGGCTGCAATAAATGAAGAAGATTGGCAAATATAGGGTTTTTATACCCCGAGGGGTCCCCAGCGTGTTTGGTCACGCTCGGTGTCGGTTTCGCGTAGTTTTACGTACGCGTCGTAATAATTATGTAAGCAAATAATTTGAATTGTAAATTAGATTTCTCTAATTGTTTTAGATGAGTTTCAAAATTGTAAAACGTAAAATATAATATTTTACTTACTTTTATTGTTCGTTCGTTTTCGAACCGCTAAACGAATATACTTACGCGTATACCTGTAATTATATACGTATTTGGTTGTTTAATGTAGTTATTGATGTTTACTCGTAATTATAAGTTTGACATTAATATCATAACGAATCGTCACCCATAATGATACTAAGTCTCGCTTACGCATTACAATTTGTTCAAACGATTTGCTTGTCATACTATTCGTCATAACACTACGCACTAACACTATCCTATTACACCGAACGCAGTATATTTATAGGGCATACATAGAGTCCAGCTACCTGCCTTATCAGCCGCCAGCCCACCACTATTTCGATATAATACAATAGTGTTCTTGCCTAGCGTGATCGACTGTAAATAAATAATATATACTTTTACTTAAAGTAAACAAAATCATATAACACACAAACATGCTCATAAGAATCACATTGACATATTGAATTCCAATACACGTTGTTCTGACCTTGTCTATGACTACCATGACTACTGTATAGATGTTACTTGACGCGTTGAGCCGCAAGGAAACACCAAAACGCGTGCGTTCATTACAACTTACAATATATTTTGAGCTACCAAACCAGATTCGGAACGCACAACAGGAAGCCCTGAAGGCCAAGAACCTCATTCACGAATCCTTGCGTGGCATGGATAAACTATTAGAGGTGAAGGTCGAAAGAGCATATTACTTTATGGACCGAATCTGGATTCCTTACTACAGATGACTGAGAGGAGTGGTGATGGATGAAGCTCACAAGAGTAGATACTCAGTACATTCTGGTTCTAATAAGATGTACCACGACCTTAAGACAACATATTGGTGGCCGAACATGAAGTCGGAGATTGAAACTTATGTGAGCAAGTGCTTAACTTGTTCAAAGGTTAAGGTCGAATATCAGAAACCATCGAGTCTACTTCAACAACCTGATATACCAGAAGATCGTGCAGATACACAACTGAATGGCAGCAGCTCGAGACATGGAGAAAAGCTATGCCGACAAAAGGTGCAAGCCTTTGGAATTCCATGTGGGAGACAGAGTGCTTCTTGAGGTCTCACCTTGTAAGGGAGTCATCCAGTTCGAGAAACGAGGAAAGTTGAATCCTCGTTACATCGGACCATTCGAGATCGTCAAGCAAATATGCCATGCAGCCTATGAACTAATCCTACCGAACGAGCTAACTAGTGTGCACAATGTATTCCACGTATTGAACCTCAAAAAGTGCCTATATGATGAAACGCTTACGATTCCTCTTGAGGAAATCCAATTTGACAAACAACTGCACTTTGTTGAGGAACCGGTCGAGATCATGGATCGGGAAATTAAGAAACTCAAGCTTAGCCGTATACCGATTGTGAAAGTTCGATGAAACTCGAGACGCGGACCGGAATACACATGGGAGCGTGAAGACCAGATGAGGAAGAAATACCTACACCAGTTTTCTAACCCGACAAACACTGACAATGCGAGCTGAATTTCGGGACGAAATTCTTTCTAACAAGGGGATTATGTGACACCTCGCAAATTCCAGGTCAACAATTAATTAAATTAAATATTTATTTAATTGATTCATTTACACGTGACACTAGAATTAGTTTAATTTAATGTGACACGTGGCACGATAGTACAAATATGGTCACAAACACGATAATTCGGTAAATAATAGAGAAACGCACACACGTGTCGAACAATTCACGAACGTTGGTGAACGTCAAACAATATAACAAATTGAAAGATAATTGACTCATATTTGATCAAACAAGTAATAAGATAGTTACAAAAGTCGATAAATGACGAGTTATAACGACTTTCGAACGAAAAACGGTCTAAAAACGAATTTAAATAATGAAATTGGGCTCATCTGGCAGGCTTCATGGTACGCCAAGGCCCTTGGAATAAGCCATGGCAGTACACGAAGCTTGGGCAGACAAATTTGAATTCGCCCGAAATCCTTCGTGGTACGCCGCGACCGATGAAATTCCACTCGGCGGTACGCGGCGTGTTTCGGGATGAAACCCGATTAAAATAATCGTGGCGGTACGCAACATTTATTCTATTCTAGTTGTGATGTGTAAACTATCTATTTTGTCGTACAAGCTTTCGCAACATTTATTCTATTCTACTGTATAATGTTCGGTTTGTTTGAGAGGGGCTCAGGTCTTGATCAACATTGGTCAAGCATAATCAGTTCTTGTTAACAGTCTTGTTTGATCAGGTCTAGTTTATTTTGCTTAATGTGATGTTGTTTTACTTAGATGTGAATGGTGAGGTGATGTTAAGAGATGTAGTAGGGTGATTGGGTCACATTTACTACCCTTAAAACCTGGTCAACACCAGTCAAAGCTGGTCAAACAACTAAAAAGTTCAAATCTGATTACCAATATCGTTAGTGCACTTGGATGAACTCGTGTTGCGAAAACGATATCGTATACCTATTCGGATCTCTAATCGGGCCTTTGGTTCTCAATATGAGTTCGTGTACGCAAACCAACCTGAAAGATATACCCACACACTAATCTTTAACATGTTATCGTATCTCGCGCATTATAAGTGTTTATACTCACAACTAAATTAAACAAGAGACAAATAGGAAATGTATAAAAGATTTATAACAATTATTTATCGATAAAATACATAATTAATTTAAAGGACAATTTAGCTTAATGAAACAAGTGTGTACCGACATCGAGAGAATTGAGACGACTATGTTTGATAACCCAACTATTAGATTTTATGATCATAATAGATTATTTCAAATAACGGACTGCAAAATATAGACTAACGAATTTCTAAAAATAAGGAATTTGATAATATCCACAAACATAGCTACATATATAAATATATATATATATATATATATACACACGAATATAAAGTGTGGTATATTTTAAATATGTTAGTTACGAGTAAGTTGTAATCGCTAAACAAATAAACACACCAAACACTTTCGATTGCCTTAGAACGAGATTTACAAACTAAAGATTTTGTCAAATATATCATACACCTTGAAAGGCTTTGGTTATATTAAAACTCAAATATAAGCATTTGTAAGGTTTGATTGTTGGAGCAATCACGTTATATAAACATAAGCATTAGATGCGGTAAAATATTTGATACGTAAGTATATAAACAAACGCATTTCATGTAAATTTGATAGTAGGTATTTCAAACAATATATGTTTATATTGATAAATCAATTATAAACATCTATATTTGGATATAATGACTATTAATTCAACATGGTTTTAAATATATTTTGCATAATGCAACAAAAACTATAATGTCGGCATGACTAATAGTCTTATAAATAAAATAGTCTGAAAAGCTTATGTTTGGTAATTTATTGATTAAAATTCTAATATTGAATTTTATATAAAAATCTGATTATTAAGAAATCTAGTAAATCTAGACGCATTGTTATGAACTGACTGCTTGTAAGGATTTAAACATCATATATATGTGTCAATATATACTATGCACACCCGTCTTAGAACGCTCAATGTAATCAATTATTCAACAAGAATAATATATAAATAATAATAGTTATTAGGTTTTGGTAATTACAAGTGTAAAAATACATACATAATTGACCTGAACTTGACCTAAATTAACTAAATCCAGTTAACACAAGTGAGGACGCGTTAGATCACGTATGAAGGTTGTGTCAAATAGGCACTTGAATAAAGATTACCAATATTGATTATTGATAAACAATAGATCTATAAACAAGACATCATAAATGATACGATTGGGAATCGATATTCTACATAACACACACCGAGTTGACTAGCATTAATGTGCTAATTATGGTTACTCTGACTTTAGTTATCACAATACATGGACATGGGTTCATTGCTACACACAATGTGAGTATTCATAGCCCTTTTCACATTTTACATATTTCAGGGAAAATACACTTGACTTTTCTCTTATGATACAAGATTTCGATTACTGTATACTTGCACTTATTACATGATGTAGATTGAATGAGACCGCTGATAACTTACATAAGTCTCATCCAGGTTACACAACCATTAACTCAAGGGTTTGAGCCAATATATAGATATTGGATAGTACTATCTGAGTTGACACCCCATTCATCCTTAGGTTTTACTTGCTAACTACAGTCGCCTTAATGACATGGTCATTCTTGATGAGTGGATATTTCCAGCTGTTTACTTATGGACTCAAACGAAGTCTACTAGACTATGTATAGTCAACAAGCAGTCAGTTGGAGGTTTGGCAGTGGGCTCATGTAGATTGCACCTATTTACTTGTGCCTTGAGTAGTACGCTACTACTTCAACTATTTGATCAAAACATAAAACCTAAGAACTCACCAACGTTTTACTGACACGTTGTCTTTGCATGTATTTTAGGTGCTAAACTAAGACTATATATATGGACATTACACTTAAGCATTAAGGTTAGTATTCTCATATATTAAATGAGTTTTCGATATTCAGTTTCGTCGCATCTCCCATGTTTCCACCAACAACGGGGGTGTGACATTAATCCTTTAATATTACTAGCATAAAAACCTTAGGAGGTGGCAATTGTCACTCTTCCTTGTTTATATTTAAGGAACAAATGAGGAAAATACAAATGCAAGGAGCTCAAGTGTCACACTCCGGGCCGACAGGATGGATCGACTTTCCCATCGGGCGGAATAGTCTCGGGGCATGATCGCATCGGTGTGATGAGATTTTAATCATTGCACATGATATACGTGAGAAAGCTAAATTTACAACCAAATAACAAAGTTAAATTACAGCTTGTGCTGGTACAATGATTTAACTTTGATACGATGGAAATGTTAGACCTCTTGGATACGCCTAAGAAATTTACAAAATTGATTACTAAAGAGCAAGTCTTAAATCTTGTAGCTGCCAAGACTGCTCATTCTTCTAAGCAATTGAGTTAGGTCCTCTAGCCTGATCCCTAACTGTATCTCTAACAAGCATAACTCTTACACCTGCTCGCCACCTGAGAAACATGTAAATAAAACGGTCAACACTAGGTTGGTGAGTTCATATCGTTGGTTTGAAGAGAACTCTTTTTGTTAGCAAACGGTTTTCAAAAAGAATGTGTAAATGGTGTTGAAAATACGAATGACCTACACAAGAGTTCAATATGAACCTCATTACTGAAACCATCCCAAATCATCAAAGGTAGTTTATATATAGGGCGTACGTAGGGCCAAGGCCCAGCCGCCAGCCGACCACCCCTTCGGGGACCCACTATTATGTCCTTAAAGGAAATCAGATTCCGTCCACTTCTGCACTTCTTTTTTTCTCAACAAATGTTTTGAGAAAGAAAATGTTTTGAGGAAAGAGTGTATGCTTTATCTCCTGATATATAAAAACTTGATTTGTTCTGTTTAGTTGAAAATCACAAAGTTTACACTCCTTTCCTGTTTATTTTTGCAATGTTTGTCTTGAGCTAGTTTTAAACTCCTTCAAGCTATACTTTTAAAAGTGTTTGTCTTGAAAACCTCGAAATATATTATTGAGTTAGTTTATTAGGGTGGTCTATCCATAATGTCACACATGTGATCATTTACCAAACCTGACTTGTGTTGCCCTGTTAGCTAGAATTCGCAAATCCAACCCTATGACTTGATTTGTTTGACATGTTCGCATAATGAACCAGCCTTAGCGGTTGAAGTTTGTTAAACTTATGGTACCATCTACGTTACCGTTGGTTGACCCCTGTCAAGTAATGGTAAATGACTCTTGAATAGGGACTTGCTGTGGGAGAATTCTGTGACACCTCGCAAATTCCAGGTCAGCAATTAATTAAATTAAATATTTATTTGATTGATTCAATTACACGTGGCACGATAGTACAAACACAGTTACAAACACGATAATTCGGTGAATTATCGAGAAACGCACACACGTGTCGAACAATTCAAGACGTTGGTGAACGTCAAAGAATATAACCAATTGAACGATAATTGACTCATATTTGATCAAAAAACTAATAAGATAGTTACAAAAGTCGATAAACGATGAGTTATAACGAGTTTCGATCGAAAAACGGTCGAAAAACGAATTTAACTAATGAAATTGTGCAAATTGGGCTCATCCGGCAGCTTTCACGGTACGCCAAGAGCCCTGGATTAAGCCTTGGCTGTACACGAAGCTTGAGCGGGCAAATTTGAATTCGCCAGAAATCCTTCGCGGTACGCCGCGACCGATGAAATTCCACTCCGTGGTACGCTGTGTATTTCGGGATGAAACCCGATTAAACTAAGTGTGGCGGTACGCCAAAGCCTCTAGAGGCTAGCTTGGCGTTACGCGACCACCCCCGATTCGGAAAAACTTTATAAGAACCTCACCAGATCAGTTTACAAACCCCTACCCCATTTCTTTCGTTTAAACTCGACACTCTCGACCACAAACACCTTGTTGAAGCCACTCATCACCACTAGAAGGAATCAAGGACGAATTTGAAGACTTGGGAACCATAGGAACTTGAAGAAGAACATTTGAAGACCTTTAACCATCAACTCTTCTGTGTAGCAGTTGGGAATCCTCAAGAACTACCTTTGGAGCCGCCATTGCAGTCCTCTAGCTCGAATCTCAACTCCTTAAATCCTTGTGAGGTAGTCTTGGTTGTTATTTTGCACTTAAATCATCATTTCACACACATGCAAGTACTATACGATCAAATGCAATCTCATCTACACACATGCAGGAAATTTGGGAGATGTATAATCTGATTTTGATGATATTGTGACTGATTTTGACTATGGAATCGATCTATATTGATATATGATGAGGATTTGTGATATTTGAGTAGGTTGTGTCATATTTCTATGAAATAGTAGCTTTAAGTGACATGCATGTGCAATCCATGATGTTTTGGTTGATTTTGGTTATGAATAAATGTTATTTGAGACGTTGGGATTGATTACAATAGATTTGGTGATGATTTATGATCATTTCACATTGATTTGGGCATAGTAACAATAAATAGTAACTTTTGTTACACTAAATGATGATAGATGGTGAGTTTAATGAAATAGTTATGTTTAAACAATGATTTATGGTTAATAATGAGATTAGTAACAAGTAGATTGGTCATATTTGTTGAAATGAGTAAATTTGTTCATAAGTTTCTATTTATAGAAACTTTATGTGTCAAGGTCATAACATGCATGATGATGTTAAATATGAATAAGTGTTTTGACACGATAATTTTTATGTGGGACTATTTGAAATATTAAAATTTTAAATAAAATGAGTTTATTTGAGAACTTGTCATTTTAGGAGACTTTAAATTGGAGATCTTCATGTAACAAGCTATTAGACTAGTTTTGATGATGATAAATGACTTGATATGCTTTATTGTGCTTCTATGTGAAGTTGTTGTATGATTTTCATCGTTAAACCTATTAAATATAGAAACTTTATATATTTAGTAAATTTAATTACTAAAAATGGACTTTGTGATTATTTGACGTATGTAACAATGTGCTAAGTGTTAACAAGATCACTTAGGCTAAACGAGCATGTTGGAACTGTTAAAATGTGTTATGATGCAAACTTACTAAAAATGGAAACTTACTATAAATAGTAAGTTGCTCATTTAACGTGATTTATGTGTTTATGTGAAATACGTGAATGATAACGATCATTAAACGAACTATAACAAACACATGGTTCACCAACGGGTCGTGGAATTGACGCGGTCAAACATGGTGAAACACGGTCAAACTAAGTCAAACACGGACAAACATGATCGAACATGAACGAACATAACAATTTTGAGTTGTTGAGCACGAACTCGAACACGAACTTATGTACACTATGTGATATAGGTAACCGGTAGCAGGCACATCATACTACTTCGTATTTATCTACGCGCGCACACTCAGGTGACTTTACGGCCCCTTTCACAAACTGTTGTACAAGCTTTCAAACTAAGGGGAGTGTTGGACCGATCGGGAGCTCGGAAACAATCCGAATCCAATGTAAAACTACTCGACAACCTCTGGAATAGTGCGGAATCCTATTCCAGGGTTTTCCAATCGAAATCAACAGAAACCGTGGTGATCCGAGGTTGTAGGAACAACTTGGAAGCAACGATCGAACACCACGGGTTGAGAATCGAACTTGGACGATCACTAGCCGCTCAAATCTCCTAGGGTTTTGACACTTGAGTCTCAGGGAAGAAGGAGGGCTCTGGAAAAGTTAGAGTTGAAATGATTTGAACTTCTATATATAGGCTGTAGTCATTCGGCCGAATGAGTGCCCGAAGCAGCTCATTCGGCGAATGACTAAGCTCGAATGAGCTATCAATCGAATGAGACATTCGGCGAATGACTCATTCTATATCCAGACATTCACGATGTTGTTCATTCGGCGAATGACTTCATTCTAGAGTCATTCGCCGAATGAGCAATCTTCATACTCAATTCTAATTTTAATCAAATCAACTAACCATATAATCATTAATAGACATTAAGAAATAGATATAAACATTATGAAATAGATATAAAGACAACTTCCATTAATAATTTGAACAATACATGATTAGAGTTACAAAACTGAACTAGGGACAAAACATGTATCAACAAACTTCCCCTTGGACCTAGTTCAACTCTTGGAAGTGTCTTTCTTTGCAAGCTTGTCTGAGATTGCTTTCCAATCAACACTGGCATGAACTTTCAAACAAATGCAGAGCCGAATAACCCTCATAAACTGAAGAGCTTGTTCCATATCCTGTACATCAAAGAAGATCTGATGACGAAACAAAGCTTTGACATCACCTAGTGAGAGATTGGTTAGCCACATAGGATCAAAAATCCTAACAGTCTCCCACTGTTTGTCTTTGCATAGAACTATCACAGCCTCGCCAGTTCGCCCATCATAGTACCACCATTGGAAGCCTTCCATAAAGTCTTGTCGCATCTTCCGCAAGGGAATCTTCTTCAAAACTCTAGGGGGAAGCCACTTCAGGATAACTTTGTGCTTGCGGGTATCACCATCAATCTCTGGCAAATAATACCGCTCAGGATGTTGTGGTTGGAAGTTCACCCATCTCTTCCGGTATTCATACTTGATCTGTTGAGAAAACCAAGCAGACATCCCAGAGTCGTCACTGTATAGCATGTTCAAACGTGCTAACTGATTTACTTCGAATCCAGGCAATTTCTTGAAATCATGTGGGTGTTTGAAGTAGTCGATCCCTTTCTCTCTTTTCACAGCGTAGCAACCAAGATCATGGAAGTATGCCCAGCTAAAAATCTGACCTCCAGCTTTGTAGCCTTTGGTCCTGTAAACTTTCTTGTGTGTGGCTGGCATCTTCTCTGTGCTTTGCTTCTTCAACACTTCCCAATATGCAGCCCATTCCTCTTTCCTTCTCTTTCTGTCATCGGCTTCAGCCTTGCTTGCCTCTACTTGTTCCTCCAGATATCTGACCAAAAGATCCTCTGTTTCTTGATCAAATGGTTCAGTGAATGTAGGCAGCTCGTCTTCAGCCGATGTGTACTTTGGGTACTCCTCATATGTGATGTCTTCTAGAATCACCTCATCAACATCATCAAAAGGTTCTGGTTCAGGCTCTTCACAAACAGGAACTGAGGTGTCATCAGTAACCACCTCATCAGGATTCAACCTGAACAGTTCAGCAATCTGTTCCTTTGTGAGACAATGGATGATCTCTCCCTCCTCCTTGTCGTAGCTTACTGAGTGCTGTATAATACCCTGAGCGTCCAAAATCATAGTCAGAGTCTCATCTAGCTGACGTCTCAAAGGCACAGCTTGTACTTCCTCAGTAGCTTCTGGTTCGGTTGTCTTTGAAGGAGACGAAGGAGGAGGAGCCTGTTTCTTCTTGTCGTTGGCTTTCTTGGACCGGATCTCTGAAGAGGGAGGGTCTTGATTGTCATTATCATCATCTTCTTCATCATCATCACCTGATGAACTAGAAGACCCGTTCCCTGATCCGTCCTTGTCTTTATCATCAGATTCATCATCTTTCTTTGAATCTTCATTATCCTCATGTTCCTCCTCAGACTCTTCTTTTTCTTCTTCTTCCTCCTTGTCTGATTCATCGGAACGGGTTTCTGTGCCCTCAAGCCTAGGAGTGCCCTCCTTGGAACTTTCAATAAGTCCAGCAAGTCGAGCATTCTCAGCTTTTAAAAGCAAAATCCTCTCGTTGAAACCAGTGGCAGTCATGGCCAACTGGTTGTGCTCATCAGTATACTTAAGCAGCTGTTCCTCTTGTTGAGCAGAACGAGCTCTAAGATTAGTTCTTTGATCAGTTGCCTGCAGCAACAGGGCATCCTGATCGTTTATCCTTTGAGTGAGCTAAGCAATCTTGGTCTCTTGCTCCATGTTCTTCTCCATCAACCTCAGAACCATACTGTTCAGTGTGCTCAACTGATCCACAACTGAAACAGTAGGAATGAACATATCAGCTCTGGATGTAGAGGGACCAGCAGAAGCAGCAACATACACTGGAGCATGAGTAAAAGGAGTGGTCAGCGGGGCAATAGTGGTATGTGAAGGAACAGCCCTTGACCGTGTCAGTGAAGAAACTGAAACAGCTGCTACTGATGTAACAGTAGTTGTAGCAGCTGTAGTCAGTTCTGACCTCCTTTGAAATGAAAATCTGGACCTCTTTCCTCTTCCAGCTCGAGAAGATGTAGGCTGAGAAGTGGCAGCAGTCACAGCCACTGAAACTGGAGTAGAAGACCGAGGTGGAGGAGAAAAATAAAACTCGGGAATAAAAGATGGATCAGTAATCTCCTCCCGCTCCTCTTCGCTTCTCTTCCTCTTCCTCACAACCATCTTGCCACCAACCATTACCCTCTCATGACCTTCTTCCAGAAAGTCATCAGAGTCAGTACTCTCTTCATCACCTTCTCCAACAACACCCTCATCATCACCAGAGTCCTCTGACTCATCACCACCTTCAGAAATATGAGGAGCTGAAGCATCAACAGAAGCAGAAGCAGCAACTGTAGTGGTAGTAGTAGCCATGAAGCTCAAATCCATCAGAGAATCAATAACTATGTCCTCCTCTTGATCTGTAGACAAACCAGCATCACCACCAACAACAGTACCACTCACATCAACCATGCTCATAGCAGCAGCAGTGGTTATGTTACCAGAACTCACACCCATATCAACAGAAACCACAGCAGCAGTGCTCACAATCACTGTGCTCTCACCCCCTCCAGCACCACTAGGACCTGCCTCATCACCATCATCACCTCCATCACTGTCATCACCACCAACTGGTACAACTATGTCTTCAACATCTGAATCGGAGTCATCATGCCTCCATCTGCGACCAGCAGGAGCTCTGTAATCAGGTCGAGAGAGATGACCAAATAGTGATCTGGTAGTTGGCTTCCTCTCCTTTCCTCTGTATGACAATACTCTGTTAAGAGTGGTGTCATTCATGTGCTCTAAACGTACAATATCAGCATTGATCTTTGGAAGATCAGGGACTTGAGCATCAATGATCTGCTGCAGAAATCGAGGGTACATCAGAAACTTCTTGTCCCCCTTTAAGACCACGTTCTCCTTCATATGTATAAATATCATCTCTGAGAAGTTGAACGGCTTGTTGAGCACAAGAGCAGCAAAATCACACTGGATGGTCTCACGCATGTCATCGAATCCTCCTCGCCTTGATCCGAGACAGTGCACTAAGACATGAGCTAAATACTTGAATTGTGGAGACATGAATGCTTTGTTGAGAATGCCAGCTCCAATGTCACCCTCATACTTGCACCGAAGAAAGCATCCACGAACTAGAAAGCGATCAAGTAGTGATGGCTGATCTGGAGAGTCTTGAAACCCACAGATTCTCCTGATGTGTTCAGCAGAAACCACAATGTCATGCCCTTGAAATTTGCCCCTGATAACTATAGGCTCGGCCTCACAGTCAATGTCAGCAGATGACCAGAAATCCTGCTGATGCGAATGATAAGGCACATGGACAGTCGATATAGCAGTGAATATCCTCGAACGCCTCAGAAACGTAATAATCTCTGAGTAGTGCTTTGCGTTCGGTGTGGTCAAATCCATATGAGCACAAATGTTGTGCTTAGGGACTGATTTGTAACCTGCCATACTGCACAACAAAAGAAATAAACATGTTAGTACAAGTCAGTCAACAGGAAACTGAAATTAAAAATCAGATTGAAAGTTCAACAGATTTGCCGAATGGCAGACATTCGCCGAATGAGGCCTGTGATCGAATGAGTCATTCGCCGAATGAGGTTCATTCGTCGAATGGCCATCATTCGCCGAATGAGATATAGACAAGGCTGGTCATTCGTCGAATGAGACATTCGGCGCCTATTTTGAATTCAAAATCCCCTTTTTCAAAAATCACGAATCAGTCCACAAAACTTGTGTATAACCATTCAGAAACAACCGACTAAGACATTTAAAACTTGATTTAGATAGTTTTAAGTCCATTTCGTTGGTCTATTGACTCGGCGAAACATAAAACCCTAAATCCCAAAAGTTCGATCTGTTTTCGATGAATCCATGGATGAAAATGTCTGTTAATCGATCTCCAGGTACCTGAGATGATATAGAACTTGATGGTCAGAAGCTGAGTTAACACAGATCACAGAAAATCAAACGAATTGGAAGTATGTGTAAATCGCCGAATGGGGTTCTCTCTGATGTGGCGAAAGTGAATTTGGTCGAATGACCTTCATTCCGCCGAAGGTCGATTATATAGTCAGACTCATTCGCCGAATGAGCTAGACGAAAGGTCGGATGAAGATTAGTCTCATTCGCCGAATGAATGTTGCGATTGAAACATTCGACAATACTCATTCGCCGAATGAGAATGTCGAATGAGACATTCGACACCCTTCATTCGTCGAATGATGAACACTGTATGATTGATTCGGTCGAATGACTCATTCGGCCGAATGTATGAACTTTACCTCTCATTCGGACGAATGAGAGATAAAAACCTCCAAAACTCAACTTTTTCAACATTTGACATTCTGAGCAACAAACTTTTAACAAATTATGAAGATATGTCTGGTTGGTTCAGAATTCAGATATGACAGACATCCGAATCTACAAATGATCATCTAAAACAAGATTTGAAAATAGAAAATCTTTTTGTATTTTTCTGAAACAACCACTACAACTGTACAAACAATAATTAAAAACAAATAAACACATATTTTTGTTAGAAGTCCATTAATAAAATAACACACATCTCTAATCACATCATATTATCTTCAATGAACGCTTCACTTCAAACACAATTTCATTATGATACGATTACTGATATATTTGTCCAGACATAAACCGAACAATACATAATTACTAAACAAACTATATGATCACTCATATTTTCTGATTGAGTTCCCCAATTCATTTTACCAATAAAGATCAAAATCAGTTCAAAACTCATTTCTGCATATCTTAAAACCATTCATCATGAATTCAATAAGATTCAAACATTTATTATCTTTTTGTATTTTTCTTGTTCTATCCAAATGGATGGCTTCAGCTAGGTCCGTCCCAGCAATATGGCACATGTATGGAATCGAACTTTATTTGTTTAAGTATTTCTCAAGCTTAATACCAGCTTGCGTTAGGTTTTCTTCAAGCTTAATACCAGCTTGTTTTTAGTTTTTCATCAAGCTTAATACCAGCTTGCCTTTATTTTTCTTTGAATGAAACCTCATTTGATTCCATGATGACAGGTGTATGCTTGATTTGAGTCAAAAACCGTTTCTCACTCAAATGATTTAAAAAAAATGGATCCCACAAATCAAACTTTCTAAGTTATCACAAGTTGTTTATTCATTTTGTATAGTCAGCCTATCAGTACATCCCATCACAATTCTCTTGTGTTTTTAGTTCATACATTCACTTCTGCTTCTATGACATGATAAGATTAATGTACTACTTTATTAAGCAAGACCATCTCAATTTTTAATTTTTCTATTGTTTTTGGTTTTTCAAATTTTCTAATGTTTTTGATTTTTCAAATAACAGAATATCTCCCCCTAAAAACCTAAAAACAGAAAATCTTTTTGAGTTTTTGATGAAGAAAATAAACTATACAAGAACAAAATTTAAAAACTGAAGTAAAATAAACACAGCAAAGACTATCTAAGAAAAGTGATGATCATTTGTTGGATTCAGATGAGGATTGAACTTCATCCTTTTGGAAAACACCATTAGCCGATAGCAGATATAAAAATCTGGGTTTGTCAAATGCTTTTGTAAAAAGATCGGCTTTTTGGTGATCGGTGTGAATTTTCACGACATCGATTAATTTCTTTTCAAAACAATCACGTATGAAGTGATATTTTATGTCGATGTGTTTGGTTTTGGAATGCTGAACAGGATTTTTAGTGACAGCTATGGCAGCAGTATTATCAACATATATAGGAGTGTTAGAAAAATGTAACCCATAGTCCCTGAGTTGCTGTTGAATCCAGATGATTTGTGAACAGCAACTAACAGCAGCAATATATTCAGCTTCACAAGTTGAAGTAGACACCGACGTCTGCTTCTTGCACTGCCAGGTAACTAAACGGTTTCCAAAGAACTGACATCCTGCAGATGTTGATTTGAAATCTCTCTTGCATCCACCATAATCTGAATCACTATATGCAGTAAGCTCAAAGTTATCATCATTAGGGTACCATAAGCCCAGTTCCGGTGTACCCTTCAGATAACGCATAATCCTTTTGACAGTAATAAGGTGAGATACTCTTGGTTTTGACTGATAGCGTGCACACAAGCAAGTAGCAAACATGATGTCTGGCCGAGAAGCAGTGAGATACATAAGAGATCCGATCATTCCTCGGTACATAGTGGCATCAATTAACTCCCCCTTTTCATCTGGAGTAATCCCGTGATTAATCGCCAGTGGGGTACCAGCAGGCTTTGCATCAGTCATACTGAACCGGCTCAGAATGTCACCAACGTATTTGGTTTGATGAATAAAAATTCCTGCCTCAGACTGATCCACCTGCAAACCCAAGAAAAACTTCATCTCTCCCATTGAGCTCATTTCAAATTTTTCTTTCATAACCTTCTCAAATTCCTTGCACAGACTATCATTTGTTGAACCAAAGATAATGTCGTCCACATACACTTGCACCAAGAGTAAATCACTGTCCTTCTTACGGATGAATAATGTGCAGTCAATGACACCTCTTCTGAACCCGTTGTTCAGAAGGTGAGTAGAAAGTGTCTCATACCACGCTCGCGGAGCTTGATGCAATCCATATAAGGCCTTGTCTAGCTTGTAGACTTGGTCACGATGCAATGGATCCTCAAACCCGGGAGGTTGACTGACATACACTGTTTCACTGATAACACCGTGAAGGAACGCACTCTTTACATCAATTTGATAAACTTTGAACTTCTTAAAGGATGCATAAGCCAAGAAGATACGAATGGCTTCGAGTCGAGCAACTGGAGCAAACACCTCATTGTAATCCAATCCTTCTATCTGTCTGAATCCTTGAACCACCAGACGTGCCATGTTTCGCGCTATGATCCTGTGATCATCTTTCTTGCAACGAAGAACCCGTCGAGTGCCAATAACTTTTGCACCTTTGGGTCTGTCAACCAAGTGCCAGACACCTAACTTTTTGAATTGCAAAAGCTCTTCTTGCATTGCATCAACCCATGATTCTTCCTTGAGAGCTTCGGTGACAGTACGCGGTTCAACTTGAGAAATAAAGCAGGAATGAGCACAAAAGCTTACATCTGCAAAATCAAGAATATCAGCAAGACCGCCTGAAGAAATCTGATTTCTAGTCTTCACTCCATCTAAAGGACTCCCAATAATGTTGTCTTGAGGATGAATACGATTAATTCTTCCAACAGGATGAGCTGGAACCTCAACCTCAGGATCTAAGTTATTCAGATTCAAATCCTCAAGACCCGGTACAATATTATCAACAACTAGTTCAGGAGCAGCCAGAGGAGGATGATTATCATCTGTGTCTGAGCTGTCATCATTTATCTGTGTAGATGGAATAGAAGCAGAAGAAGGTTGCAATAGTTCATCAGGTGCATTCTGTACATCATACAGCATCTGAACAGCAACATCTTCATCTGAATACATGGGGAGCAGATTGAATGAATCAAAGAGACTGGAATAATCAAACATCCAATCTAGCCCTTTTCCAGGTGGGGGCAGTGAATATTTCTGAACG
Organism: Mikania micrantha; assembly: GCA_009363875.1. NCBI lineage: Eukaryota > Viridiplantae > Streptophyta > Magnoliopsida > Asterales > Asteraceae > Mikania > Mikania micrantha. The sequence goes on from CM018683.1 coordinate 27,916,252, forward strand.
TCAACATGGTACCACTCCTCCACATTATGAGTTGAAATGTTGTAAACTCATTTATTTGGAGTGCTATACCCAAGAAAATACCCTTCTTCCACATTCTCATTGAACTTGCCCTGCTCATGTTTCTTAAGCATAGTGCATGGTGCCCCAAACGGTTCTAGATACTTAAGATTTGGCTTTCTGTTGTGGAGCAGTTCAAAGCAAGTCTTCCCATGTCTCTTCACAAAAAGTACCCGGTTCAATGTATAACAAGCATTAGCTACAGCTTCGTTCCAGAATTGAACCGGCAGAGAAGAATCAGCAAGCATTGTTCTAGCAGCCTCAATCAATGTCCTATTCTTGCGTTCAGCAACACCATTCATTTGTGGAACGTATGGAGCACTAAATTGTTGCACAATGCCTCTTGTATTACAAAAATTCTCCATGTTGTGATTTTTGAACTCCGTTCCATTATCAGTTCTAAATTGACGAATCTTGAGCTTATAAAGTGATTCAAGTTTGGTAACCAAAACTTGAATGCAATCAAACGTTTCTGATTTCTCCTTCAAAAAGAAAACCCAAGAGTATCTGGAATACTCATCAGTGATGACAAGACAGTATTGATCTCCAGCTATACTCTTCCGATTTACAGGACCAAATAAGTCCATGTGGAGAAGCTCAAGAGGAACATTGATTGAATGATATTTTTTCAGCTTATGAGACTGCTTAGATTGCTTTCCCTTTTTGCAAGACACACAGATATCAGACAGCTTAAAATTCTTCAAGCTAACTCCCTCAACCAGACTATTGTGTACCAAATGATTCATCTTGCGTAAGCTCAAATGGCCCATCCTCTTATGCCAAAGGATTGAATCTTTCTCAGTTGCCTTTGTCATAAAACATGAAGCTGTGGAGGATGTAGTTGAAGCTGTGGCCATATTGAGAACATACAAATCTTGCTTCCTCGGAGCAGACATCAAAATCCAATCTTCAGGTATATTAACACCTTGCTTGAGAATGTAACATTTTGACTCATCAAATAAGACCTTGTACTCTTTGTCACAAATCTGAGAAACTGACAGGAGGTTGTTTTCCAGCTGTTTAACATATCTGACATTATCAAATGAAACTTGTCCATTTGTCAGAATTCCGTCTCCTGTAATAAAACCGCCTTTATCTCCGGCAAAGGCAACATAGCCACCCCGAACTGCATTCACATTGGTGAGCAGAGAAATATCACCAGTCATGTGTCTGGAAGCCCCACTATCAACGATCCAATTGCTGTTAACTCCAGCTTTTGGGGCAACCTGCACAATAAAGAGACAATTAGTTTACCTTGGGAACCCAAGCCTTTACAGTCTTGGGTTGACCCATAGAGTCTCGGATCCAAACATCAATCCATTTCCCTTTAGGAAGAGAGTTATCTGAAATTGGTGGAACAGAATCCTCAGATGATTTAACTTTCCAAATTGCATTTTTATCAAAAGAGGTTTTCAGATAAATGGATGATGATTTTGCTTGGTTAACTTTAATCACATTTGGAACATTCAAAGTTTCCAGTTTTCCTTTTCCCTTGTCTGAAGTCTTAAAATGAATGGGTGGTTTAGACTTTAGTTGAACAGGCTTAGATACAGATTTTACCGGTTTTGGTAAAGCAGATTTTAAGTTTTTGAAAGAAACAACCTTAGGCCTGATCAACTGAGGGCAAAATCTCACAATGTGCCCTGACTCACCACATTCAAAACAAACTTTATCACCTTTCTTATGAAAATGTTTTAGATCAGAAAAAGATTTTTTAGTTGATTTACAGACCTTTGCTTTCTGACAATCTTGTTCAAAACCCAAACCCTTTTTCCCTTTGTTACCAAACAGAGTTAATTTGGTAACACACTTAGCTTCAGAATCTTGTGAAGCTTTTACAAAGCACAATTCTTTGTAAATCTTTGAATTGCAGATTGGGTCACCTTTCATGACAACAGGGATTTGATTCCGAGGAGTACTATGCTTAGATGAATAATCTGATTCATCCTCAGAATCGGAGACCCAATCTTCAACAACTCCATCCACCCGAGATCATTCAGTCTTTGACGAACTCTGATTTGTACTCAGACCAACTGGATCTATTACTAACGGAGTAGTAACTTGAAAATCCTTTACATCTTTGTCATTTGGTGTATTGACAAAAGCATTGAGGATTGGTGGAGGACAATTTTGATAATTAACCTTTTCCTTCCCCTGATCAGTACCCCTACTGATCATATGCTCAATGATATAAGATGAGCTTTCATAGCTCTTGAGCTTCTGGCCTAAAGTCTCATAGTCACATTCGACTATTGCTAACTTCTTCATGATCTCATTGATGGTGTTGAGATAAGAAGTTATAGCATCTTGCTTATACAGAACAGCAATCTCAGCCTCATGCAATTTTCTGTTCAAAAGATCAATTTTAATTTGAAAATCTTTTTCATTAGATTTTAAAATCTTGTTTGCTTCTATGCACAAGTCAAGATCGTTCAACAAGTCACTGTTATGCTTCTGATAAGCAAGAACCTTACTCCTAAGGTCAACACAATTGAAACAATCAGAATGGGAAGAAGAACAATCAGTGTATACCTGCTCAGATTCTGAAGAAGCAGAAGAGTTTGCCATCAAGGCAAATTGAGTAGAGGAGTCACCAACTTCAATATCAGAATCTGGAGTGTCTGAATCTGTCATACTATCTGATTCTGAACTTGAGATTTTATCATCATTCACCAATGAGTCTTCCCGAATGCTTTCCTCACCTAGATCTTCAGATTGTTGAATCTCAGCCACACAAGCTTTATCTTGATCTTCTTTATCAGTATTAAATATGAAGTCCCAGTTCACCCCTTCATCCTGTTGAACCATTAAAGCTTTACTAGCAGAGGATGAAGATCCAGCTTGAGTAGAAGAATCAATGGGAACTAATCTTCTTTCTAGATTGGCAGTAGAAGATTTCTGATGCTGAAATGGATTCTTGTTGCCTGCTTTCTTCGGTTGTTTGCATTGTCTGGCAAAATGACCCTTCTCTCCACAGTTGTAGCATGTCACAGATGCCATATCAAATCCAAACTTAGACTCCTTTTTTAGATTAATCTCCTTCCCAGTCCTCTTCACAAACTCCTTAGCTCTTCTCACCGCACTTGCCAATGCCCACATAATGTCAATTCTTTCCATGTCATCAGAATCTATCTGAGAATAGTCATCATTGGTCAAATAAGGATTTCCAATCTGACCAGCAACTAATCCATCATATGAGCTAACCAATGTAGACAAAAGACCCATATGCTCTTTAGCAATCTCCACAGTGACCTTGTCAAAGTTGTCTGTCTTCAGGCTGGTAGTAGGCTGATGATGCTCTGTTTGTGAACTGGTTGAGGATGATTGACTGAAATGAATCTGAGCAGTAGATGGAGTCTCAGATGTCTTAGAGACGAAAGCAGTCTTCAGAGGAGCATGAGTAGTAGATTTGTCTACTGTAGGAGTGGAGTAGTATAAAGAAGGATCCTGAACTTGCACAACCCTCTTGGCTTTCCATTTGTTCTCTATCTCCTGCTCTTTCAGCTTCTGAATGAAATCATTGATGTCCATATGTGCCAACATCTGGTTTTGCTTGAGCACCATCAAGAATGACTCCCATTTTGGAGGTAAAGCATCTGCCAAACACTGAATCTTCTCCTGAGTTGTAGTCTTGACTTCATGGTTGAACAACTCACTCAACAGATGATAAAACCTAGCAATCAGCTCATCAAGTGATTCATTACGCACATACATAAAGCTATTGAATTCTTTTCTCAAAGCTTTAGACTTAATGCTCTTCAACGCATCATTCCCCTCATATCTTTGTTGTAAGGCATCCCAGAGGTATTTGGAAGATGTAAATTGTCTAAACTGATGGAAGATGTCTGTAGCAATGGACTGTGACAAAATGGCATATGCTTTCTTCTCATAGTCATACAATTTCCTTTGAGGCTCGGTCATTCTTGTAACAAGCATAGGAGTTCCATCCTCGTTCAAAGGCCTCAAATAACCTCCTTCTATCATCATCCACAGATTTGTATCCACCCCATTGATATGGATCTCAAATCTATACTTCCAATGAGGGTAATCATCGAAAGTCAACAACTTAGGAGCTTTGTTTGAATTCCCTGTCTCATTCTCTGTCAATAAGAGAGTCTGAATGCGATGGTTTTGATTAGCCATGAGTGCTAGATCCTCCATTTGATCAGAAGTAGTAAAATTCAACACTCAGAAAAATTTCAGAAAAACTGGCGAATGAACTGATTTGGGCGAATGTCGGGGACCGAATGACCTGAATGTGGTTAATGAAGGCTGAGTATGACAATCGGCGAATGAGATGATCAAATGACCTATTCGGCGAATGTCTGATCGAATGAACTCTTTCGCCGAATGAGAGTAGAGTATGAGGCTTATTCGGCGAATGAAAAGGGCGAAGGAGCTATTCGCCGAATGAGACCTATTCGGCGAATGAAAGGCTATTCGGCTGAACTTATTCGGCCGCAATAGTCATTCGGCGATCTGGGGTTTTCAGAGACGAAAATCGTGATAACTTGCGATTTTGACCAGATTTATGTACCAAATTTGGTACAGAAGTTCAAGACATGATAATAAACCAATTGGGAAAGAATTATGACAATCAATCCACAAAAACCCTTGGTTTTTCAATGAAATAGTAACTTGGAAAGCAAGAAAAATAGGGTTTTTGGAAGTTACGAAAATCAGGGTTTTGGGAGACTCAGATCTGATGATTTAGAGTGGAAATCGAGTAGAATCAAGAGCCAAAGCTCTGATACCACTTTGTTGGACCGATCGGGAGCTCGGAAACAATCCGAATCCAATGTAAAACTACTCGACAACCTCTGGAATAGTGTGGAATCCTATTCCAGGGTTTTCCAATCGAAATCAACAAAAACCGTGGTGATCCGAGGTTGTAGGAACAACTTGGAAGCAACGATCGAACACCACGGGTTGAGAATCGAACTTGGACGATCACTAGCCGCTCAAATCTCCTAGGGTTTTGACACTTGAGTCTCAGGGAAGAAGGAGGGCTCTGGAAAAGTTAGAGTTGAAATGATTTGAACTTCTATATATAGGCTGTAGTCATTCGGCCGAATGAGTGCCCGAAGCAGCTCATTCGGCGAATGACTAAGCTCGAATGAGCTATCAATCGAATGAGACATTCGGCGAATGACTCATTCTATATCCAGACATTCACGATGTTGTTCATTCGGCGAATGACTTCATTCTAGAGTCATTCGCCGAATGAGCAATCTTCATACTCAATTCTAATTTTAATCAAATCAACTAACCATATAATCATTAATAGACATTAAGAAATAGATATAAACATTATGAAATAGATATAAAGACAACTTCCATTAATAATTTGAACAATACATGATTAGAGTTACAAAACTGAACTAGGGACAAAACATGTATCAACAGGGAGAATACATGTTGTTATATTCAAACTATTTGTACAAACATTTGTGTATGTTGGTTTATTGGGACAAACATTTTTTGTTGTGTATCGTAACAAGTTCTCGCACATTCTTACCGTTAATGTGTATACAACGAGGTGAGTTTAGATAGTACTATTGGGTGTGACGAACCCCACGCGGCGCCAATACTGACTGGATGTCAGGACACGTGTAATCTCGACCCATCGCGCCATTGTTTTTACGATACACATGGCAGCGGCAAGAGCAAACAAGTCTAGTTCGGTGGTGACGCAACTGACACTTGGAGCCTAGAGCTCGACAAACATTAATAAACAACATGACACGTGACAAACATTATTTTGCTTATGTTTACTGCTTATCAAAACCCGTGAACTCACTAACCATGTGTTGGAACATTTTCTTAACATGTATTCTCAAGTAACTAGCTAGCACACGGATCAGGAATCCACTTAGGGGAAAGAGCACAGGATTGACCATGCATTCATATCGTGTCATTTGAACAAACGATATTTATTTCTTTGTGTCTTAACAAACAATATAGTGTCTGATAGTTTATTTTTCCGCTGCATAACATTATTTATCTCCGCTGCTTTAGACATATTATAATATTCCACTGCATGTTTTGTCAAACTATTTTGGTTTTGGTTGTTATAATACATGTACTTTCATACGCACATAGAGTCGTTCTATATGACTAGAGCTTTGGTCCTGGCCACGTCGCACCCAGCGGTCTGACACCGCACGTGGGAATTTGGGGTGTGACAAATTCACAAATGAATTCATGTTGTTTATCACATTGGGCACATGTTCTAGTGAATTATGCCCGACAGGCACCCTACTAAAGTTTTGTGTTTTGACTAATGATTCACGTGAAAATGCAGTTGAAAAAGGGACACAATATTCCAAAGGGGTAACTTTATAGAAATGTAACCAACTTTCAGCTTTGTTCTAATTAGGTCACTCAAACTTTTTTTTGTTCCGATTAAGTCACTCATACTTTTTTTTGTTCCGATTAGGTCACTTTACTTTTAATTTTGTTCCAATTAGGTCACTTTACTTTTAATTTTGTTTCAAGTAGGTCACTTAAAATTAAAAGTAAAGTGACCTAATCGGAACAAATTACAAGTAAAGTGACCTAATCGGAACAAAATTAAAAGTAAAGTGACCTAATCGGAACAAAAAAAAGTATGAGTGATTTAATTGGAACAAAAAAAAGTATGAGTGACCTAAGTGAAACAAAACTGAAAGTTAGTTACATTTGTATGACATTTTCCCTATTCGAAATTGTATCCGTTTCCTTTTTGAACCAGTTTGAAAAAGATCAGAAAGTCCGTCTTATGTTATACGAACTTCCATACCGTTACGATTTGGAAACTGTTTCGCTCGAACACACTTCCGAACTATATGTTTTGAAAACTAATGATTTACAAAAAGTATATTAAAAGATTTATTTGAATAAGAGATTGAGAAAATAATCATTTGAAAGAAATATTTGAAAATAATCCCTATTCGAATAACATTCTAATAAGAGGTTTCATGTTCTCATCCCCATGGTTTCGAAAGCAAGAAGTTGAAGAAAAGGGGTCTATGAACTAACCTGTTGCTATGGGTCAAGAGGTCCTCTAAACTCGCGTCTGTCGTGTTCACTCGATTTGATCCTGTGTTTTCATATGTTAGATTAGGTGAAGTTTGAATTTGAGTTTTTTATTCCAAGTGTATTATCGTGAGAGTGTAGTTTGAAATGTTATTTGTTATATTTAGTATTGAAATTTAAGCTAAGGGTCGGTTCTGCCGATACTGGTAGCGCCGGTGATTCGTCCAACACTTAGCCATTTTTTATCTCTTCTATGTGCGAATAGGCTATTCGCATGAATAACTCATATACGCGCGAATGAAGTCCTACGAATGTCCACATTTATTCTGGCGATCTATTCGTACAAATGGATTCTCATTTGTATGATTCCTCATGCGAATTAGTGCACTTCATTCGTGTGGGTGCTCATTCGTCCATAGGTTTGATCTGGTGTGGTCCTTAGCTGAATAGAGTGCCTCATTCGTACGAATAAATTTTACATTCACACGAATGAGCCATTCCGGTTGTTCATTTACCTGCAGATTTACCAAAAACGCAAATTTAAAAATCGCGTGTTTTAGCAGTATTTTCACGGCCAAAAATGAAGCCAAAACATTTAGGAGTGTTTTGGTGCAACGGATCGAGGTTAATACTCACCGTACAGCTTGTATTTAACGAAAATGGTCCAGAAATAGTAGAAATCTTGAAATGGAGATGATGGGGATGAAATACACACGGTTTTTGAAGCTATAATGGTCCGATTTTGTGGGAAAACGGCCAAAATTTAGGGAGGTGCGAATGGGGTTTCATTTGGGTGAGTTAAGTGAAAAATGGGTTGGAAAAACGTAAGTGTTTCTTTTATACTTGTGATGTCGCACGAATGAGTCATTCATACGAATGACTCCCATTCGCACGAATGTAATCCCATTCGAACAAATGGTGGTTTTGTGGGGTTTATTTATTTGAAAAGTTATTTTAAAATATTTATTAAAATTTTCATCAGAGATACCACACTCACGTATGTGTTTGTATGAATCGTCACTCATACAAATACATCATTCGTCTGATCTTCTGATTGTGTTTTCTAGGGTAGAGATATCATTTGGAATATTAAGTCCAGCAACATATTCATATGGATCGTCACCCACACGAATACACCATTAGTCTGATATCCCGAGAATGTTATCTGCTTAGGTTTGATTGATTGTTTTTCCCTCATAAGCGTTTGTATTTTCTGTTGCTTCATGTTTGTGTGATTCTTGAGATAACCATTTTGCTTTAGGATATCCTTCTTATCGAATTATGTATTTGCTATCATTCTTGTAACTCTCGTACTATAGTATTTATCTGTTGTTGTCGTGTACACCTTGGATTTCTGAACTAATTCCAGTAGGTATACCGGTTGTCACATCAAGCGATTTCTAAATGAATACAGAGAAGTGATCGTAGTGATTAAGTGTGCTGATGCCTATTATATATCGTTGCCTCTACTATTTATATAGATGATTACAATAAAGGCTATTTCCTAATCGCTCTGAGTACTGCTCACATATGGATTTTTTTTCATGTGACCGTTGTCAACAATATGTTGTCCACGTTCATATGCAGTGAACTTTCATGGCTAGATTATCAGGAGTATTCGTTAAGATTCATTTGATCTGCATATTTAATTCGAAAGAGAAGACTACAAAAATATATTATTAATAATTAATAATATCCCTTAATGATGAATCTTCCTTGTATCTCTGCAAAATAAATAATGAGAGTACATAAATATGTTATTACATTCTTACGTATACTCAATGATGTCGAAATATTCTGGGTGATTCATACAAGTTTAGTGGTTAACAAATTTGGTGACATAAGGACTATATGGGTTATAAATGTCTAAATTTTGGAACCATATGAGTAATTTATGAATACTAGGGACCAAAACTGAAAGCCTTAGACCTAGTTAGATTTTGTGTCAGATGTTTTAAAATATACATGTGTTAATTTTATTTGTGTTGCGAGTCAAGCATGGTAGCACTTAGAAGGCTATGGTTGGTTAGATACCACCTTTGCATTGGTTGTTGCCATCGTGAAACATATACCTACCAACTTGTTAAAAATACAAATGTTACCATAAAGTATAGCTATATATGAGTTAACATGTTGTATATATGGATACTCGTTTGGACAATATTGGTTCATTCATACTTATTTGTCAATCTTTTATTCAGGCATGCTTATGATGTATTACCTAGTTAGGCTATACTTTGCATCTTTTCCTATATATTAATAAATTAGGTATGTGATCTCATCAATTATGCAAATATTTGATCAAATTATTGTAACAGCCGAAAATTTAGCAGCCCAATAATAAACGTGCGAAATTTCGGTAACCGTTTATGTTCAAATTTTATATAAATGTTCGTAAAGTAATTACGATCAAAATGATATAAACGATAAAAATATCTGATAATGTATGGACACGTTATAAAGCCTATTAATAACGTGTAAAAATTTCTGAGACCGTTTGGGTTCGAAATTTTTATGAACAATCCTGAAGTAATTACGATCACTTTAATATAAGCCAGACCGTTATACGATAAAGTATGAACAAGATATAAGCTCGTGAATATTAAAATATATTATTTTTGACCCTGCTCCGTTTTCAACGAAACTTGGGTAGAAATGTACAGAATAATTAGTAGATTTCAACGGCATATTCGAAAGTTTTTAAAACATCAGATGCAAAAAGTTATACGAGAAAAACAAGATTTAAGCTAAATTAATTATAATAATATAATAATAATAATAATAATAAAATAATAAAATAATCAATTAAACATATGTCAAAATGTAAATACGTTGAACTTGACCATATATATATATATATATATATATATATATATATATATATATATATATATATATATATATATATTCTTTCTTACTGACGAAGGAAATTTACATCTATAAATAGATGTAGTTCGACGATCAAATATTCGTTTCTCTTAAGTAACAAAACTCTGTCAAAATAATCTCCTGAACCCTTGAGCGGGTACGGTAGTTACTAAAATTTCGTTCAAAGATTGTTAAGCGAGCATTGGTACGAGCTACTTTGAGGTAACCACCTATTATACTCTTATTTTAAAATAATTATTTAATTAGTATGGTCGAGATATTGTTTGGTTTAAAACCACACTAATATTATGCGTGGAGGCTATTTTCAATATTTTTGTAAAACACGGAGTATGCAGAAATGCTGCCCAAATATTTTATAAAAATATATATTTATAAGACGAGGTTCTGTCCAATTTAAAACTCTAAAATAAAGTTTTATAAGCCGAAATACTGCCCAAATATTTTAAGAAAACCGAAAAGCATAAGCCGTCATGCTGTCCAATTAAAGACTCGAGTCAATACCGGAAAATATAAAGATACGTTAAGTAATCCCATTAGGGTACTGATGTTATTAGGAGATTGGCGGTTATGTAAGATAAGAATTGAGGAGCTAAAATTGTACGATAGAAGCGTAGCTCAGGTGAGTTCTATGAGCCCTCTTTTACTGTTTTAACGTTTTAGGGCTGATGTGCATGCATGATAAATATATTTGAAATGAATGCGAGTTCTTTGTATCCCTATTTTAAATGTTTTATCATTTTGGGCTGGTATGCATGTTATGAAAGTTATTTTACAAAAAAAAATGATTGTTTTAGCTGACTGCGGTCAGATAAAAGAATATTTTAAGATAAAGGATGTTTTAAGTCTCAATTGCGGTTGAGAAGTAATTGATTTTTTTAAAGTCTCGACCGAGGTCGAATAGGAAATATGGTTTTGAAGTCCCGACTGCGGTTGGGCAGAATTTGAGAATTTCGGTGCGGTAAAGTGTTTATGTTTATGATGGTTTAAATGATTTTAACCATGTTATGTATGAATGAAGTATGTAACGAAGTCTTGTACCGGTATGAGCTACCAACTTCGGTTGGTAGTCATAGAGTCCTGTGAAAGAACAGGCATGTCGACTGTAGGTCGTCAGTGTCATAGAGTCCTGTGAAAGAACAGGCCTGTCGACTGTGGGTCGTCAGTGTCATAGAGACTTGTGCTGCACAAGCAGGCTGACTTCAGTCAGCAGTTCAGGCTAAAGTTTTGCACAGTATGATTAATGTATGATGATGAGTAGGTTATGCATGGGATTAAGTTATAATGATATGTATGTTAAAGGTTGTTGACTTCGGTCAACAGCAAAGGTTAAGGTCTTATATATTGTATGAGCCTGTCAACTTCGGGTTGGCAGTTGAGGTGTCTTGTATTTATACAAGCCTGTTGACTTCGGGTCAACAGTTGAGGCTAATGTTTTATGAATAGTATGATAGGTGTTATGATGACAGGTATGTTATACCTGTGAATTATGTTATATTATATAAAGTTTTGAGACTGTTGACTTAGGTCAATATTGATGGCTAATGTTTTATGTTCAGTATGACTGAGACTGTTGACTTCGGTCAGCAGTAAATTATGATGCTATGTATGTTATAACTTATGATATGTTATTTAAAGATATGAATGAGTAAAGATTTTTATGAAAAATTAACTTAGAACTCACCAGCGAAAGCTGACTTGTTTTAGCATGCATGTCAGGTTGAGCAGGTTATGATGGAGATAGGATGGCTCGTGGCATGGCATGAGGACTACCTATTCAAGAACTGGCATTCCTGTTAAGATTAAATGTTATGTAATGATTTCCGCTGCTATAGTATAATATTATTCTACGGTTTAAGAGCTATGCTTTTGATGTTTAACCAACCGAGAGACTCCCGGGGAACGGGGCCTCTCAATTATATTTCATGTGTGTAACAGGCTAAGGAAGCTTTGTGAAGACACAAGAGAGGCAAGGCGACTTAGTTAATTTCTTTAAAAAAAATATTTAGACTTTGTATAGGTATGCGTGTTTTGAATTTTTGAAATAACATTGGATGTTGTTATGAATGAATGGTTGATTATTATTCAATGGATGTTTAAATTATTTATATTTAACATAGCACCATGAGCATATGAAAACTCGCGCCTTGATGTATTCTACAGTTAGTTGGGGTTTGATAGATTGGTATCAGAGCCATGGTTAGAGTGATATAGGTTTTTAGAAAATGGTGGCCTACACTATAACTAAGCTTACCCAAATATGATTTACCTGGAATTATAATTGTTTGTTTATTACTTTCTTATGTGCTATGTGCTATCTTTGTTTATTACACAAGTGCTTGTTTAAGTACTTCAACTCTTGCAACCCACCCAAGTATAACTTGTTGGATAGAGCGAATGGCTGCTACAATGGTTTGAAGGTATGGAGAGTACCTTCTTGAACATCAATTTTCCGACCAATTTAAAGGTCTATTATGCTGCAGGGACTCTTCAAAAACAAGTCCTTAGATGGTGGAATAACGAGAAAAGGACCTTGGGTGAGAATGCTACTGCTGAAATGACTTGGGATAAGCCTAAAGAACTTATGACCCAAGAGTTATATCCTCACAATGAGGTCAAGAAGCTCAAGTTTGAGTTTTTGGAGCTTAAGCAAGAAATTGGGAAAATTTGGCCTATAACAACCTCTTCCATGAACTCAGTCTTCTATTTCCTAACATGGTGACCCCTTTAGAAATGGTGAACAAAAAGTACATTGGCGGCCTGTCAATGCAGATTCAAGATTCTGTCCTAAGTAGCATGCCCATTACTATTGCTGATGACATCCATATGGCTACCACTTTAACTTACAACCAAGTCAAAGCTGAAATCTTAACTCAAAAAGGTTCCAAATGTAACATTAGGGAATGTTTTTTTCTTTCATAAATATAAATGCGTCGAAATTGAAATAAATGAAAGTTCTTTAAGAAATGTTTAGTATGATTCCTATTTAGAAACTATAAACATATGTGTGTATACATACACACATACATACATATATGAATTACATAAGTTATGCACCATAAATTTATTAGGATTTATTTATCTCTATATATATATATATATATATATATATATATATAAAAGCTTGCTACATATATGTATTTTAATATATGTGTGTATATACAAGTCTATAACAAAGGGTAGAAATACTGTATTAAATTTTATTATATACTTCGAAAATCTTAGCTTAAATAGTAATAAAGTTAAAATAATTTAATTTTATCAAAGCATTATAAAACTTTAAAGCCATAAAGTATTGTTAGTTTTTATATAATTAGAAATAAGCTTCTAAACTTATATACTAAGTTTAACATAAAATGATAAGTTAATGAAATCAAAGGACTAAATGGTAATTTTTGTAAAACCAAATGAGCAAGGTCTCTGGTTCAAGTCCAGATGGCCCAGGTGTGAGTTACAAAAACATGGAATAAAAATTAAACATAGAGAGCATGTGGGGCAAAACTGTAAAATGCAAAAAATATCTTCTCCTCTCTCTTTCACTCGGTCACCTTCTTGACCCAAGAAGCTACAATTGGATCCAATCAACTCCGGGTTAGAGCGTTTCAATGATCAAATTAAACACATAACCACAATCATCGCACAAAGGCGAGTATAAACGTATTGTTTAGTTTAGAATTTATCAACCATTAAATAGTTGACCATAACCGATCGTTTGTGATTAAAATTTGGACTCGAACTCAGCCATAACAGTTAAATCAAATCAAATTGGACACATAACTCTCATTTAGACATATCTCTGGTGAAAACGACATAGCAAACATCTTTTGAAACTTTCTCGATCTTCTAATAGAAATCAGTCTAAGCTAGACACTATTCTTAACATGATCTTTATAATCTGCCATCTTTTCCAGGTAATTTCGTAAGCATTTGACTCATTTTTGAACTTAGATCGTTAGCCCTAATATTATTGAAACTCACATGATCTCAATCAGGTGAATTGGATTGAAGAATAATTAGGGTTCTAAAGCGTTGGAGATGTATTCCTGTTAGTGTATATATTAAAAATAACTTTATATTATAACTCTAAGTAATCATTTATGAACTTTTTCACATATTCTATGAAAAATATTTAATAAAAATATTACGTGACATTATTCTTCAATTATAATTAAAAACTTACTATAAATTTTGGAGTTCTAAAAACATTATGTATAATAAAGTTAAACAAGTAATAATCTTACAGAAATTGATCTACATAATATTTTTATTTAAATTGTAAATAAATATTTTCACATTTATATTTAAATAAACATCATTCCTTGCTTCAGTCTTGATACATATGGAGGTCATTAAGTTGTAGGTTTTCTTTAAACTTGAACTTCGAGAATTCTAAGTCTTGTTTTATGTTTATATTAACACAGGGTGAATTTGTGATCTCTAAAACTCATATAGCTATTCAAAAATATCTTTGGACAAAGCTAAGACCAATGAGTTTACTCATACTCTCATTTTACATTATTTCGTAAACTTTGGGAAGGTCGCACATATCATATTCAAAATCATTATTGTCCATAGAGTCAAAACATGATGATACAATTACTTAGTTTTGATATATTAGTCTTAAGTTGTTATGGGAATTAATTGTTTAATAGAACATGTTATGTTTGGAAATAATTGTATGCATATTCATTATACACAAAAGTTGCCTAAGAATGGTTAGATAACTTTTTCGCATTGACTTTGGTCCTTGTATTTAAAAAGGTAAAATTGTGTATATTTACAAACTTATATATTAACTCACTTAATCAAGTTATGTTCTGGTAGTTGCTTGAGGATATTGTAAAGGACATTGGAAAGAATACTGATTGCTTATACATGGTGTATGACAATACATATATGACTTACATGATGACTTGTGATGAATTCTTTAAATCTAGCATGCCTTGTAAAAACTAAACTTGAAAGAACATAGACTTCGACTTATTGCTACATAGACTTAGTATTGCATCTTTCTATTATATATGTGTGTGTGTGTGTTATGACTTGTATGAGTGCTCACCAAATATACAAATAGTTGATCAGATTGTATTTTGCATGTGTGGCAGGCTGATTGAAGAACATGAAGATATAAGCTAGGCATCAGTGGACCTAGTTAATAAATTAAAACAAATTATGTTATGACCAGTTCTATTATATAATTTTGGATTTTGAATTTTTATGGTTGGTTCTTTGAATATTTAATGAAATATTTAATATTGATGTTTAAACTATTGAAAATGAAAAGTAGAACCATGAGATTTTTTACAATTACAATCATGTCCCGATATATTCTGTCATCGGTTGGGTTATGAAATCAAAAAGGAGAAGGATCAACCAAAAGGTCCATAGGAGGCACCAAAGGAAAAAGCCAAAGCCGGATCATCTTCCTCTTTCAAGAATAACAAGAAGAGAAAGACTGGTCACATGAACTTTGTAGTTACCTATGCCACTCCTCTCCATTAATTTGGACCTGCTACTGCTAATACCCAAGCTTGTTAGCTTACACGGCTCCTTTTCCATTGTGCCCTACTTGTAGCTATCACCCTGCCACAAACCTTTGTTGTTGTTCTCCTTCCTTAATTCTGTTCCAGCCCTATAACACTGGTGTGGAAGTCTCTATCCTCGCTTGCCTTCACACTAGCGCTCGATGACATCGCACAACCACTTCTTTGTTTTCACCATGCAATGTGACTACACTTCTCAACCTCTTCTTCCTTGTTGTTAATCACCCTCATGTGATGTGCACTCTATTATCCTCAAGTTTTTACATTTTTTGTATCCTATCTTGTACCTTGTGCTTATAATAATTTAAAACATAACTTAATAAGTTATGACTTATATTCTATGTAATGACTTTATTTACCTTTATGCTTAAACTTTATGAATTGTTACTCACTTACTTATAAACCTACGTTTCTTACTCAGTTTGCTAGGTGACTCGTTTTCATCATTTTTTTTAGATAATGACAAGTAATGAAGATATGATGCATGAAGTCAAACTAGTGAAACAAAACTCTTGGACCTAAAATAGAATAAACACTTAGTGATATTTTGTCCCAATGGTATCAAGGTATGTTAAAGGTGTCCTCCCTAAAATAGGTTGAAGGTTCTTGTCCTATAGTGGACAAAGGTGGAAAAAATTTGCTGTTCAAAAAAAATGTAAGAAAATGTGTGGTTGATTTAATGCATTAGTTTTCTTTATAGCATGTGCTTGATACATGGAATCTGTAGCGTTGTGCATGATGTTTATGCTAGATTCCAACTTGTTCAGGTGTGACTCTATATCTTTAATCATGTTTTGAACCATCATCTCTTTCGCTTTGTATCTTGGTACTTGGTAGGGGACCAATCCTGATATGCTTGATTAAGTTTGCTAGTTGTTTGGATCTCAAAACATTCTCTATTTTGGCATTATATATAATTGCCGACACTGCTCCATGTTACGCCCAATGTCACAATGGTCATAGAATTACTTAGCTTTGTCTTTCAAGCCTAGAGGTGCTCAAACCGGTTTTTTTGCTCAAACCGGTTCGGTTTTCAAACCGGCCCGGTTTGGTCAACGCATGGTCAAAACCGGTTTGGTGAAAACCGGTTCGGTTTGGAAACTAGTTTGGGAGATTGAGGATGTCAAACCTATAGAATCGGTTTGGACCGGTTTGAAACCAGTTTTGAGGGGTTGAAACCGGTTTTGAGGGCTTGAAACCGGTTTGGAAACCGGTTTTTTCAAACCAAACTGGTTTGGCTGTGCATCTCTATTCAAGCCTCCCGGCTTCATGGTTGGTTATGCTAAGAGTGTCAAATTTTTGGTGCTCAAAATTTCAGTCTTTAAATTTCGAGTGAGGTCCAAATGCCTATCCTATGTGGTAACTCGTCTTATGAATGAATCTAATTGATCGGGAAAAGAAGTACGTGACTAAAGCGATTTGGCCTTCAAGAATCAAGTTTGTGACCATCAAAAGTAATCTCGCCCCTGTAGTTGCCTTGAAGTTTATCTAACTTCCTTTTGATCAACCTTTTGATCTAATAAGGGTTTGTACAAACATGTGACACCACATGGAGATAGTCCATCTCTTCACAATGAGGCACTAATGTAAAAGATGGGGTGAAATATAAAGAAGGTGATGATGTGATGATAGGGTAGCAAAGTATGATGAAAGATGAAAAGTGAGTATAAAAGATAATTTAATATAATAAAAAAGGTTGCATATGAGAGATTCTTAGCTCAAATATTACACATCAAATAAGATATTATAAAATATCTTTTTTATTTTGTACACTATTGAAAAAGGTGATGTGTCAAAAGCTATAATTGTATAACATGTTAAAAATAGGAAAACACAATGACAATAAAGTTAAAAGAATTTTACTCTAATTGTTTTATGGTAAAGCTATAAATGAACCGAACGTTCAGTAAACAGTTCATTAACTGTTTTGAGGGAAGTTCGTTTATGTTTGTTCGTTTAATAAACGAACGAACACAAATAAGAAATTATGTTCGTTTAGTTAAATAAATGAATATGAAATGAGATTATGTTCGTTTACGTTCGTTTATATCCATATATTATATTTATTCACTAAATGTGTTATATATTTTAAAATTTTTAATTTTAGTTTACACCCATAATATTTAGCCAGGAATCTTACTAAAAACATAAAAAATTTGAAGAGTAAATTACTGATATAGTCCTTATGATTTGCTAGTATTTCACTTTTTGTCCCTTGGTTTCATAAATTACCCATATGGTCCCAAACTTTGCACATTTGTAACACATATAGTGCTTAAGTCACCAAATTATTGATCAAATTACCATCACATAATGAATATATGTGTTACAAATGTGCAAAGTTTGGAGCCATATGGGTAATTTATGAAACCTAGGGATTAAAAGTGAAATACTAGCAAACCACAAGTAGCATATCGGTAATTTACTTTAATTTGAAACTAAGATCTTTGAAACATTAGTTTAGGAAAAGTTAAATTACGATTATTACTATTAGTTTTTGCTTTTTTATGATAATTATTTTTATTTTTATATCAAATGTTTAACTTTATATTACATAAATGATTATTACTAATCCTTGAAATTAAGATTGTTGATTTTTAATTTTTAAATAATATATATTCGTTTGCACTCGTAAACAAGTTCAATAAGTTCAATTTCTTAATGAAATAACACGAACAAGAATTTTGTTCGATTAGTGTTCGTGAACAAGTTAAAAGTTAAGCAAACAAATAAAAACAAAGGCTTGCTCGTGTTTTTTCGTTTTGGTAACAAACTAGTTTCCGACCAAATTGGGGTTTCATATCACTTCATTCCAATTGAAAGACCACAATGCCTAGAGGTGGGCAAAAAGACGGACCCGAAACTGGAACCGGTCATACCCGAAACGATGGGTACAAACGGGTCCGGTTTTTTAGACAAATTAAAACCGAAACCGGAACCGGGAAAACCGGAACTGGTGCCACCTGTACCCGGCCAAAACCCGAACCGGAACCGGTCAAAACCCGGTCGGAACCGGTTGAAACCTGGAACCAAAACCGAAACCTGGTATTGACTTTGTTGACCGGAACTGGAACCGACTGAAACAGGAACCGGTTCTAAAAAAACCCGATTTGTGCACCTCTAACAATGCCACACATGCAAAAGTGGTTTTCTTTCGTTCATCCATCTCTTAACACGTGACGAAAAGAGTGGTTTTCTTTCATGGGCCAATTTTTTCTGTCGCTGCTTTGTTTTATGATCTAAATTTTGCCACCATTAGAATTCTGTCGCTATTGTTGCGACCTTTCTTAGGTCGCAGTCGTAGAGGATTGTTTTTCCTTTTTTTAGTACTTGGTATATACAGAAAAATTTGTCATTAAAAAGGTGTCATTGCTAATTAAAATATCTACTTAATTTTCAGTTTTTTTAACGTGATTAATTTATCTATTATATCAAATAAATGTTATTAAAAACATATGAGATATTAATATTTTTAAAGCATACCCAAATCAGTTTACGTCCTCTCTGCTATTAAATATTTATATGATATATTTCTTTAAATTTAATTTTTCTTATTATTATAATAAATAGCAATAATTTTACTCAATTTGGTAATAATATGATTACATTGTAAGGCATATTTTATATTTATTTAATATGATTATATTATAAGTTATACTTTCAACAAAAAAGAAATAATTTTAAATTTTATTTAATTATCTTACTTTGTAGATAGAGGTAAGGTATGTCTTTATCTTTCTCCCTCTTAGACCCCACTCTAAGTGGGATTTTACTGGGCATGGATGTTGTTGATGTAATACTCATGTTTTTAACCTAGTGTATCAATAAAAAAACTTTTTTTTGATGCCCTTATATGGATTTGAAATTTTATAAGACTCTATTTGTGGTTTTACTCAACTCGCCGGATCCATTTGAATAGGTCGAATAAGCTTAAATTTTACATTCGAACAACACGAATCTGAATAACAAGTTTTATTTGGATTGTTCGGATATTTGATATCTGATCCAATCCGAAATTGAAAGAGATTTTCAACTCGAATATATCCGAATAAGAATTCGGATCGATTTTTCGTGTTTCGTACGTGAATCGGATTTCAGATTTTTTGGAATTTTGGTTTTTTAAAGACATATTACGACAGCTGTTTCATCTATGAGATTCGAACAATATTGCGTCGCTTTCTCAGATATTCTGAACAAGAATAACTGGCATCTTTAAAAGAAAAGGAGACGTGAAGATATAAAATAATTTCACATGTAAAACGTTTATTTAATAAGCTTAAATAAAGGTTCAAAGTAGGGTCTTTTATTTATTTATTTATTTAATTTAAAGACCTTTTCAAGAAAAAGAAAGACAATTTGTCGCAATTTTTGATGAAAATGCTGCAACAATGACAAAAACATATTTTTCTTATAACACATGTTCACCTTTACAAATAAAAATACTCTTTTATGACCACTAGATTTTTCTTTCTAAACAATGCGGCAGAAATGAGATCATTATCCAAATATTAAAACATGAACACTAAAAACAAGTCACTAAAAACTCTAGGGTATCAAGAAACTAAATTTTAAGTACATATTCTAATAACGCATACATACTTTAAATGAAAAGCTTAAAAAAAGCCAAAACAACGGTAAAAACAAAAAATTTAAACCGATTAAAAACCAAATAAACCGGTTAAAGACCAGATATACCGAATTAACCTTATTTATTATTAACCAAAAATAATAAATTTAAATATGAATTCGGTTTAATCAGTTAACCGAGAAAACCAAATTCAAAAAGAAAATAAAACTGAAAACCGAATTCATAATTCGGTTCGGTGTTTTCGGTTACAAATACGTTTCCGTTATCGGTTTTAAACGGTTTTTAGTTTTTTTGAACACTCCTACTTCAATCCTAGTCATTTGGAATGACATGATCCTGAAGACCAAAACAATAATAAAAAACATAGTGCAATTGTTGTCACTTTACCAAAAACTCTTAAGCGTACTCTATCGTAAAAGTGAGTATTACACCGTCGTAAAACTTGTGTACTAAGCCCTAAAAGTCGTACTTTGTCGCAAAAACAATCATCACTCCGCTGCAATACAACGGTGTAACATGTTATAAAAAATGAATGTTGAAAAAACCGAATACAAACACATATGTAACAATAAACATGATGTTTATAACAAACATAAAACTGAAATTTATAAAAGGAGTTGTTGGAAATTTTAATGTCTAGAATTAAAGTATTCAAATCTTTTTTGGCTAAAATGAAAAAAATAAAAAGTTTGTACCTAAAATTAGAATACTTCAACTTTCTATGATAAAATTAAAAGAAACCAAAAAAGTTGTAAAAAGTTTTTTTATTTAGAATAAGAATACCTACACTTTTAATACAAAAATAAAAAATAAAAGCTTACAACACAAACTTTTGTAGTTGAAAGTAAAAAAAATTAAAAGTTTTTATATTCTCTTATTAAAACACTCAATTTTTTTTTCTCAAAATAAAGGACTAAAAGTTTATTATTCAAACTATTTATAAAAAAAGATGGAAACACAACTTCGTTTTTTTCATACAAAGAGTTGAGACATAATTGAAACAATATAAAAGTAACTATTCGCTTGCTTTCTTTTTAATATGTATGTATAATCACTAGAGGCTTACCCACGTGTTATGACGGTAATTCTGTATTTAACACGGTGAAATTAAGATCTCAAATATAAAAAATTAGAGTGGTTAAAAGTTGTCATTAGGCCATGTGTTATCATAGGTGAAGGAGGCGTGAGGGAAAAGGGTCACACCCTTATGGCGTCCTCCACCACTACATAAGGGCATGACAGGGGGATTGATGGGCATGTACGTGATGCAGGTCACGGTGTGAAGGAGAAAAGGGAAAAAAGGAGAAAGTGGAACAAGGAGGGGGTGATAGGGGCATGATGAGGGTGTGATGGTAACACATATGGTGATGGTGTGGAGTGATGAGAGGTTGATGGTGTTGCTTGTTTATGTGATGCCTACGTAGAATGATGGAGTTTAATGAGTACACATGACCTTACACCCTAAAACATTAAATCATATAGTACAAAAGATTAAAATCACTAATAAAAAAAATAAAAAAATGCCTAAACTAGCGTCGCATAATATTATCCATCTAAGATTATAATATTTTTTTTTAAAAAAAAAGACAATATCGCTATGCCAATTCAACACACGATCCCAACAATGGTAGCAACATTATAAATATCAAAACAAAAAAACAAAATAACAGTAATGTTTGTCAATTTATCATAAAACATTAGACTAAACTTAGCCACAAAAGCAAACAATCACTCCTAAGAAACATGAACCAACATAAACGTACAATGTTAAAAAATTTAAAACCAAAACAATGAAAAAAAGGCGTGCAAAGTCGTAAAAAATGGCAGCGTACATAAAAATCATAAAATTAAAATCAATATAAAATTTCTAGATTGGAAAAAAAATTTACGTCTGATTTTATTAATGAAATTCAAATATCAACTAAAAACAAAACCCACACCTAATTTCGTCAACAAACAAAATTAGTTGGTTTCAATAATTATTTGTACGTATTTAAATATTTGAAACTGTTGGCTTAATCTTGACTTAAGTCTATCATTTAGGTTTATTATTAGAATTATGTTTTTGCATGGCTATGTTAGATTTTTTTAGTTAGTAGAATAAAGGAGAATGAGTAAATGCTATAACCGAATGATGTGCAAGTGTACGTTGGAGGAAGTGTACATTGGGTTGCAGAGTTCCATCACTTTACCTATTCTCTTGGTTGACCCCTATTTTTGTGTTAATTTCTGTTGCCCACGTATGTCTTTGTAAAGGCTTTTTATAGCCATTGGTATTATTAATAAAGTGTGTTTATTTTTTTGCAGTAGTTCCAACCTGAAATCTTGTTCATTGACAGCTTTTCTTTATACAAAATTTCATCCTTTACTTATAAATTTAGTGTTGAGTGTGTGATAACGAAGGGTCTATTCAAACATTTGGTATCAGAGCCCTAGGCTCATACCAGTAGGTTCGAAACAAGCAAGTACAACAAAGGATCCATGTAATCTGATTGCAAGATTAAAGCAAGTAGCAAGGCTGCTCATTTTATGATCAGTGAAAAGAAGCAAGAAGTAATACATATGAAATCAAGATAGCAAGATGTCCTGGGAAGAAAGAAAGAAGCAAGAAATCACAGTAGATAGCAAAAGGAAAGAAGAAAAGAAGCAAGAACATGATCAAGACCAACTTTAGCAAGATAGTAGAATGGTGATGGTACAAGCAAAAGAAGCAGGTAAATTGTCGATTCAAGTCCCGAGTCTAACCCATGCGAACTATCGGACATGGGTGGTTAAGGTCAAGGCAATCATGGACGCTCATGGTATATGGGAGGCGGCTTGACCGAGGGGACTAGGTGAAGATCCGGATCCTAAGAAGGCGAAACAAGCTCTTGACTTCTTGTTTCAAGCTATACCCGAGGAGATGGTTTTGTAAATAGCGAGTTACACGGATCCGAAATAGGTTTGGGACGGTTTGAAGACATTATATTTAGGGGTGGATCTTTTAAGAGCGGCTCGACTTGCAACACTAAAAAAGGAGCTTTAAAAGATGCGGATGAAGGATGGCGAAACGGTTGATGAATTCGTGGCAAAATTAAGCGGCATAGCTTCGAAGGTAAGTAGTCATGGGTATGAACTCGAAGAAGTCGAGTTGGTGAAAAGGTTGCCTGACTAGATGCCCAAGCCGTTTCATCAACTTGTGGCTTTGATTGAGCAATGCTTTGATTTCAATTCAATGCTATTCGATGAAGCCGTTGGTAGGCTAAAAGCATATGAAGAAAGACTCCAAGGTCGTGAAGAAAAGGAGGAAGAGCAAGGTAAACTTTTTTTAGCAAAGAATGGTGACCAAGATGGTAGGCAATATGGAAGAGGAAGAGGTTACGGTAGATGTGAAAGAGGACGCGGAAGATGCATGGGTCGAGGGCAAGCTAATCGAGATAAAAGTGGGTTCCGGTGTTACAATTGTGGAGCATTTGGACATTTCGCTAACGACTGTACAAAATGGAAGACTAATGAAAAGGAAGTCCACTTGATCGATGCGGAAGAACCGACATTGCTTTGATGAAATGGGTCAAGATTAAGGGGGTGATTGTTAGTTTAACCTTGAGTTAAGTCTATCATTTTGGTTTGTTATTAGAATTATGTTTTTACATGGTTAAGTTAGATTTTTTAGTTTAGTAGAATAAAGGAGAATGGGTAAATGCTTTGATCGAATGATGTTAAGCGTACGGTGGACGAAGTGTACCTTGGGTTAAAGAGTTCCATCATTTTACCTAATCTCTTGGTTGTCCCCTATTTTAGTGTTAGTTTCTGTTGCCCACGTAGGTCTTTTTAAAGGCTATTTATAGCCATTGGTATTATTAATTAAGTGTGTTTTTATTTTTGCAATAGTTCCTACCTACAATCTTGTTCATTGACAACTTTTCTTTATACAAAATTTCATCTTTTACTTATAAATTTAGTTTTGGGTGTATGAGAACGAAGTGTTTATTCCAACATTTGGTATCAGAGCCCTAGACTCATACCAGCAGGTTCGAAACAAGCAAGTACAACAAAGGTTTCATGTAATCTAATTGTAAGATTAAAGTATGTAGCAAGGCTAATCATTTTATGATCAGTGAAAAGAAGCAAGAAGTAGCAAGTATTAAATCAAGATAAGCAAGATAGCAAGATATCCTGGGAAGAAAGAAAGAAGCAAGAAATCACAGCAGGTAGCAAAAGGCAAGAAGAAAAGAAGCAAGAACGTGATCAAGGCCAACTTTAGCAAGATAGTAGAATGGCGATGGTACAAGCAAAAGAAGCAGGTAAATTGTCGATTCAAGTCCCGAGTCTAACCCATACGAACTATCCGACATGGGAGGTTAAGGTCAAGGCAATCATGAACGCGTATCGTATATGGGAGACGGTTTGACCGAGGGGACTAGGAGAAGATCCGGATCCTAAGAAGGCAAAACAAGATATTGCTTCTTGTTTCAAGCTATACCCGAGGAGATGGTTTTGCAAATGGCGAGTCACACGGATCCAAAACATGTTTGGGTCGTTTTGAAGACGCGATATTTAGGGGTGGATCGTGTAGGAGCGGCCCGACTTGCAACACTGAAAAGGGAGCTTGAAAAGATGCGGATGAAGGATGGCCAAACGGGTGATGAATTCGAGGCAAAATTAACGGGCATAGCTTCAAAGGTAAGGATTCTTGGGTATGAACTCGAAGAAGTCGAGTTGGTGAAAAGGTTGCCTGACTCAATGCCTAAGCCGTTTCATCAAATTATGGCTTTGATTGAGCAATGCTTTGATTTGGATTCAATGTTATTCAACGAAGCCGTTGGCAGGCTAAAAGCATATAAAGAAAGATTCCAAGGTCGTGAAGAAAAAGAGGAAGAGCAAGGTAAACTTTTTTTAGCAAAGAATGGCCACCAAGATGGTAGGCAATATGGAAGAGGAAGAGGTTCCGGTAGAGGTGGAAGAGGATGCGGAAGAGGCATGGGTCGAGGGCAAGCTAATCGATATAAAAGTGGGTTTCGGTGTTACGAATGTGGAGCATTTGGACGTTTCGCTAACGAGTGTACAAAATGGAAGACTAATGAAAAGGAAGTCAACTTAAGTATATCATTTAGGTTTATTATTAGAATTTTGTTTTTGCATAGTCAAGTTAGATTGTTTTGTTTAGTAGAATAAAGGAGAATGGGTAAATGTTTTGACCGAATGACGTGCAAGTGTACGGTGGACGAAGTGTACCTTGGGTTGAAAAGTTCCATCACTTTACCTAATCACTTGGTTGACCCCTATTTTTGTGCTAGTTTTCGTTGCCCACGTAGGTCTTTGTAAAGGCTATTTATAGACATTGGTTTAATTAATAAAGTGTGTTTTTTTCTTTTTTGCAATAGTTCCTACCTACGATCTTGTTCATTGACAGCTTTTCTTTGCCCAAAATTTTGATCCTGTACTTGTAAATTTAGTGTGGAGTGTGAGAACCAAGGGTCTATTCCTACATTTGGTATCAGAGCCCTAGGCTCATACCAGCAGGTTCGAAACAAGCAAGTAAAACAAAGGTTCCATGTAATCTGATTACAAGATTAAAGAAAGTAGCAAGACTGATCATTTTACAATCAGTGAAAAGAAGCAAGAAGTAGCATGCATTAAAGCAAGATAGCAAGATTTCCCCGGAAGAAAGAAAGAAGCATGAAATCACAGCAGGTAGCAAAAGGCAAGAAGAAAAGAAGCAAGAACGTGATATAGACCAACTTTAGCAAGATAGTAGAATGGTGATGGTACAAGCAAAAGAAGCAGGTAAATTACCGTTTCAAGTTCCGAGTCTAACGCATACGAACTATCCGACTTGGGCGGTAAAGGTCAAGGTGATCATGGACGCTCATGGTATATGGGAGACGGTTTGACCGAGGGGACTAGGTGAATAACCGGATCCTAAGAAGGCGAAACAAGCTCTTGCCTTCTTGTTTAAAGCAATACCCGAGAAGATGATTTTGGAAATGGCGAGTTACGCGGATCCTAAACAGGTTTGGGACGGTTTAAAAACACGATATTTAGGGGTGGATCATGTATGAGCGGCCCGACTTGCAGCACTAAAAAGGGAGCTTCAAAATATGCGGATGAAGGATGGGGAAACGGTTGATAAATTCGTGGCAAAATTAACCGGCATAGCTTCGAAGGTAAGTAGTCTTGGGTATGAACTCGAGGAAGTTGAGTTGGTGAAAAGGTTGCTTGACTCGATGCCCAAGCCATTTTATTAAATTGTGGCTTCGATTGAGCAATGTTTTGATTTTGATTCAATGTTATTCGATGAAGCCGTTGGTAGGCTAAAAGCATATGAGGAAAGACTCCAAGGTCTTGAAGAAAAGGAGGAAGAGCAAGGTAAAAAAATTTTAGCAAAGAATGGTGACCAAGATGGTAGGCAATATGGTAGAGGAAGAGGTTCCGGTAGAGGTGATGTAACACCCCGACCGATGGCGGAAACGTCGGGATGCCACGAAGCATGTGTAGATTGTTTACAAGCTCATGGGCATCTAAAGTATCATCACATAACAATTAATTGAAATCAGTATTTACACAAAAATCATGTTCTTCATGATTAAATTTCAATAATTATTCAAAAGATGTAGCTAAATAAAGTTAATCCTAATCTTCATCGATTCAGTTAATTTAGCTAAGTCCAAAGCCCTATGTGATGAGTTCAAAAGATGTAGAGCTACCTACTTCTCTTCATTCCCTGAAACATGTAGAAATTCAAGTGTCAACTATGGAGTAGTTGGTGAGTAATCATGTGTTTTTATATTCTTTAAAAACATTTATAAAAGTTTTAAGAATAACACGGGTGAACCTGTAAAGTAACATCAATCTGTAATACCAAAACAAATATAACAAGTCAGTCAATTCAAATAATCAAAATAATCACAATTAATCATTCACTTTCATTCAGTCAAGCTCATCCATTCATATCAAATTATCAACCATCATTCATCACAATATTCTCAATATAGTATATCACGGAGGACCTCAGTCAACTCAATCAACGGTGGAATCATTCACCTCAATCCACGATATTCCTAATATTCATAATTATCAATGTTGTGCACCGTGGAGGACCAAAGTCAACTAAATCAACAGCGGAATAACCTCGGAGGACCGTGGTCAACTCAATCAACAGCAATTCAATCATCGCGGAGGATCGAAGTCAACTCAATCAACGATGACTCATTCAAGTATATCATACCATAATCACAACTCATCTCAATCTCAATAATAATCTCGGTTCCACACTTGTTATATCAAAATTAGTTTACTTTGGTATACATGTTTCAACCCAAGTTTAAAAGCAAAATATTTAAAAAGGGGTTTTGAGAACTCATAGTGATGTTTAAGTTCGATGATTTGTAGAAAGCGTGCTTACTATTGTAGAATCAATAATGGCTCGACAACATGTGGTATATTCAATATTATTTGTAACTTATAAGTATGAGTTATGATTTCGTATGTTAACTCTAAAGTTAGTTAACTTTTATAACTCTTTGTTATTTAATTTAATCTAACTCAATTGTGATGTAATACACTAACACTTAACCGATATAGGTTAAACATTAGTATATTGTTATGTCATCATATTCCTTGCTTATATGTTTTATACTTAGAATATGATTCGTTAATGAACTTAAAATAGTTATTATCACTTGAGTATTTTTTAACTAAGTATTATGTTATAAGAACATAACCTTTAACGTTTCACCCAAATGTTTAAATGATATTTCGTTAACTTAAGATATTTCATCAACTTTAAAATAAAGTTGACTAGTTTATTTATAATTATCATTTTTTATTATTTTGATCAATCATGAAAATGTTATCAACCTTTGATATGTTTTAAAACTAAGTATAATTTAAAACACTTGTTTTAAGGTTCATCTATGCTTTTTAGCAATTGTTTAAGTAACTTACGTTAGAACGTCAATACTCAACTCCACCCAAACCCCAAATGATTCTAAATCAACACCAAGTTAAGTGTTCTCGAATTATTTACTCGAGAAAGGTGGTGTTCTCGACTGCACATGCGGTTCTCGAATAGAGATGAATCATCAATTAATGTTTTCTCAAGTTCAAATAGTGTTCTCTAGTTCTCTAGAATTTTTATGGCCTAATATGGTGGTTCTCGAATTATTGAAATAACATTAGGGGGATCTCAAATTTTGGTGTTTAAATTAAGAGGTTCTCTAGTTTTAAACTATCTCCAAAATGGGTTCTCGAATTCTAACCCATAGATGGGGAGTATCTCGACTTTGACCCAAGGTTAGAAGAAGTTCTCGAAACCCATGGGTTTCTCGAATTACACCACCTAAATTGGTGGTGCTCTCGAGTTTATGCATTCCAAAATATAGGTTATAGAGTGGCTAAAAGAGCAGGGGTTCTCGAGTATCCTTTGTGGCTTTCTCGAATTGTTCATCTTCAATCTCCTTCATTCCCAGTTTTCCCGTAACTTGCAGATTTCCATAAAACCTTCATTTTTCACTCTACTTCTACTATAACGGTTTCCCAAACCTCATATTTCAAGTTGTTTATACCCAAATGGTTTAGAATAACTCATTTAAATGTGAAAAACCTATGATTTACGTTTAACCCAAAAACCCTAATAAAACTCAAATAAATTCATATATTTACCGCAAATCTTGATCTTTAGCTCGAACGGCTTGTACTTTCGTATTCTACGCGAATGAAGGAACGATTTGGTACCAATTTCAACCCAAATGGTGAATGGTTGATGAACTTTGCTTTTTGGATTCTAAAGAGAGAGATATGACGGGAAAAGTTTTTGGTGAGGGAAAAGTGGTGGGGAAATGAAGAAGAAGGGAAGGTATTCCCTTTTATACCCCGGGACATTCCCACGTGCTCGGTTACGTTTATCTTTGCGTTACTAAATTTTAGTTGCTCGGTTTTTCACGTAGTTTATATTTTTACATACGACATGTTAAACAATATGATTTCGTTTAATGAAAATGATTTTATTTAATTTTGTTTAAGGTCGTAATTCCTGATAAACGTTTTTAAATTCTTTTTGTTAATTTAAATAACGTAAATATTATTTCGGTTATCTCATCGAAACTCGTTACTCACGTACGAATTCGTAAAGATCGTCACCTTTTTGAATTCAACGTTCGCATCGTATTTCGATTCGATTTATGATTTATGTAATATCGTCTCAGAACATTATTGTTAATAATTGTATTCGTTTGAATCGTCTCTCATGCAAATACATTATGTAGTTAACATTTCTGAAATAACATTCACGTTTAATTTTATATTCATGACCTCACCATCGCGTAATTATCTTCCAATATCCTTTTCATCATTTTAATAAAAATATATTTATCAATTATCCATTTCCCAATCCTCAACCCCACTAAATCATATCACTGACACATCAATGATAGACTGAAATAAGTTTATGTATAGGGCATACGTAGGAGTTGGTCGCAACCTATCCAGCCGCCGTCCCACCACCATTTCGATAAACCATGACCATGTGTCCTTGACTATATTTAGTGACCAAACCTCATCCGTTAACCATTCCAAAAAAAAACCAGATCATATCATAATTATCTCACTACAATAAAAACTGTGCTTTAGTCTAGTTATATTTCAAACTAACTTCCCCATGGTTTATACTTAATAATCATATGCTCTCATCAGTTTATACCATCAATATTATCATCAATAATTCAATAAATCAAATTATCGTAACATGTCCTATCGATACAAGACTATATTGTAAATACAATACCTGAAAAACAGTGATGTTACAGTATCCCCTAGTTGAGGGAATTTCGTCCCGAAATTCAACTTGGAGTAACTGTGGGTACATAAGCTTCCTCTGATCTTCTCGTTCCCAGGTGAACTTTGGACTATGCTTCAATTTCCACTGTACTTTGACAATTGGGATCCGACTGCGCTTGAGTTTCTTTACATCACGGTCCATTATCTCGACTGGTTTTTCAACGAAGTGCATAGTATAATTGATGCGTATGTCATCGAGCGATACTTGAAGATCTTGATCAGATAAGCATTTCTTCAAATTTGACACATGAAAGGTCGGATGCACATTACTAAGTTCAAGAGGAAGTTCCAGCTTGTAGGCAACTTTCCCGATCCGTTCTAGAATCTTAAAAGAGCCAACATAACGTGGAGCATGCTTACCCTTCTTCCCGAATCGTACAATTCCCTTCCATGGTGATACTTTAAGTAATACCATATCATCAACTTGAAACTCTAAAGGTTTACATCGTTTATCTGCGTAACTCTTCTGTTGACTGCGAGCTGCTAACAGATTGTCGCGTATTTGGTGAATCTTGTCAGTCGTCCCTTGAATGATCTTAGGACCTATGATCTGCGATTCGCCGACCTCGATCCAAGAGATAGGTGAACG
The DNA here is from genome assembly GCA_009363875.1 of Mikania micrantha. NCBI lineage: Eukaryota > Viridiplantae > Streptophyta > Magnoliopsida > Asterales > Asteraceae > Mikania > Mikania micrantha. The sequence goes on from CM018683.1 coordinate 27,946,748, forward strand.
ACATTTACTACCATAAAGAGCTTCGAATGACACCATACCTATACTCGTGTGATAACTGTTGTTATACGAGAACTCGACTAATGGTAAAGGGCTATCCCAGTTGCCACCGAAATCGATGACACAAGCTCTTAACATATCTTCAAGTGTGTGGATCGTTCGCTCCATCTGTCCTTCCGTTTAAGGATGATTAGCGGTGCTGAGATCCAATCGTGTTCCAAAAGCTTCATGAAGTGATTCCCAAAATCGTACTGTGAAACGAGCATCACGATCCGATATTATGCTTAAGGGAATCCCATGTCGACTAATGATCTCATAAACATAGATACGCGCTAACTTCCGCATAGGGTACGTCTCGTGTATCGGTAGGAAATGAGCCGACTTGGTTAATCGATCTATTATCACCCAAATACTGTCGTGACCACTTGTGGCTCGTATGAGTTTGGTAATAAAATCCATAGAGATATTCTCCCACTTCCACATGGGTATCTCCGTTTTTACTAACAATCTCGAAGGTCGCTGGTGTTCAGCTTTGACTTTTGCACAGTTAAGGCATTTGGCCACATACTCAGCGATATCCTTCTTCATTCCAGGCCACCAGTACAGAACTCTAAGGTCTTGGTACATCTTGTCAGCACCTGGATGGATTAAGTAAAGAGACTTATGTGTCTCATTCATAATCGTCATCCTAAGATCATCTATGTTCGGTATCCACAAATGATTCAAATAATACATCAACCCATCATCTTTCGTTTCCAATTGTAATTCAGCCCCGCAAGACATATCATCATGTAGGCTATCTTGAGCCAATGAGGTTTGTTGAGCTACTAGAATATCATTATGGAGATTTGTGTGCACTCAAACACTATGGATTTGAACATGACTCTTACGACAAAGCGCATCTGCTAATACATTCGCTTTACCAGGATGGTAGCGAATTTCACAATCATAATCATTATAAGTTCAACCCATCTCCGTTTTCTCATATTAAGTTCTTTCTGGTTTAGAATATGTTGCAAATTCTTGTGATCAGTAAAGACTACACACTTTGTGCCATAAAGATAATGTCTCCATATCTTCAAAGCAAACACGACTGCACCAAGTTCCAAGTCGTGAGTAGTGTAGTTCTTCTCGTGAATCTTCAACTATCTTGATGCATAAGCCACAACATTTCCCTGTTGCATGAGAACACAACCGAGACCTTGATTGGATGCATCGCAATAAACCACAAAATCATCATTTCCCTCGGGCAATGTTAAGACAGGAGCATCACAAAGTTTCTGCTTCAATGTCTGAAACGCCTCTTCTTGCTTCGGTCCCCACTCATAAGGTCAATCCTTTTGAGTCAAGGAAGTGAGGGGAACAGCAATTCGGAAGAAATTCGAAATGAACCGCCGATAGTAACCGGCAAGTCCGAGAAATGAACGACTCTTTGTCGGTGTCTTCGGTGTACTCCAATTATGTCGCACCCCAGCCTTCCCTGCCTGTCCGAGGGCGCGACGCGACTGTCAGGATTGTAGTCTCCGGTCATACAGTTGCGATACCTACATGTCTGGTTCCATAAGTATATCCAAATAATTGGGCAAAACAGTTTTATAAAATTAGAGTTGCAAAAGTAAAAGTTTAAGTTGTCAAAACAACGTTGTAAAACATATGTTGCAGAAGCTTAAATTAAAACAGTTTTCAAAACAATAAAGAGTAATAGATTGCGGAAGCGATTTAAGTAATTAACATTACATGACTAAATAAAATGATAACTGTTCTCAAAGCCTAAAGCACTAAGTAGATGCATGAGACTCCAGCCTAGCATCATATCCTTGTGTGCGTGCCTTAGTTAACCGAGAAAACATGGGAGTAAAAGGGTCAACGTAAAGGTTGGTGTTAAAGTAAATGTTGTTGGATTACATATCTTTACAATGAAGTATCGATTTATAGCTAGCCAATATAGTTATATTATATGTGGGTTCATACCGAAGCTGACTGTGGTGCATCTCGCCATGTCCATCACAAGACAATGGCAAAGTGTATTGGTCAATATTGCACCATTCCGACCTCCAGTCGTGTTGGCCTCCTAGGTGCGATGGTTTGGGCTTGTCAGGCCCAAATAGTACTATCCAAGATTACCACGGTAGGCGCTCCGCGCTACTAACAGTCAGAGGTGTGTTTGTGAGGACTTTGAGTTTGTGATGTGTGCCACACATGTACATATAGTGATAAAGTATGTCCATACGTAATCAAAATCAGTTGTTGTTCATAAAACAGTTTATCATGCAATGTTCTCTCTCGAAAGGTAGAAAAGACAAAAAGGGGCCGTGAACTCACCTGATAGAGTAGTTCCGGTATGTATGTGTTCGCGACTTGCGAATGCTAGCACCTGCTAGTTTGAACCTATAACCATATAGGTGTGAGTATCTGTTTTGTGGTGTGTTGTATCTCATACAGCTCCAAGTGTCGGTGTGCTCAACCGAGTGTGTGTGTGTTGACTCGACGAATCGTTGGTGACACATCTGTTGTGTTTAGTTTACTTATGTGCTATTTGAATCTTAACACGCACGTAGGACATCATCATACATCCTACGACTCTAATCGTAACACTTTTACACATGCCGCGTTATGAAATCGTAAAGGTTACCATTTTTGGAAAGTTTTCCTTTTAGGAAAGTTTGGTTATGAAATCCCGTTTCATAATTCTAATACATCTAGTATGTTTGCAAAAACATATGTAAATACTTAAAATACATTGTATGCGCATAAATTGTCATTTATGTCATTTTGCCCAAATAAAGTTTCCTAAAATAGTAAGTATTCGTTTAAAGGTCCGTTTTCACAAATTAAAGTTTCCAAATATGTTAAAAACTATTTTTAAACATAATTCAATAATCGAAAATCACCGAAACATGTTCAAGCACCAAAACCCATCTTTTGATTTACAAAAGTTTCCATTTTTAGTAAGTTCGTCATAAAACCGTATTTTCACAAAATCAAATACCCAAATGTGTTTTTAAACATTTCAATATGAATTTGACTACATCTAGACATTTCTAACAAGTCTAGATCATTACAAATCACCAACATGCAACTAAAAAGCTTCCTAATACAGTAAGTTGCATAATATCATCATCAAATCAACAAAACCCAATCCTAGATGCTTTCTATCATTAATCTTATTCAAAATATATCAATAAACACTCTAGACCCACTGAAAATTCTTGCATGTGAGCGTATCAGAGTTGCATATGATCAAATACACTTGCATGTGGGTTTTTAGCCCTTGCATGTATGATTTAACTATGGATAAGTCATAAGAACTACCTTAGAAGCTCTTAGTAGCTTGGATTCCACTAAGATTGAGCTGGAAACCTCCTGAATACAGTTGTTATGGTCCTCAACTCCAAGGATGATGATGGTAGATGGCTTCTCTAAGCTTTCTTCTTGCTCCAATGACTTCCCAAGCTTCAAAGCTTCAAAAATGGTGTTTTTCTGGTGGAATGATAGTGATACCGAGGTATTGGCTCGAGAATGGAGTGCTCTGGCAGAAGAAATTGGATAGAAATGATGAAAAATGAGATAGGTTGAGTGTTAAGGTGTTTTTGGCATCTGCGGCTTCCAGGCGTATCTCCTAGCGTGCCTACGCGAGGCCACACGTAGTGCCTGGATTAAAATAATCCAAATGGAATCTGGTTGATTCGCGCGCATCGCCCTGAGTGGAAGTAGCGCTACAAGCATACCGCCTGGTGCTTGGTGTATCGCCTAGGTCCAAACATTGGTCCTAGGCGTAACGCCTGGCTTGCAGAATGAGCCCAATTAGCCCAATTTTGGTGATTAAGCTCATTTTTCGATTGTTTAGCTTTACGAACATCGTTTCTTGACTTATTGTCGTTGTTTAAGTTTTTCTAGGTCCCCATAGGGATTGATTATTGTTAAATTCATTTGTTGTTCATTTAATTCACCAACATTCGTGAGACTCGTGTGTGTTTCGATAATTTCTTGAATTATCGGTGATAGTTTGTGTTTGTGTTTTACGAAATGGCTGCATGCTTGATTAATCATAATCAACATGTAATGTACAATCCAATAATTCCCTGAATTATTGTTTTGTGTTTGTGTTTGTGTTTGCCACACTTGGTTTCCACAACCAATGTGCAATATACGATTCGATAGTTACTCACTATCGTTTCACAGTTGCTTGTATTTAACTAATCTAATTAAACCTAATTAAATGAAATGCAACAAGTATGAATGTGAAATGCTAATTTGTAAGAGTTGCAATTTACCTGAAATTGACGGGTGTCACAAATTCTTCCCAGCTTCAATCTTAGCAGGATCCACGTGAACACCCTTTTCATTGACTATGTGTCCCAGGAATTGAACTTCCTTAAGCGAAAATTCACACTTGGAGAATTTGGCATACAGTTGCTCCTTCCTTAAGATCTCCAAAACCAACTTACGGTGTTGCTCGTGTTCTTCTTTGCTCTTGCAATATATCAGTATATCATCTATGAACACAATCACACATCTATCCAAGTATGGCCAGCACACATGGTTCATGAGGTCCATGAAAACTTCAGGTGCATTGGTAAGGCCGAAGGGCATTACCAGAAATTCGTAATGGCCATATCCCGTTCTGAAAGCTGTCTTGGGAATATCATCTTCATGAACACGAAGCTGATGATACCCAGACCGAAGTTCAATCTTTGAAAACCATGCCGAGCCTTGAAGTTGATCGAAAAGAACATCGATGCGTGGCAACGGATATCGATTCTTGATGGTCACCTTGTTTAATTCGCGGTAATCGATGCACATTCGGAATGACATGTCCTTCTTTTTAACAAATAAGACCGGTGCACCCCATAGTGAATGGCTGGGTGAATGAATCCTTTATCAGACAGTTCTTGCAAATGACTCGCCAATTCTTGTAACTCTAAAGGTGCAAGCCTGTATGGAGCCTTGGCGATTGGGTTCGCACCAGGTACTAAGTCAATTCGAAACTCTACTTGAAGCCCTGGAGGAATCACCGGCAAAACTTCTGGAAATACTTCTGGAAAATCACGTACCACTGGAACGTCTTGAACGCTATTGTATTTCTCTTTATCTTTCACTATATGCGCGAGAAAATCTATACACTTCTGAGCTTTGGTATATGAAATGAGTCTAAGGCCCTTACTAGGAGTCTCTCCAAATACTCTTAGAGTTTCTCCCAATGGTAAAGGAATACGAATAAATTTCTCAAAGCATACTATCTCCGCTCTGTGAGTGGCCAACCAATCCATGCCTATGATAACATCAAAGCTACCAAGATGCATATGTATGATATCTAGCGAGAAAACGTGATCGTTAAGATTCGTCGTACATCCAATAATAATAGTGTCAATATCAATTAAGTTTCCGTCGGCCACCTCTACATTAAACGGTTTATCTAGTTTTGTACGTGTTCTACCAAGCATAGATTCAAACTCATATGAAACAAAACTTCTACTAGCACCAAAATCATATAATATCGAGGCATATATGTTGTTGATCAGGAACGTACCATTAATGACGTCCTGATTGGATTGAGTAGCTGGAGCATTCAGTTGAAAAGCTCTGCCTCTTGCCACCCTTTGATTATTGCTCGTCAGCCTTGGACACTAATTTATGAAATGATCAACATCATCACACTCATAACAGGATCTCGCCTGTGCAGGCGCAGGACGAAATGGTATTGCTTGAAGTGGCTGTGCATGTGGATCAGGCAGGGCAAGCGGTGCAGGTTGCATCCTTTGAGCTTGTGGTGCACTCCTACATACATTGGCCAAATGCCCATATTTACCACAGTTGTTGCAAACGCGACACGCTAAGTTGGGTGCATGATGATATCTGCATGCTTTGCATTGCTAAATCACTCCAACATGAGGTCTGGTGTTGGAGTCGTTGGATGATTGTTGACCAGCAGGTGTAATAACAGCATAGCTTCTTGACTTTCTCTTCTGGATGCTACTTTTGGACGAACTTGCTGGTTCAGTCTTGGCTTCAGTGGAAGTCTCTTTTGCAGCTGCCTTCATTTCAGTCTTCTTTGTTCACTTTCTTGTGAGTGTTCCAGCCTTCACATGATTATCAGTAAGCGTAGCAGATAGGCAAATTGCAGCTTCTAGCGTGGCAGGATTGCTACCAAAGACAGTGTCTTGTATCTGCATGGGTAGACCGCCTATGTAATTCTCTATTGCTCTCTCCAAAGGTGTCACCAGATGAGGTACTAAAGAACGCAGCTCATGAAAACGAGAATTGTAGTTTGGATTCTCACCGCTGTCTTGCTTGAGTTCCCAGAACTCAGCTTCAAGTTTCCTCATCTCACTGCGAGGACAGAACTCTGTGGTCATCATAGTTTTGATTTTAGCCCACGTCAGTGCTAGGGCTGCATCAACTCCCCTAGTTCGCTTCTCGCCATTCCACCAAGTTAGTGCTCTCTTTTGGAAAACACAGGTGGCATAGCGCACCTTCAGATTTTCAGGACAGTCACCATTTATGAAGGTATTCTCAATACTCTCAAACCACTGCAGCAGACCAGTGGCTCCCTCAGCACCCGTAAATTTCGTCGGGTTATAGGAGTTAAAGTGCTTGAAAGTACAAGCAGGTGGATTTGCACCACCCCTATTCTGGTTGAGAGTTTGGTTGGCTTGATTCAGTTGAGTCACCAACACAGTAATGCGATTTGGTAACTCTTGCATGCCAGTGTTGGCATTATTGTTGTTAGCATCCCCATCGTTAGGGTTTGTAGTATCTTCCTTGTGACGGCGCGGCAGCATGTTTCTGAAGATGTTTAGAAACATGTTACTACCGTTTACAACGTAAGTCATACAAACTAAGGTCAAATAAGTTCATTTTCATAATTAGGATTACATATATGGAACTATATTTTTCTCCTATCTGTTGTTAACCCATAATAAAGCAATAATTTCCTAATAGCATACTAAAGCATCCTAATTGGTCATATCTAAGACTAACTAAATATTCCTAAATTTCAAACCCTATACTAACACTGACAACCTCCCAATGTAGTGCAACAAGTTTATATTTAGGACATATGGAGACTTGACAGCAGTCGCATCATCCGCCGTCCCACCACTGTTGCAATGCACCACGATTGTGCCCTTGTTAGAAATTAGGGTATACATATGTTTCCCAAGTGTTCCACCTCACAGCCTTATCCTATGGGGATAATTATGAGTGAAGTGTATTCAAGTACTCCTGACATCTAGGTTTGCCTAATGTCTAAGTTCACCTGACTCTAGGTGCACCTATTTTCTAAGTTCACCTAATTTCTAAGTTCACCTGACATTTCAGCTTCCCTAATGTCTAGGTGTACTGAAATTCCATACCAATTCTCAGTGTTCATATCATCAATAAGGGTCCATATCCTCACTAAGTGTCCAAATTGTCACTAAGTGTCCAAATTGTCACTAAGTGTTCATATCTTCCCTTTAATATAACTCTATAAAGAGTATTTATAAGTGCTCATATCCATAATTTTCTCCAGTCATTCTCAATAATCAATATCCAACCAAAATTTTCCTTCATCCCCTTCCAACATATCCTAGTAATATCCTAAATTCCCGACACTGACAGACCCCTAATATACCATAGATGGTCTATGTATAGGGCATGCGTAGGAGTCGGTCGCAACCTATCCAGCCGCCAGCCCACCACTTTTGTGATATACCACTAGTGTGTCCTTGTCTGGTGATCACAGATATATCAATCATAAACAAATAAATATTATCCTAACAAACATTTCCCTTATTCCTCAACACTGATATCCACCCAATGCACTTTAAATGGTATATGTATAGGGCATACGTGGAAGTCAGTCTCAACTGCTTCAGCCACCAGCCCATCACCTTTATAATACATCACGAGTATGTCCTTGTCAAGTAGTCAGGGCTCCAACAATCATATACAGCAACAAGTAACATATGTCATAAATCAATATATATCAGGTTAGAAATTAACATGTAATAAACATATAAGCATGAATCCTGAATATATTAACTAGTGTATGAATTCATACTAGGGTTTCCTATGGTTATAGACTAGGTCAACCATTTCTAGTAACCTAATTCTTTATAACCCAGGCTCTGATACCAATTTGTAACACCCTGACCGATGGCGGAAACGTCAGGATGCCACGAGGGATGTGTAGATTGTTCACAAGCTCATGGGCATCTAAAGTATCATCACATAACAATTAATTCAAATAAGTATTTACACAAAAATCATGTTCTTCATGATTCAATTTAAATGATTACTCAAAAGATGTAGCTAAATTAACTAAATCCTAATCTTCATCGATCCAATTAATTTAGCAAAGTCTAATGCCCTATGTGATGAGTCCAAAAGATGTATAGCTACCCTGCTCTACCTACTTCTCTTCATTCCCTGAAACATGTTGAAATTCAAGTGTCAACTACGGAGTAGTTGGTGAGTAATCATATGTTTTTATATTCTTCAAAAACATTTATAAAAGTTTGAAAATAACACGTGTGTACCTGTAAAGTAACATCAATCTGTAATACCACAACAAAGATATCAAGTCAGTCAATTCAAATAATCCAAATAAAAACAATTAATCATTCATTTTCATTCGGTCAACCTCATCCATTCATATCAAATCATCAACCATCATTCATTACAATATTCTCAATATAGTATACCACGGAGGACCTAAATCAACGATATTCCTAATTATCAATTTTGTGCACCGTGGAGGACCGAAGTCAACTCAATCAACAGTGGAATCACCATGGAGGACTGTAGTCAACTCAATCAACAGGAATTCAATCATCGTGGAGGACCGAAGTCAACTCAATCAACGATGACTCACTCAAGTATATCATACCATAATCACAATTCATCTCAATCTCAATAATAATCTCGGTTCCACACTTGTTACATCAAAATCAGTTTACTTTGGTAACATGTTTCAACCCTAAGTTTAAAAGCAAAAGATTTAAAAAGGGGTTATGAGAACTCACAGTGATGTTTATGTTCGGTGATTTGTAGAACACACGCTCACTATTGTAGAATCAATAATGACTCAACAACCTGTGGTATATTCAATATTATTTGCAACTTATAAGTATGAGTTATGATTTCGTATGTTATCTCTAAAAGTTAGTTAACTTTTATAACTCTTTGATATTTAATTTAATCTAACTCAATTGTGATGTAATACACTAACACTTAACCAATATAGGTTAAACAATAGTATATTTTTATGTCATCATATTCCTTGTTTATATGTTTCGTACTTAGAATATGATCCGCTAATGAACTTAAAATAGTTATTATCACTTGGGTATTTTTAACTAAGTATTATGTTATAAGAACATAACCTTTAACGTTTCACCCAAATGTTTAAATGATATTTCGTTAACTTAAGATATTTCATCAACTTTAAAATAAAGATGACTAGTTTATTTATAATTACCTTTTTTATTATTTTGATCTATCATGAAAGTGTTATAAACCTTTGATATGTTTTAAAACTAAGTATAATTTAAAACACTTGTTTTAAGGTTCATCTATGCTTTTTAGCAATTGTTTAAGTAACTTACGTTAGAACGTCAATACTCAACTTCGCTCAAACCCCAAATGATTCTAAATCAACACCAAGTTAAGTGTTCTCGAATTATTTACTTGAGAAAGGTGGTGTTCTCGACTGCACATGCGGTTCTCGAATTTAGATGAATCATCAATTAATGTTTTCTCAAGTTCAAATAGTGTTATTTAGTTCCATAATAGTAATTCTCAAATTTTTATTGCTTAATATTGTGCTTCTCGAATTATTGAAATAACATTAGGGGGATCTCAAATTTTGGTGTTTAAATTAAGAGGTTCTCTAGTTTTAAACTATCTCCAAAATGGGTTCTCGAATTCTAATCCATAGTTGGGGAGGATCTATAGACTTTAACCCAAGGTTAGAAGAGGTTCTCGAATCCCATGGTTTCCCAAACCTCATATTTCAAGTTGTTTATACATTTGTAGAATAACTCATTTAAATGTGAAGAATCTATGATTTACGTTTAACCCAAAAACCCTAATAAAACTCAAATAAATTCATATATTTACCTCAAATCTTGATCTTTAGCTCGAACGGCTTGTACTTTCGTGTTCTACGCGAATGAAAGAACGATTTGGTACCAATTTCAACCCAAATGGTGAAGGGAGATGAAGTTTCCTTTTGGATTCTAGAGAGAGAGATATGACGAGAAAAAGTTTTTGGTGAGAGAAAAATGGTGGGGAAATGAAGAAGAAGGGAAAGGTATTCCCTTTTATACCCATGGACATTCCCACGTGCTCGGTTACGCTTATCTATGCGTTACAAAATTTTAGTTGCTGGGTTTTTCATGTACTTTATATTTTTATATACAAAACGTTAAACAATATGATTTCGTTTAATTAAAATGATTTTATTTAATTTTGTTTAAGGTCGTAATTCCTGATAAACGTTTTTAAATTCTTTTTGTTAATTTAAATATCGTAAATATTATTTCAGTTATCTCATCGAAACTCGTTACTCACGTACGGATTCATAAAGATCGTCACCATTTCGAATTCAACGTTCGCATCCTATTTCGATTCGATTTATGATTTATGTAATATCGTCTCAAAATATTATTGTTAATAATTGTATTCGTGTGAATCGTCACTCACGCAAATACATTATGTAGTTAACATTTCTGAAATAACGTTCACGTTTAATTTTATATTCATGACCTCATCATCGCGTAATTATCTTCCAATATCCTTTTCATCATTTTAATAGAAATATATTTATCAATTATCCATTTCCCAATCCTTAACCCCACTAAATCATATCACTGACACATCCAGGATAGACCGAAATAAGTTTATGTATAGGGCATACGTAGGAGTCGGTCGCAACCTATCCAGCCGACGTCCCAACACCATTTCGATAAACCATGACCATGTGTCCTTAACTATATTTAGTGACCAAACCTCATCCGTTAACCATTCCAAACAAAACCAGATCATATCATAATTGTCTCACTGCAATAAATGTTGTGGTTCAGTCTAATTATTTTTCAAACTAACTTCCCCATGGTTTATGCTTAATAATCATATGCTCTCATCAGTGTATACCATCAATATTATCATCAATAAATCAATAATTATCAAATTATCATAAAAGGTCCTATCGATACAAGATTATATTGTAAAGACAATACCTGAAAAGCAGTGATGTTACAGGTGAAAGAGGACGTGGAAAAGGCATGGGTCGAGGGCAAGCAAATCGAGATAAAAGTAGGTTCAGGTGTTACGAATGTGGAGGATTTGGACATTTCGCTAACGAGTGTACAAAATGGAAGACTAATGAAAAAGAAGTCAGCTTGATCAATGCGGAAGAACCGACACTGCTTTGATTAAATGGGTCAAGATTAAGGGGGTGATTGTTAGTTTAATATTGACTTAAGTCAATAATTTAGGTTTATTATTAGAACTACGTTTTTGCATGGTTAAGTTAGATTGTTTTGTTTAGCAGAATAAAGTAGAATGGGTAAATGCTTTGACTAAATGATGTGCAACTGTAAGCTGGATGAAGTGTACCTTGGGTTGAAGAGTTCCATCACTTTACCTAATCACTTGGTTGACCCCTATTTTTTTGTTAGTTTCTGTTGCCCACGTAGGTCTTTGTAAAGGCTATTTATAGCCATTGGTATTATTAATAAAGTGTGTTTTTTCTTTTTGCAATAGTTCCTACTTACAATCTTGTTCATTGACAGCTTTTCGTTATACAAAATCTCATCATTTACTTATAAATTTAGTGTTGAGTGTGTGAGAACGAAGGGTCTATTCGAACATTTGGTATCAGAGCCCTAGGCTCATACCAGCAGGTTCGAAACAAGCAAGTACAACAAAGGTTTCATGTAATCTATTTGCAAGATTAAAGCAAGTAGTAAGACTGATCATTTTATGATCAGTGAAAAGAAGCAAAAGGTAGCAAGTATTAAAGCAAGATAAGAAAGATAGCAAGATTTCCCGGGAAGGAAGAAAGAAGCAAGAAATCACAGCAGGTAGCAAAAGGCAAGAAGAAAAGAAGCAAGAACGTGATCAAGACCAACTTTAGCAAAATAGTAGAATGGCGATGGTACAAGCAAAAGAAGCAGGTAAATTGTCGATTCAAGTCCCGAGTCTAACCCATACGAACTATCCAACATGAGCGGTAAAGGTCAAGGCGATCATGGACGCTCATGGTATATGGGAGACGGTTTGACCGAGGGGACTAGGTGAAGATCCGGATCCTAAGAAGACGAAACAAGCTCTTGCCTTCTTGTTTCAAGCTATACCTGAGGAGATGGTTTTACAAATGGCAAGTTACACGGATCCGAAAAAGGTTTGGGACGCTTTGAAGACGCGATATTTAGGGGTGGATCGTGTAAGAACGACCCGATTTGCAGCACTAAAAAGGGAGCTTCAAAAGATGCGGATGAAGGATGGCGAAATGGAAAAATTAACGGGCATAGATTCTAAGGTAAGGAGTCTTGGGTACGAACTCGAAGAATTCGAGTTGGTGAAAAGGTTGCTTGACTCGATGCCCAAGCTATTTCATCAAATTGTGGCTTCGATTGAGCAATGCTTTGATTTGGATTCAATGCTATTCGACGAAGCCGTTGGTAGGCTAAAAGCATATGAAGAAAGACTCCAAGGTCTTGAAGAAAAGGAGGAAGAGCAAGGTAAACTTTTTTTATCAAAGAATGGTGACCAAGATGGTAGGCAATATGGAAGAGGAAGAGGTTACATTAGAGGTGAAAGAGGACGCGGAAGAGGCATGGGTCGAGGGCAAGCTAATCGAGATAAAAGTGGGTTCCGGTGTTACGAATGTGGAGCATTTGGACATTTCGCTAACGAGTGTACAAAATGGAAGACTAATGAAAAGGAAGTCAACTTGATCGATATGGAAGAACCGGCATTGCTTTGATGAAATGGGTCAAGATTAAGGGGTGATTGTTAGTTTAAGCTTGACTTAAGTCTATAATTTAGGTTTCTTATTAGAATTACATTTTTGCATGGTTACGTTAGATTGTTTTGTTTAGTAGAATAAAGGAGAATGGGTAAATGCTTTGACCGAATGATGTGCAGGTGTACGGTGGACGAAGTGCACCTTGGGTTGGAGAGTTCCATCACTTTACCTAATCTCTTGGTTGACATCTAGTTTTGTGTTAGTTTCTGTTTCCCAAATAGGTCTTTGTAAAGGCTATTTATAGCCATTGGTATTATTAATAAAGTGTGTTTTTTTTTCTTTTAGGTATCAGAGCCCTAGGCACATACCTGCAGGTTCAAAACAAGCAAGTACAACAAAGGTTCCATGTAATCTGATTGCAAGATTAAAGCAAGTAGCAAGGCTGATCATTTAATGATTAGTGAAAAGAAGCAAGAAGTAGCAAATATAAAAGCAAGATAGCAAGATAACAAGATTTCCCGGGAAGAAAGAAAGAAGCAAGAAATCACAGCAGGTAGCAAAAGGCAAGAAGAAAAGAAGCAAGAACGTGATCAAGACCAACTTTAGCATGATAGTAGAATGGCGATGGTACAAGCAAAAGAAGCAGGTAAATTGTCTTTTCAAGTCTCGTTTCTAACCCATACGAACTATCCGATATGGGCTGTAAAGGTCAAGGAGATCATGGACGCTCATGGTATATGGGAGACGGTTTGACCGAGGGAACTAGGTGAAGATCCTGATCCTAAGAAGTCGAAACAAGCTCTTGACTTCTTGTTTCAAGCTATACCCGAGGAGATGGTTTTGCAAATGTTGAGTTACACGGATCTGAAACAGGTTTGGGACGCTTTGAAGGCACGATATTTAGGGGTGGATCATGTAAGAGTGGCCCGACTTGCACCACTAAAAAGGGAGCTTGAAAAGATGCAGATGAAGGATGGCAAAACGGTTGATGAATTCGTGGCAAAATTAACCGGCATAGCTTCGAAGTTAAGGAGTCTTGGGTATGAACTCTAAGAAGTCGAGTTGGTGAAAAGGTTGCCTGACTCGATGCCCAAGTCGTTTCATCAAATTATGACATAGTAATTAAAAACTAATGACAAAAATAATATTAATTAAAAACTAAAATAAACATTTATAGTCACGTGTCTAATGAATATAAAAATAAGAGTAAATTACCAAGATAGTCAATGTGGTTTGTTAGTATTTCTCTTTCTGTCACTAGGGTTCATAAATTACTCATATAGTCGCAAACTTTAAACACTTGTAACACATATAATCATTATGTTATGGTAATTTGGTCAAGTATGTGAGGGTAATATGGTAACCTAAGGACTACATGTATTACAAATGTCTAAAATTTTGAATCATGTGGCTAATTTATGAAACTAATAAACTAAGAGTGAAATAATATTAATCCACAAGGACCATATTGGTAATTCACTCTAAAAACAACAATATTTTACTTTAAAAAGGTTACTTTTATACATTTTAAATCATGTGATTATAAAATAATTTTTTTAATTAATTATAATTTGTTATATAATATGTTGGTTTTCCATTTTAATGAATCTCTTTTATGTGTATGTGTTTATACTATGTCATAAACTCGTTAATTACACATACTAACGAATAAAAATTATGCCTGATTAGGTAATGATTCGTTTTAACCTACTAGTTTGATAATGGTTTGATTAGATCTTGTTTTTGAACGTAATGCAATAGTTAGAGTTGTTGATTATTGCCTAGATAATGGCTAGGAATGATTATAAATGAAGAAATCGATATGTTAATGGGTAAATCCTTGTTTTGATCTGTTGTAATGCCCGGTTATCATGAAACTATAACAATGATTATAATGGTTTAAACCATTTGATTGTTACAATGTATGTGATTACTTTGATTAATCTTTGAAATTCAAGGTTAAATCCAAGTGTTTCAAACTAATCACAATCATTAACATACTCATTGGAATGATTATCTGATGTTTATGATAGCAGTCAGATTAGTACGTTGAACATGCTTATTAAACCTATTCCAATGTCACATTTTGATGTTTCATGATATTTGGATAATCAATAACAAGGATTAGTCATTTCTAAGCCATAAATCAATCTAGAAACTGTTTCAGTACTATAATCAACAACAGTACCTATTTGGTTAATATGAGATTATTCTGATTAATCAAACGTGTCATCAACCTTGTAATAGGAACCTGAATGAGTATAGCTTCCAACATTATCATACATTGTATGGTATTACATTAAAATATCTAATTAAACATCTAATATCGGTTTGATGACTTTCAATGCAATGTCTTTGACATTGAACGTTCAGAAAAATCTAATCAGTAAGTTAAAACATAAATAACTTATTAAACATAAACTAATGCAAAATTTAGCTACCAATATCATTCTGCATGTGACTTCACTACCCTTGAGACTTCAGGTGAGTTTCGTACAACCCCTTTCCTTTCAATGTTTTATAAACATCGGGGGTACACCTGTGGAACTTTTCTCAAACATATGATATGTATCACTGTTATCTGTGTGATTTCATATGAACTTGTTGTGAACTTGCGTATTTCATGGGATTTTGCCTGTAGAACAGAACACTATCACAGTATCTAAAAGTCATCATTTCTCGAACTGTATCTAGTGAACGCATGCGGGGCCGAACAGGAAACAATGATAGTACTATTGGCTGACAACCCATTTGCTAGGAGCTTGCAACTTCCCTTGCTGTGAATGTTTGTTACCTGTTTTTCCAGAACTTCTTAATGTTATGATAGACATTAAGACAATGAGGCACTAAGATGTTACCGACGGGTAGTATCTTTATAGAACATAACGGAGTAGTCTGAAAGGAACTAGATATGGGTCCCATGGTTATCTTTGAAACTGCGTATCGATAACTTGAAATCATATCATATTGTTTAATTTAAATATTACGAACTCATCAGCTTTGTGTTGACCTTTCAAACTCAAAAATTTTTGCAGGTAAAAGTGACAACGAGTGAGATTACACTGTAGGCACATGTAATTAAATAATTTAGTTGTGTAATAAGTTAGTGGTAAACTGTAATGTTGGTTGTGATGACGAAACCTTTTAATGTATTTACTTTAAGTTAATCTGTTTGTTGTGATACCGGATCAAGTAAGTCACACTTCATCTCTAAGAAATCACCACTATGCTTCCGCAACCTTATCAGAGTGACGAATGACATCATCGCAGGTGACGAGAGGTGGAGGTGTGGCAGTTCCTACCTACAATCTTGTTCATTGACAGCTTTTCTTTATACAAAATTTCTTCCTTTACTTATAAATTTAGTGTTAGTGTGTGATAACAAAGGGTCTATTCCTGATCGAATGCTTAAGACAAACTTAGTGTTGAAGTAAACTGATAACCAATTTTAACTTAAAACGAACGATGAACAAAATTTAAGAGTGGTAAAACAACAATTGGTACTCCCATGGCTCGAATCTCAGCCTCGGGTTTTTAAGTGTACAATGCTAACCATCAAGCCAACCAAACATTTTAATTCAAGATTATCACTGTATGTATATCTATAAGAAAACAAAAGGACAACAAGATCAAGCCAATTAAAGATTTTAAGATTTTACTGTAGATCTATCTTGTTTGTAAATGTACGTATATATAATAATCAGGGACGGTTCTTATTGAAGGCCCGGGGGGGCCTCGGCCCCCTTGTTTTTCCGGTCAGAATGGTCGATTTAGTTGTATTTCGTCGAAAAATCCTTCGGTTCATCCCGTTTCTTTCCTAAAAATCTCTCAGCCTCCTCCGTTTTCTTCCTAAAAATCTTTCGGCTCCCTCCGTTTTCTTCCTAAAAATCCTTCAGCCCCTTCCGAGCTTTTTTTCAAGCGCCGTCACTGATAATAATTGTAGTGGTTTTGTACGTATGTTCCAATTGCTGATTGGATTTCATCCCCTTAGACCTGACTCAACCTTTATGAAACTTAAGACAAACTTCAAAACATGGCCGGGTATTTTTTCGAATTTATTGCTACTATTATTTCACATTTATCGACTCAAACTCCAAAAGAATTAACTGAAACAAACCAGATTTGAAACAATCTTTTTTTTTTGCCTTATTTGATATAAGATAAAACCAAATTTTCTTGCCACATAGATCATCAAAAAAGTGTTACCACGTTATAGAAAAACACCATGTGTTCACCTGTATTGATGTTTTGTGATAAATAAATTGTTTTAGATAAAGATGAACCTACCTATATGGATATGAAGAATTTGCCAATTGATATAATATTATGGTGTCATTTATTAAATTCTTAATCATATGTGCTTCTAAATATATAATAAGAGTAAGGTTATAGTAAAAATAGGTTTTAAAGTAAAACGTGTAAAAAGAATTCAATGCCATTAGATCTATATTTTACTGATAGTAATTAAAATTACAAATAAAATGTTAGTGAAATGATATTTTAGTCGCAAAAACTTTTGTTGACCTTTATCATTCCCCCCGTTTTTTTACGATTATAGCTTGTATATACAATATTATTTTTTTAAAAAATTACACTAAAAGACGAGTGTTTTTTTTAAATGAATATAGTATTGTTATATAAAAAATTACGTTTTCCTGCACTTTTTATATTTGCAATGCATCATTATGTCTTTTTGTCTGTTATTATGTCTTTTTGTCCTTTATTAAGTCTTTTTTCACGTCATTGTGTCTTATTATTTTTTCTAAAACAATATTATTTTTTCTAAAATAATAAGCTTTAAAAAAATAATGGTGAAACATCAGAATCACGTACTTATTATATGTAAATCATAATGATAAAACAAAAACAAATTTATCGAATACATAAAAAATAATGGCAGTATAAAATCAAATAGTCACGAACATAAAACATGATAAATATATATGATACAATATCCTGAAATATACCTTAATAAAATAAGAATTTTGTAAAACAAAGTATTGAAATAATACAATTGTGTACTTTTAATATCAAAAATATAAAAAATAAGTAACAAATTATTTAATATATAAAAAATAACATAAAAACACAAATTGAGTTAAAATGTATAACACAATGATAAATACATATAACACATATGACTTGAACGTAAAACACAATGATGGGTATATTATACAATAACTTGAACATAAAAACACAAAGAAGAGTGTATTACACAATAGCCCGAACACAAAACAAAATGATAAGTATATTACATAATTATCTGAAAGTAATACAATGACTAAAATGTATTTTTCAATGTAATAAGATAATTTGTATTTACTAAAATTTTGAGTTTTTAAAAACACAATGATAAAATAGAACAATTATGCGCTTTTAATACATAAAAAATTTAATAAAAAAAATTATTTTAATGCTTAAACAACAATGACAAAATAACATACAATGAGATAAAAGATAAAACACAATAATAATAATATATTACACAATGACATGAAACATTAAACATAATGGTCGACCTTTTATAAAACTTTAATGGAAATGCTAACGTATCAGTTCACTCGGGCATTTTTTTAACTTCGTAACCTTTGACATAGGCGTCCTTTCATAGAGTTTTAAACCTCCAATTTTTTTGAATAAAGAGGAATTATATTAGATAGTTAAATTTAAGAAAAAATTTATTTTGATAAATATCTTTTTAATCACCCTTTTCAGAACACATTTTTTCAAATAATATTCGTTTAATGAAATGCTTAAAAATATGTCTAAAAATAACAAAGAAAATAAGTATAATAAGAATAAAGTTGAAAATAATCTTATTTAATTATATGAACTAAAACTAAGAAAACATTAATTAAACATAGTATTATGTGACTGGTTAAAAACATGTTTCAATAAATTAAATGTAATTAATGCAATAAACTAGGGTGAAAATGGAAATTAGACTAGGGTGTAAAAAGAATAACCCTATTAATTACCAATGAGGTAGTGACTCAATGGTACCCTGAGATTCTTCCATATGGTAGGTCTTGGATTCAAATCTCTCTCGCAACGAAAAAGGGGTCTGAGGGGGTTCAAGGGGTTTTTCCAGTGGGGTTTCCCCCTATGGTGGTTGTGTTGGCTCATAGGAGGTCCAATTAACTAGACCTTGGTGACATGACCTGAAAATAGTGGGCTCACACGATTGATACCTTCGTCATTCAAAAAAAAAGTAAAGTTACTTAATATAATAGAGTATGGTGTAATTGGAAATTAAATTAGGGTGAATACCCCTTCAATTAAAAGTTGCAAAATAGAATACCCCTTCATAGTGTGTAGCAAAATATTTTATATATTACTACACACATGTAGCAATTAATGTAACTAAAGGTGGAAATTGAACTTTGAATTTGATTTTAACTAGTAGGCGTAACCCACGCTTCACAGCGGGTCAGGAGTAGATTTTTTAATAAACGACAATAAAAGGTTTAACATTTAAAAGATATGACCGCGTAACATTTAAAAATAATAAGTAACGCTCGATCTTTAGACAAATTTATATCAAAATATCAACCGAAATCATAAAAAAGTAATGTCATTTAAAAATGGGCATTAGAAAAGTCAAAAGACCTGTATTTATTTTCAAGTTTTGGTAAACTTCTAGTAACGTTTATGCTCAAAAAACCGGACTAAACCGTGTGTGTGTGTGTGTCTATATATATAGATTTGAGTTCATGATTTATGTATCATTAAAAAAATGCATTTGGAATTGTTGTAATTAGCACATCTCAAACTGTAAAAGGTTTGGTTTGATTTGCTTTTTATTTTTATTAGACTCAACCATAAAATCAAACCGAAACCAAATCGTTGATAAATGTTGGATTTGCATAAGAGTGGGATGAAGCATGTCTATGTGAAAGGGCGAGAAACCCATTGAAAATATGTTTTCTGTCATAAGCAGAAGAAGTTGGGGGGGGGGGGGGGGGGGAAAGGCTTGCATGCCAGACTTGTAATGTGCATAGGAATCTGTAACAAAGAAAGAGTAGAATCATCTCATACAAATATTTTGCCTTTTAATATATGGATGAATATGAATGGTAGGCAGAAATCATAACAGAGAGGACAGCAGGTGAAGAAACGGTATAAAAGTAAGTAAGTGTGCATCATTGAGTTGTACCCTATGAATCAAAAGTTGTAATAAAATGAATAGTAAAGTCACCTCATAAACTATAACTTTCTTTTTAATATATATATTAATACTATGTAAAAGTTGGATATAGAGGCTCATTACATGAGGGTTGAATCCAAATAATCTGTAATTTTTTTTTCATTTGGTCATTTTTGCAAAACCAAGTCACTAAAAGCCAAAGAGTAATCTACAAAGGAAAAATGTACATGCTCATCCTCCTCTTTTATTTTAAGTAAAAGTGACTGGCCTAATTTTGCACATGCAGTCTCATTTATTTCATATAATGCAATGAAATCAAAACCCTTAAGATTACTTTACAATTGTTGATATGATTAAATTTTGTTAGAATTTAACAAGTTTTTGAAGTGATTCTTGATTGATTTGATATTAAGCTAATTATGTAAATATAGTTTAGGGTTTAGTAATTTAGTTATGTTTGGGTACAAATATAACATTAATTAAAAAAATACATACAATGCAATACAATTAAACTTTTTAGGGTCGTTTGTATTCAAGTTGGGTTGAGTCGGATCGGATGGAGTAATGTTAAAAAAACAATTAAACTAAATTTCATATATAAAGACATAATGAAAATACATTAAAACATTTAAAGTTGTTCACTACGAGGTTTTATTTATTTATTTAGATTCAAAACAACGTGTAGAGAAACTTTTGTAAGTAAGTCTTTCCGTACAAAACAAATACAAATATCGATTAAATTTTCATAAGCAATATGATTACGCAAATCTAACATCTAATATTATGCTAATAGATTATTAAAATTAATAATAAAATTGTTTAAAATGGGCTAGTGATGGTTTGACTTTTTATAATTAATGCTAAAATATATTTAAATTGGGTGTAAATTATTAGTTGGTAATTTTTCAACTTAGTTTTATTAATTAACATTTAGAAGTTAAAGTTTAAAGTGGGCGGTTGCAACATTTATGTATAGCAATCAGGATTTCAATATATATCTACTCTAATAAACGAGTATATTTAGTAGACACATGTCACATCTTTGTGATATCTGTAATTTATTTTCCCACCTCTCTTTCCTAATTATTTTAACAATTTTTAATAATTATATATTGAAAAATATATATCTTCTTATTCTAATAGTTTACTACTTTGCTAAAACTTGGTAAACTATAATAAGATTTAAATTATAAATCATCTTAAAATATAACTATATAATTATTGAATATATTTATTATTTGTTTTATAATTTTTAAATATTCATTTCTTATTTTACCAATAGTTGATAAATCTACCATATAAATTTTTATAAAAATTATTATTTATAACATGTTATAATTATTCAACTCATATAATACATGGGTTTATAATGCTAGTGTATATATATATATATATATATTACTAAATTTTTTTCCAAGGTGGGCGGTACACCAATTCCTCGTATGTTGATAGCTCAATTTCACATCTAGAAAAATCAGTTAGACCACGCGGTGTGCCACGGCAGTGGGCCGTTAAAGGGGCGTGGCTGGTGGTGAAACACCGCCCCCTTGGGCGTTGTCTCACCCCGACCGACGCCGGAATATGTCGGGGCATGATTTATAATTGTCCAAAAGCTCATGGTGCTACTTGTAAGTTTCATATATAAACATTCTCATTTAAAACCAAAGCATTTATTACACAATAATTCAATACAATCATTCAAACATTACAACATAAATTCATATACAATATATTTGATTAATGTTTAAACTAGGTCTCAAGTTCCTATATGATCTTCATCCAAAGCTTTAACCTGTTATACATGTAAAATAGAGTTTGATCAACTATTTGCATAGTTGGTGAGAACTCATAGATTTATATATATAAATAGATATGAAAGATGCTAAACCAATTGTTCTAAAATGAAATAGATTCAAAGTATACATATTTACAAGTAACACAATGTTTATGTCTTAAACCAATGTCTTCCAACAAGTGCCATCACAATGTGCAAATCTAGACCAGCTAGGTCATAGATTTAAACATGTAATTCACAAGTTTTCAATGATGCACTTTTTCACTTATTTACACAAAGACCTAAGTCTGTGTGTGGAAGGTATCTAACCAATCCAAGCTGCTAGTGTATGTTTATGTATGAAACGTCTTCTATCACGTTTGCAACAAGTATAGCACATATGACATTCAAACCTATTCAATCTAGAACTAAGGCTTTTGCATCTAGAAATAGTTTTGTATAAGGCATGTGTAACATCCTAAAACATTACAAACTGTAAAAAGGGATATGAGAGCTCACATGTGTTTGCTTCTCAAATGACTTTGTTATGAATTTTGTAGAGTAAGTCAATATTCTTCACCCTAATGTTTGATATGGAAAATGTCTAAGATGGTGTTTGTTTTGATGAAAAAGAGCTTCTAAACCTCTTTTGTCTGCGACCCGCAGACCACAGGAAGATGAAGAGTGTTTGTTTTTTGGAAGACATTTCATTAAAAAATTGTCTGCGAAACCTCTTTTTCTTGCAGACATGGTATAACCACTTCTCAAGTCTTCAAACATCTTCTAGGTTTAGAAAACTCACGCACACTCTTCATTTCACTTATTTCCCTTCGCATCTTCCATCAAAGTCAAAGGCTACCACCACCGGCTGCTACCGCCACCGGCGCTGCTACCTCCACCTCCGGCGCATCTTTTTTTGAAAGGTATTCATCTTTTTTTACAATTTTGGATCTAATATGGCTGTTTGTTCTTGATTAATTCTTGATTTGAAGATAAATTTGGGTCTTTTGTTGTTGAAATCAAAAACTGATTAACGTTTTGGGTTTGGCTGGAACTTTTCTTGTCCCCTTTGCTGGGTCTTTTCGGCCTGCTGTGGTGCTGCTATTACAAGTCTTTGTTAAGGTAAGTGATCCAAAGCTTCACATCTCTGGCATGAATATTGGGTTAGTAGACTATAATCAATATTCAAACACAAAAGAGCAATTTGAATTTTGCGCTTCTACTGTCATAAAATAACAACATCCTACTTCAAATGTTCTGTTGTAGTCAGTTTACAATTTTTTTATGAAGTCTTGGATAAAATGATGCTTTTTGCTAAAGATATGATCGTACCAACTTCTTTCAATCCAAATCTAAACATTCTGGGTCATAACAGAAGGCTAAGACAGGTTTTTAAAGGAGCGGTTGGTGCACTAGATGGAACTTTGATACACGCAATTGTCCCTGCTCAGAATCAAGATTTATATAGAGGAAGGGGAAAAAGGGAGTGTTATCAAAAGGTATTAGCAATTTGTGACTTCAACATGGTTTTTACGTTTATTGTGGCCGGTTGGGAAGGGGTAGCACATAATGCTAGAATATTATCAGAGGCATTATCAGATCCACATGCACCATTCCCGTTTCCACCACCAGGTATATAGTTATAGGTTGTTAATTATTTCTATCTTTGTTCAATATTCTAATTAATTGTCATTATCTTTACAGATAAATATTATCTTTGTGATGCCGCGTATGCACACATACGAGGATTTATGACTCCATGTCGTAATGTAAGGTATTGGTTTGGAGATTTTCGTCGGAGACGTGCATTGAACAATAAAGAAAAGTTTAACCATGCACATGCAAAGCTTCAGAACGCCATTGAGCGTGCTTTTGGTGTCTTGAAAGCACCCTATATTGAAGAGGATGGCACCATTTCCGCTGGTTACACAAAGGAACATTACCGTTTCATGTTTTGCGCTACATAATTTCATAAGGAAAGAGGGTTTGAGTGATGAATTGTTTACACAATACGTTCAACCCAATGTGTCTTTAGGAAATAGACATGTGAGACATGTACACGTTGATGATGATGAAGATGAGGTTGAAGCACATGGTACTGCATCAGATCGAGAATATATGACTGGGTTACGAGATGAAATCGCTTAGCAGTTAACGCAAATATGGAATGATTGATTTAAATAAATGTTATTGTGGTTTTATGAAAAAAAATTGGCTGTTGTAAAAAGATTATTTAAATATCAATGTTGAAAAACTCTTTTAGTTTAAAAAAATCAGTCTATTTAAATTTCAGATTATTTTAACAGTTTGCAAATGTTAAAAAACAAATAGTTTTCTTGCTACATATTGCAGATGCTTTGTCCATCTCTTCTGCTGCAAATGTGGTCCGTAGACTGCAGACGTTTTATCTCTTCAAAAACAAACAACACCTAAGTCTTGCATTCTAACTAAAACTTAACTATGGTTCTTACTAAAAAGATTTTGAGTTTCAACTCATGTTTTGCACATGTAAATAATTTATAAATAATATTTTTTAAAAAACTATTTTATTAGTTGTGTAAAAGAATAAATGAAATTAAATGTTTTCTAAAGCTTTGTTTTGAATTTAATATAAAAGAATAACTTAATTAGTTTTATAATTAAGTTTATAATTACAACCATTTTAATTAAATGATTAAATAAGATATTGTTAATAGTTTTGTAAAATAATTTGTTTGTAAGTTGTAATAAAATAAAATATTATGATAAGTTTTGTAACTTAATATATGTAATATATTAAGTTTTAGTAAAATATAAAATAAAATAATTAATTTTTAAAATAAAACAATTTAATTTTTATTAACATACTTGTGAAATCTAAAATAGTCAAAACTTTATATAAATGATTAAACATAAAATACCTCTATATAAATTTTTAAATCAACTTCATATTAATATAAGTTTCTCTGAAATTTTAAGTTTTAGTTTAAAGAAAAGTGTTTATGATTTAAAAAAAATAAAACTTTGTAGTGTTTTTTTAAAAAAAAAACTCAAAACCAGGTCAAATCCAAAAAGAAAAACCCGATTGGATTGCTCCAATTCTCCGAATCAGATTTGAACCTGGGCATGCCCACCCGCAGCCCTAATGCCTTACCAGTAGGCTGTGAGGATTTTGTTGAGTCTTATCAATTGTAATCAATGTTTTGAAAACCGGAACGGACCGGTCGAACCGGGAACCGGTGGTCAGACCGGTCCAGTTAAGGGTTCTGGACCGTTTTTGGGTGGTCGGACTTGAAAACCGGTGGTTGAACCGTTTTTTTTATATTTTTTATATTTTTTTTGATTTTTTACATATATATATTTATAAAATGCATATAAAATCATCCGGTTCTTAAATCTGGTTCGACCGGTCGGACCTCTGACCAGTAAGGAGACTGGTTCGACGTCCGATCCGGTTATGAAAACATTGGTTGTAATATTAACCCGTATCATCTGTTCTTCCCCAAATCTAAAAAAAACCCTAGATTCATATACATTCGAATTCCATCGATTGAGTGTTTGTGAGCGCCCAGATTCATAGGGCTATTGTTGCAGATGTTAAAACGAATGGATTGGTATCGATACTTACTTGTTTTGAGTTCAGAATGCTGATGTTTGCTTCAACTTAAACCCGCTTGGTTCTTGAAATTGGATCCGACGATTTACTGAATCTTAGAGTGTGTTTTTGGTCTTGTTTTCCTCAGAACGGTCTCGCCAATTGTTTTAGATACTCAATTTTTGCTTTATATGATGTTTTAACAGATTATCATTAAATGGTTTGACCGTATTCGCGGTTATGGTTCTCTCTGTTTAAATCGATTTAAGCCCGAATTAATAGTGCGTTTTCGTTTTAAATACGATTTGAAACGTGTGTAGGTTTAAACGGGCGTTTTGATTCGTTTTTGGATGAAACCGGTCCTTGGTGAGCTTCGAACGGGAGTTCAGTGGAAGAGAAGAGAAGAAGAGAAATGTTTCAGTTTGCCCCCTTCGTGTTTGATGTGTTGTACAATCTTGATCTAACTTTATTAAAACTAAAACCTTTATTAACTCTTTACAATTTTAAACCCCCTTGTTTACAAACTTCTTTTTGTTATGAAAAACTATATATAAAAATATAACGTGTAACTTTTATCTTAGAACTTTTATAAAAAAATTCTAATAAAAATGTTATAAGATTAAATAGTCTTCTTATTAAAACTATTATGAAAACATAAAACTTATATCATAAGTTCAAGTTTCATACTACTAAAATTTTTAAATCATAACTTATTTATTTTTATTTGTTAATATATTTTCATTTTTAAATTTATAATTTAGCTTATATAATCATTATAATTTATCTTATTAATACATAAGTATATACATATAACATTTTTGTATATTTGTGTTAAAATATTTCATTGTTATTAAGAATTATCTTGATTATAAAATTTCATATCCATGAACTTTAGTTTATATAAATCAAAGCAAAAATACAGTTAAAATTTATTTACGAGAATCTCAAATGTTACAGGCGTTATTGTGTTCGGCGTGGCTGTGGCCACGGTTCTTTCGACCGTTTGAAACATTTAATTTTTTTGAACGTTGGCTTCCAACGGCTACTTCCCAAATTAAAAAAAAAAAAAAAACCTTTTTTTTCCTATTTAAAAAATTCATTTTAATACAAACATTCACAATCAATCTTCTTCTTCTTCTTCTTCTTCTTCTTCTTCTTCTTCTTCTTCTTCTTCTTCTTCTTCTTCTATTTTTTATAAAAAAAAGCTTTTCAATGGATCCCAACCAACACACCAAACCAATACTTTATTTTCTCATGTTCAAGAAAACACTAGCCGTGAGCTATTGCTGCCTCTTGAATGACTTAAGCTCCACATACTACCTTTAGAATGAGCATTCACTAATGACAACTTTGAATATTATGTTAGTGATATTCACAAGTTGTTGCAGGTGACGTAAAATACAACTTTGATGGTTAAGAGTGTGAATACATTTCACTGCCAGTTGTTGTTGTGATATTAGTAAACCCTAAACTATATATATCTATATAATTAGAATGTTTGCTCGTGAGTTGTGCTATCTTTTCATCATATGACATCATAAAGATTATAAAAATTAAGACCACACACTTACGTTTATTATATACTAGATTAAATCCCGTGTATTACACAGTCGTAATATATTCAATGTTATATACTTTATAATAAAAAATATCGTCTATAAACCATGTGTATTGCATTAGTTTAATAAACATGTGTATTACACAAATTTAATCAAATAAAATATATTTGTAATAACTTTCAGTTGATAAGATGTATTATTAAAAATATAATAATTATATATTTTATTAAGTTAATTTTTATAATATATTTTTTAATTGTGTAGCAACATTTCTATGCAATTGATAAATAGTAACTTTATTAAAATATAAACCGTCTTTTAAATATTCTTTTTTATCATAGTTAAATTATATTAAATAACAATTAATAATAAAACATATGAAAATTTAAGAATTAAAACCTATATTTTTTAAGAAAATTAATTAATATAATAACTGGTCAAATTTTTTTAATTATTACTATTACTAAATGATTGTTAATAAATGAATTAATACTCTAAATTTAAAGCGGGAACATACGGTAAAACATGATTCATTAAATGACAAGTGGCAAACAAAACCGTTTATTTATTATATAAGATAGATATATATAATTAGGTTAAAATATTTGGATTACACATATATTATACTAAATAAATCAAAATAAGTAGAGGACATTTGTCACAAATCTAAAGCATCTTTACACTAATTTTCCCGCTTCTATCCTCATAAATATACAACTTTAATAAATATTAATTATATAATTATATATATATATATATATATATTCTTTATGCCTTTTTTAATTAAAAAAAGTTCTTAATATTTAAAAAATTATATTTTACATAATAGTATTAAAAACTAATTATATTATATATAACTTTTATAACTAAAAAGAATTTTTTAATATAATAAAAATATTTTAATATTAAAAATCACACTTTTAAAAAATCAAATTATTATAAAATATGAAAATTTTCCAATAATTTATAACTCATAAAATCTTTTTTATAATTTACAATTCATTATTATTAACTATCAATTTTTTTTCTTTATTAACTTGTGTAATAATATATAACATCTTATAATTTTTTTAAAACATGACATTTTTTAAAATCGATTTTTTTAAATGAAATGTTTAAAAACCAAACTATGAAATAGGAAGTTTTTAAAATACAATATTATTATTTTATTTTCCATGTAATGTTGATCATATTCTAAATCAAAAAATCATTTATAATTTTTAAATTTATATTATTGAATGCTTATTAATTTTTATTCAACCCGTGTGATACACGGATGACTAACCTAGTGTTAAATAAATGTATTTTAAAATTATGTATTTTAAATAGCATAATATATATTTTTCAAAGACGTTTATAGAAAAATTAAAAAAATAATTTATGATGTAATCATATTATTTACCAAATTCTATAAAATTATTAATATTTAATTGAAGAGATATGTGAAAAAAATCAAAATTTAATAATATTTAATAAGAGATAGACGACAAAAAAATTTTAAATGTTACAAAAAATTGACATGTGTCCAACCTAAAATTTTATTTAATATGTAGTATATAGATTTAAAGTTTAACATATAATTAAATTAAGACTTAATTGTATAAATGGTCCATGTGGTTTGATCAAATTGCAGATTTGGTCCTTTAATTCTAAAAGTTGCTAACTTAGTTCTAACATTTATAAGAAGGTTACATACATGTTCATGTAGTTTAGTCAGATTGCATATTTGGTCCCCAACATTGAAAAATTACAATCTTAGTCCAAACATTTGTTAGAAGATTGCATAAATGGTCCTTATGGTTTGATAAATTACCTATTTAGTCCCCACATATAATTACCATAATATTTTAAATTTTAGAACCTAGTTATTTATGATTGATTAACATAAATAAATCACAAATCCAAACTAAATATTTGAACAATATTAAAATAATTTAAACATTATTAAAATAATTTGTATGATCTCATTAATTATTTAAAATAGTTGTATTCATATTAGTTCACTAAACAAAAAAAAAAAGCAAAAACTATTGAATGATAATCGTTAAGTAGACAAAAAGTTTGAAACTTTTGAATTCGCAAGTTATATTAATAATGCTTAAATAATTAGTTTGAATTCACAAATTATTTTTATTACATAGTCTTAGCAAATGTGACTTATTAGCAATAATAGTGCTTAAATAATTGGTTGGAAATCTAAGTTATTTATATTAATCATTTAATGTTGATTATTAATTAATTTGGATTTATGGATTATTTAAATTAATCAATCTTAAATAATTAGGTTGTAACATTTACAATATGATCGTAATCTAATATGTGGACTAAATATGTAATTGCTCAAAACATAGGGACCATTTATGCAATATTCTTAAAAACGTTTGGACTAAGTTTGCAATTTTTTAATGTTGGAGACCAAATAAACCATTTATGCAAGTAACTTTTAAATTAATATAAATCATTATGACATTAGGATAGTATTAATCTAGAATATTATATCCGAAAGAAAAATCGAATAATAAATACTATACATATATTGAAAACTGAAAAAAAAAAAGATAGCAAGATACTAACAAAAATAAAACAAGTTGGTACAATCTCAAATTCCAAGGAAAACGACATTGTGCATAATAATAAATAATAAATAATAACAAAGAGATAGGTCGGTGCCGGCTTGTTTTTCCATATATATATATATATATATATATATATATATATATATAGGGCAAGGTATAAAAAATAACCCTCTTTTTTTGCTACAACTACATAACACATTTAAACCAATCATAAACTTACACATAAGCATTATATTAAAATATTAAAAAGGGTATCATAGTCATTTTACCCCTTATAAGTTTTCCCCCCCTCTTTTTTAAACATTAATAACTTTTTTATAATATATTATTTTTTTAAAAAAATTGCACCATTATATTCGTCTCATTTTTCTCTTTAATTCTGTTATAGTCTCGACTAATTTTTTTTTACTTTTTTTAAATGCCCTATATTTACATCATTGTAACGAGGTTAAATATAACAAATTTATTTGAAATTTTTTTAAAAATGATAAATTACAGTGATGTAATTTACATTGACGTAATTTATCGTGATGTAATTTACATTGACGTAAAGTTCGGTTTCGGTTTTTTTCGGTGAATTTGTTTTAAATTACAGTGATGTAATTTACATTGACAACAAATTAGTTTAAATTTTTTTCGAACAATGATAAATTACATCACTATAATTATTATTGTGAGAGAAAAAAATCAAAATAATGTGTTCTATTACATCACTGTAATTTATCATTGTAATTATCATTGACGTAAAATTCGGTTTCGGTTTTTTCGGTGAATTTGGTTTAAATTACAGTGATGTAATTTACATTGACAACAAATTAGTTTAAATTTTTTTCGAACAATAATAAATTACATCACTATAATTATCATTGTGAGAGAAAAAAATCAAAATAATGTGTTATATTTACATCACTGCAATTTATCATTGTAATTATCATTGTTAGAGAAAAAAAATAAAATAATGTGTTACGTCACCGTTAATTATGTCATTGTAAATTACTTCATTTTGTGTTACATTACTTCATTTTTTGTTACATTACTGTAATTTACCATTGCTAGAAAAAAATTTCTAATTAATTTGCTATCATTAAGCTCGTTACAATGATGTAAATACATGAAAAAAAAAACTAGTCGAGACTATAACGAAATTAAAGAGAAAAATGAGACGAGTATAATGGTGCAATTTTTTTAAAAAAATAATATAGTATAAAAAAGTTATGAATGTTTAAAAAAAATGGGGTAAACTTTACTTAAATAACAAATGTCTTAAATGCCCTTTATATTAAAAAAAAAAGAAAAAAAAAGGAATCTGACACGTGTCACCATCCTATACACTTACATTTTTAAAGTAACCATTGGATGATGGTTAATGGGTTGTAACAAAAGATGAGGGTTATCAAAAATTCCATGCCCTATATATATATATATATATATATATATATGGGATGGTTCCTTTGTTAACCCTATTTTATTGCGGAAATTCGTATAACTCTGTCAAGCAACCCAAATCTTTGTTTTCTTTGTTTTTTTTAAATATCATTACTATATATAAACAATACTTTCTTCTTTTATGTGTGTGTGTAAATTTGTAACCGATTTAAGATTTAAAAACAGTGTAAGTTTTAGTTACATTACTTAATGTAACCAAAACTTGTTAATATAACCAAAACTTACAATGTTTTTAAATCTTAAAATGATAAATTTACACATACACATAAATGAAAAATGTATTGTTTATGTGTAATAATGATATTTAAAAAAAGAAAAAAACAGATTTGTATTGATCTTGGCGGAGTTATATGGGTTACCGAAATAAAAGTGGGTTAACATTTGATCATCTATATATATATATATATATATTATATATATATATATATATATATATATATATATATATATATATATATATATATATATATATATAGGGGAGGGTTCAAAACAAAACTCTTCACTTTGGAGAAAAGTAAGAAAACTCATACTAACAAATTAAGTTTTAAATTTTTTTCATGATTTTATATTATTAGCTTAGAAATGTTATAAACAAAAAAAAATTAATAAAAATATGTAGATCACGAAGTTATGTATATGTAACCTATAAAGTTACATATATGTCATCAATGAGTTACATATATGTAATAACATGAATTACATATATATTTTTTATTTTTTGTTAACAAATCTAACCTTATAATAAAACAAAATGTAAAACAAAAAACGAAAAATGAAATTGATTGATAACAATTGTGATTAGTTTTCTAAGTTTTCTAAAAAATAAGGTTTTCATTGGAATCCTCCTATAAATACACACACACTAGTGGGCTACCCCACACGTTACGACAAGATTTCTGCAACGTTTTCGAATGTCAGAACGCAGAAACGATCACATATTTAAGAACACAGATATAAAACATGTCACAACGGTTGTCGGTAAAATCGTAAAGTATGCCGTCATAAACGTAAACGCCACATCATAACAAAAAAAACATTGTGCATGCAAGATTGCCATAGAAAGAAAGGTAAAAACCTTCCTTTCAAAATTATAATTTTCCTTCTCTTCTTTATTCAATTTTGATGGATTCTTATAAACTCCATTGACATTAGGTTAAAAATATCCATCAAATACAAGAATTTTGATATTCGGGTCAACAAGCTCGAGAAACGATTCAAATTGTGTACTTCAAGATGAAAAATTGCTAAGCGAGAAAAGAACACGAAGCTTTCAATCTCCATTTTATTAAACAATGTATCTTTAATAATTTGCCATTTTGAATTCTCGAGAAAAAATTTTCAACACTACGATAAAATTTCTAAGTCTTCTTTTGTGAATACTAACAGTATTTACAAAAGTCAATGCTGATATTTACAAAAGCCATTTTGAATTCTCGAGAAAAAATTTTCAACACTACGATAAAATTTCTAAGTCTTCTTTTGTGAATACTAACAGTATTTACAAAAGTCAATGCTGATATTAATACTCTGAAAAAGTCAACACTGATACGAATATTATCAATAAAGGTTCCTCCGATACTAATAGTCTCGGCCAAGATTCCTTCGAGACTAATAGTATCTACCAAGATTCCTCCGATACTAATGGTATCGACCAAGATTCCTCCGATACTAATGGTATCGAACAAGATTCCTCCGATACTAATAGTATCGATGACTATTCCTCTGATAATAATAGTATCGATGCAAGAAATGGCGGGAAAATCTGGAAACTCCGAACAGCTCGAAAAATCACAAAAATCTTTCTAAAATCTTCATTTTTGAGAAATAGAAGTTGAATTTTATATCAATCTCTTCGTAATTCAAAAATACACAATCCTAGCCAGTCAATTTGATCAAAATCACTTCTGAAAATGATCTTTTTGCCTAAAAACTTGGCTGCAAACTTTCATCTTCAACAAATTTCAAAATTTGAATCTTCAACAATCTGAATATGTTTATAACACACACTATGATCTCGAAACCAAGAACTAAGGCTCTGATACCACTTGTAAGCCAGTTTGAATTGGATCAAACCGAGATTACTCGACTCGTATACGTGCGGAATCCGTAAACGTGTCGATATGTGCATGTGGGAATGAAAAGATAATGTAAATGATATGAATTTTCATTGAATCAAGATCTGATTACAAGACTTTAATGAGATGAATGAAATTGCAAGTCCAATGTCTCTCTCTCTCTAGACTCAAAGAAATCTCTTAATATTGTGAGTGAAGTCCTCCTTACAAAATCAAACACATGCCTATATATAGGCAACTAGTATCGACAGTATCAATATTAGTAATATCGGCAACTAGTCATACCGATACTACTAGTATCGACAACACACATGTCGATACTACTAGTATCAAAGGAACTTATATCGATATTATTAGTTTCAACAATCAATACTTGACCAATGCTAGATATTCAATGAAAAATACAAAATACAACTCAAATACATGATATAGACTAAAAACAATGTCTTCACTCACAACATTATGATTTTCTTTAAATCTAGATAGGGACATCGTAGAAACACGTGCACTTTCATTATTCTTATTAAAGTCTTGTAATCAGATTTTGATTCAATGAGAATTCAAACTGTATACATTGTATTCTTCAATCTCACTCGCAATGATCGACACATTTACGAATTCTACAGTTTACGAGTCGATTGATATCGGTTTGATCCTGATCAAACGAACTTGCAGTTTGGAATGCTTCCTCTTCTTCTTAACCCCTTATGAAGGGTTGAATTTTCTATTTTAGTTTGATGAGGTGCATTGCTATCTTGGAAAACTTGGATATAAACCTCCTGTAATAGCCTGCCAAACCCATAAATGACTGCATCTCTGTTTGTGTCATGGGCGTTTCCCAGTTCTTGATTGCCTCAATCTTGGTGGTATCTACGTGTATACCCTCCTTGTCAATAACGTGACCTAAAAATTGCACTCTATCTAGCCAAAATTCACCTTTAGAGAATTTGGCATAGAGTGTCTCATTCGTTAGAAGATCTAAAATCTTCTTGAGATGTAGTTTGTGCTCGAGCTTGTTCTTGGAGTAAATAAATATGTTTTCTATGAATACAATGACAAATTGACCTTGATACAGTCTACGCACGCAGTTCATGAGATTCATGAACATTTCGGGTGCATTTGGTAATCTGAGAGTCACATCACAATGAACTCATAATGTATTTATCTAGTTCGGAATGCAGTATACAGTATGTCTCCTTCATGCACTCGAATTTGATGGTAACCTTATCGTAAGTCGATCTTGAAAAGTAGGCCGCTTCTTGTATTGATCGAACAAGTCATAGGTCCTAGGTAGAGGATACCGGTTCTTGATAGTCAACTTGTTTGAGCTCTCAGCAATCTATGCACATATGAAAAGATCCATCCTTTTTTCTTAACTGACTGGACAACTCCTACATTTCAGAAGGTGCTAATCTGTAAGGAGACTTAGCCACATGAGGTAGTCCAGGAAAATCCTCAAGAAATATGTCTTTGTTTTCGCTAATGACAGAAACGTCTTGAATTTTCTTCTCTTTCTTGTTCTTTACTACCACGTGGGCTAAGAATGTGACACTCTATTTCCTCAAATACTTGTGGGCATTCATGCATGATATAATATTTAGGCTTCTTTGGGTTTGATCCTTGTGAACTTCTAACACATCACCATTGGCCATGAGTATGCGAAGAAGCTTTTCAGAATAGATGAATTCAACATGATTGCAGGATAACCAATCCATCCCCACAATCACATCGAAGCTACCAAGTTCCATTGGGACAAGGTTGATTTTGAAAGATTGTTCATTAAGTTGCAACGAGCAATCTCTGATTATGGTATGTACAACAATTAACTTACCATCAGCAACCTCAAATGTGTATGCGGGATCTAATGTTTTCGTTGTTTTGTTGAGTTTGGATCCGAATTCAGAAGAAATAAAACTCTTATCTGCGCATTTATCAAAAAATATAGATACGAAATTATTTTCAAGAGAAACGTACCTGTGAAGACGTTGGGATCCTGGCGAGCATTAGTAGCTCCTAAATCAAAATCCCGCCCGCAAGATGATGGGTTGTTGAGTGTCATTCTCTTAGGGCAGTTCCTTGATATGTGGTCAGGCTCCCCGCATGTATAACAACCCCTATTGTTGTTATTGGGCAAAGGAAATGCGACTACAACATTATTGTTTTGGGTCTGTGTAGATAGTATCCTACAGTTTTGGATCCGATGACCCATTTGTCTGCAGTTGGTGCACAACTTGCACTTGGTACATGCACCATGATGGTATTGACACTTGGTACACAAAAGGAGTATCCTAGTGTACAGCTTGTGGGTACTAAGTGTTGATGCATGTAATGTTCCTAGTTCCATATTTTGTGTGTCTTTGATTATGTAAAGTTCATATTATTAATGAAATAGACTTTTGTGTATTGTTCATATATGTTTAATTGAGTTTAAAATGTTTATCTATGTTTGACTTTGATTATTCTTATCATACAGACTCGTTCGTGCGAATGATACCTAAGAATGAGTTCATTCGGACGAATGAACGCCTAGCGAATGACTGAGGCGAACGAATGAGTCATCCGCATGACTCATTCGGTTGTTTAAGCTCATTCGGCTGAGCCATTCGCCGAATTAGTGTTTCGCACTACTCATTCGGCCGAATGAGTACAGCTTATATATAGGGCTGCAAACATAATTTTTGATAACTACTCCGAGCCTCCTCTCTCCCCTGAGCATTACTCTGTCATATTTATAGGGTTTCGAGCCGATCCTTACTCTCCAACTTCGATTCTCGCCCCGTGGTGTTCGATTTCGATCAAAAAGTTGATTCTACATTGTCGGGATTGCCATGGGGACTGGTGGTTTCGATTGGAAAAACCTTGAATATGATTCCGTACTATTCAAGGACCTGTCGAGCAGATCTACCAAGGAACCGGGTTGTTTCCGAGGGTTTCTTAGGTCCTACAAAGTGGTATCAGAGCTTTGGCTCTTGATTCTGCTCGATTTTCGATCTAAATCATCTTATTTCAGATTGTTGGTTCGAGATTTTTGAAAACCCTGATTTTCTTGCACTCCAAGTTACTGTTTCATTAAAAATCAATGTGTTTTTGTGGTTGTTTTGGTAAATTGAGCATTCCCATAGCTTAGTAATGTTATCCTGAGATTGCATACCAAATTTGGTGGTCAGATTCGATCAAAATCGTGAGATATCGAAATTTTGTTGCTGAAAACCCCGGTTTATGCGAATGAGTCGATGGAGCGAATATCTATTGTGCGAATCAGTCATTTGGCCGAATAGAGTTCATTCGGTTCAAGATTTAGTGCAAATAGATCCTTATTTGGCTGATTGAATTTCATTCGGTCTCCTAGTCCTTCGGTTCTATACCCATTCGCATCAGAAGAAGTCATTCGGTTAACAAGTCATTCGGTTGACTTCTCATTCACATCAGAATAGTCATTCGGCCTAATCAGTTCATTCGGACTCATTCGGGCCCCAACATTCGGATATTGGGATTTCATTCGGCAGTCAGTTTTTGAAATATTTTCTAAGTGTTGGATCAGATTACTCTTGACAAGATGGAAGAACTTGCTTCGATGGCTAATCAGAACAACATAATTCAGAACCTGTTGCTTGCTGAGACAGAGACCGGGAATTCGAACAAAGCTCCATAGTTACTTTCTTTAGATGATTATCCGCATTGGAAATATCGATTTGAGATTCACATTAATGGAGTGGATACCAATATTTGGATGATGATTGAGAGTGGTTAATTAAGACCACTGAGTGAAGATGGTTCACCTATGCTTGTCACTCGGATGACTGAGCCTCAGAGAAAGTTGTATGATTTTGAGAAGAAAGCTTATGCCATATTGTCCCAGTCTATTGCTACAGATATCTTTCATCAATTCAGACAGTTTACTTCTTCCAAATCATTGTGGGATGCTTTATAGCAAAGATATGAGGGGAATGATGCATTGAAGAGCATCAAGTCTAAAGCCTTGAAGAAAGAGTTCAATAGCTTCATGTGTGTGGGGAATGAATCTTTAGATGACTTGATTGCCAGATTTTATCATCTCTTGAGTGAGCTCTACAATCATCAAGTCAAGACAACTACACAAGAAAAGATCCAGTGTCTAGCTGATGCTTTACCTCCCAAAAGGGAATCCTTTCTGATGGTTTTGAAACAGAGCGAGATGATTGCTAATATGGACATTAATGATTTCATCCAAAAGCTGAAGGAACAAGAGATAGGGAACAAGTGGAAAGCAAAGAGAGTTGCTCCAGTTCAAGATCCTTCATTATACTATTCTACTCCTACTGTAGAAAGAGCTTCTTCTCATGCTCCATTGAAGACAACTTTTGTCTCACAGACTAAAGAAGCTCCTGTTTCAGGCGAGACACATTTCAGCCAGTCAGCTACAACTTCCACATCTCAGAAAGAAGAAAATCACTCAGTTACAAATTTGAAGACAGACCACTTTGACAAAGTAACTGTGGAGGATTCCAAAGAGCATATGGGTCTGTTGTCTACACTTGTGAGTTCTTATGATGGGCTGTTAGTTGGGCAGATTGGTAACCCACATCTGACAAATGAAGATTACTCTCAGATTGATCCTGATGATATGGAAAGGATTGACATTATGTGGGCTCATGCAAGTATAGTTAGAAGAGCAAAAGACTTTGTCAAAAGAACTGGGAAAGACATTAATATGAACAAACACTCAAAGTTTGGATTTGATATGTCATATGTCACTTGCTACAACTGTGGGGATAAAGGTCATTTTGCAAGACAGTGCAACAAGCCTAAGAATCAAAGATCATCAACTGCCAATCCAGAGAGGAGATTAGTTCCAATTGACACTCCTGCTCAAGCTAGCTCATCAAATGCAAACAAGGCACTCATGGTTCAGAACGATGAGGGAGAAAACTGGGATTTCAGATTCAATTCTGAACAGGGTGGAGCAGATAAAGCTTGTGTTGCAGAGATCAAAGAAGTTGCTGAATCCAGAGATGAAGATAATTCAGAAGAAACAAAGACAGGTCTGGATGAATCATCAGGATTAGAATCAAAAAGCACATCAGATTCAGAAACTAAAGAAGAGTCAGATGCTGAGTCTGAAGAACAATTTGCTACACAGTTTGCTTTGATGGTGAATACTTCTGCTTCATCTCAGTCTGATTAGGTAGATGATGATTGTTCCTCATCTCATTTTGGTTGCTTTAATTGTGTTGACCTTGAAAGTAAGGTGTTGGCTTATCAGCAACACAATGCTGACTTGATTAGCGATCTCAACCAGTGCATTGAGGCAAACAAAATTTTAAAATCAAATGAAAAAGATTTTCAAGCGAAAATTGAGCTACTAAACAGGCAATTGCATGAGGCTGAGATCGCTGTGCTGAATAAGCAAGATATTATATAACTTCTTATCTCAATACCATCAATGAGATAAAGAAGAAATTAGCCATAGTTGAGTGTGACCATGAAACTTTGAGTCAGAAGCTCAAGAGCTATGAAAGCTCCTCATACATCATTGAGCATATGATCAGTAAAGGGACTGATCTGAAGGGTAAGGGAAAAGAAACAAAATACAATCATTACCCCCCACCTGTCTTAAATTTCTTTGTCAATTCACCAAATGACAAAGAAATTAAGGATTTTCAAGTGAAAACTCCATTAGTAATTGATACTATTGGAATCATTTCTGATGAGGGTTCCTCATTGTCTGAGGAATCTTTTGTGGAGGGAATGGTTGAAGATTGGGTCTCTGATTCTGAGGATGAGTCTGATGTTTCTCCTCGTGTCTTGTGTTAAGAATCAGACATCTGGTGTCAAAAAGGCTGACCCAATCTCATCAAAGACAAACATGTCTTCAAAGTTATCCAAAGCCATATGCTTTGTGAATTCTTCACAGGATGGTGAAGCAAGTGAGTCCAACAAGGCTGATAACCTAGTTTTTAATGGGACAAAGGGTTTGGGTTTTAAGCAAAACATGACAAAAACAAATGTTTTTCATCAAAACAAACAGTCTTGTTCTAAAACAAACGTTTTATCACAAAGATAAAAGAGCTTGTTTTGAGTGTGGTGCA
The DNA here is from genome assembly GCA_009363875.1 of Mikania micrantha. Classification (NCBI taxonomy): domain Eukaryota; kingdom Viridiplantae; phylum Streptophyta; class Magnoliopsida; order Asterales; family Asteraceae; genus Mikania; species Mikania micrantha. Next base: position 27,985,922 of record CM018683.1, read on the forward strand.
TCTGGACATTTTGCTAGATTTTGTCCTCAATTGATTAGACCACAAGCTGCACCATACCAAAAACAAAATCCGAATTTTGTTAAAAAGGTCAAATCTGCTTGTCCTCATCCCAAGTTAAACCCAAACATCTTTCACCCATCAAACCTCAAGATAAGGGTAAACAGGTTGTGATTGATCATGATACACCCAAAATTGTTTTTGAGAAACAATCCAAGCTATCATCAGTGTATTTAAAGAAATCTTTCAGCAAAAACACTGTTTGGATGGCCAAGTCCTCTGGATCTCTTGTTTCTAAAACTTCGGATAAATTAAACTCAGATGGACAATGGATTGAAATGAAAATCATGGACTCTTTGGGTCAAACCAAGACTGTAAAGGCTTGGGTTCCTAAATTCAACTAATGATTTGTGTATGTGCAGGTTGCCCCAAATGCTGCTATTAACATCACTTGGATTGTTGATAGTGGGGCATCAAGGCACATGACTGGAGACATATCTCTTCTTTCCGATGTTCATTCTATTAAAGGAGGGTATGTGGATTTTGCTGGTGACAAAGGCGGGTTTATTACTAGAGAGGGAATTATTTCAAATGGCAAAGTTTCATTTGACAAGGTCAGATATGTGAAGCAGCTGGAGAACAATCTACTTTCAGTCTCACAGATTTGTGACAAGAAGTACAAAGTTCTATTTGATGACTCCAGTTGTTACATTCTCAAGCAAGGCATTACAATTCCTGAAGATTGGATTCTGATGTTTGCTTCAAGAAAGCAAGATCTGTATGTTCTCAACATGGCCACAGCTTCAACTACATCTTCTACAGCTTCAAGTTTTATGTCCAAGGCTACAGAGAAAGATTCTATCCTTTGGCATAAGAAGATGGGTCATTTGAGTTAGAGGAAGATGAATGATCTGGTTCACAATAATCTGGTTGAGGGAGTGAGTTTGAAGAACTTCAAACTGTCTGATGTCTGTGTTTCATGCAAGAAGGGAAAGAAAACCAAGCAGTCTCACAAACCTAAAAAGTATCATTCAATTACTGTTCCATTTGAGCTTCTCCACATGGATCTGTTTGGTCCTGCCAATCGCAAGAGCATTGCTGGAGATCAATACTGCTTAGTTATTACTGATGAGTACTCCAGATACTCTTGGGTGTTCTTTGTGAAGGAGAAATCTGAAACGTTTGAGTGTGTTCAAGTTCTTGTAACTAAGCTTGAATCACTGTATAAGCTCAAAGTTCGCATGCTCAGAACAGAAAATGGGACTGAATTCAAGAATCAAATATGGAGACTTTTTGCAATGAACGTGGTATTATTCAGCAGTTCAGTGCTCCATATGTCCCACAGATGAATGGTGTTGCTGAGCGAAAGAACAGAACATTAATTGAGGCTGCTCGGACTATGCTTGCTGATTCCTCGCTACCGGTTCAATTCTGGAATGAAGCTGTTGCTAATGCTTGCTATACTTTGAACCGAGTTTTGATTGTGAAGAGACATGGGAAGACTTGCTTTGAATTGCTCCATAACAGAAAGCCAAATCTTAAGTATCTTGAACCATTTGGTGCTCCATGCACGATGCTTAAGAGCAAGGCAAGTTCAATGAAAAGGTGGAAGAAGGCTACTTTTTCGGGTACAATACTCCAAATAAGTGAGTCTACAACATATTAACTCACAATGTGGAGGAGTGGTACCATGTAGATGTCCAGAAATATTCTATGTCACCACCTGGGAAGGGTCCTGACTGGATGTTCAACTATTCTGATTTGTTTGACTCTTTCAATATGCCTCCCATATATACTGATGAAGATGTTGTTGTTCAGATGATGTATGATGCACAAAATGCACCTGATGAACCAGTGCAACCTTCTTCAGTCCAAGTTCCAGTTCGGGCACATGATGACAGTTCAGACTCAGATGATAATCACTCTCATCCAAATGTTTCAGAACCCGATGTTGATAATATTGTACCTGCTCTTGACGATATCAATATAAAAAATCTTGATCCACAGGTTGAGGTTCCTGCTCATCCTGTTTGCAGAATTAACAAAATTCATCCTCAAGACAATATTATTGGAAATCCAACTGATGTAGTGAAGACCAAAAATCAGTTATCTTCAGGTGGTCTTGCTGACATTCTTGATCTTGCAGATGTAAGCTTTTGTGCCCATTCTTGTTTTATCTCCCAACTTGAACCTAGAACCATCACTGAAGCTTTGAAAGAAGAATCTTAGGTAGATGCCATGCAAGAGGAGTTATTGCAGTTTAAGAAACTTGCTGTTTGGCAGCTAGTTGATAGACCCAAGGGTGCAAAAGTTATTGGCACAAGATGGGTTTTGCTGCAAACGAGATGATCATGGCATTGTGGTTCGTAACAAAGCACGTCTGGTGGTGCAAGGTTTAAGGCAGATTGAAGGGATTGACTACAATGAAGTTTTTGCACCGGTTGCTCGTCTTGAAGCAATCCGCATTTTTCTGGTTTATGCATCTTTCGAAAAGTTCAAAGTTTATCAGATGGATGTTAAGAGTGCAGTTCTTCATGGTGTGATTAATGAAGTGGTGTATGTCAATCAACCTCCCGGGTTTGAAGATCCATTGCATCGTGACCAAGTCTACAAGCTAGACAAGGCCTTGTATGGATTGCACCAAGCTCCGCGAGCGTGGTACGAGACACTGTCTACTCACCTTCTAAACAACGGGTTCAGAAGAGGTGCCATTGATTGCACTTTGTTCATTAGATAGATGGATGGGGAATTACTCTTGGTACATGTTTATGTGGATGATATCATTTTTGGTTCCACAAGTGATGTTCTGTGCAAAGATTTTGAGAAGGTTATGAAAGATAAGTTTGAGATGAGTTCCATGGGAGAGATGAAATTTTTCTTGGGATTGCAGGTGCATCAGTCTGAGGCAGGGATCTTTATTCATCAGACCAAATATGTTGGTGACATTCTGAGCCGGTTCAGTATGTTGGATGCAAAACCTGCTGGTACCCCGCTGGCTGTTAATCACGGGACTACTCCAGATGAAAAGGGGGAGTTAATTGATGCCACTTTGTACCTAGGGATGATCGGATCTCTTATGTATCTCACAGCTTCTCGTCCAGACATCATGTTTGCCACTTGTCTCGTTATTAGTCAAAGCCAAGAGTTTCTCATCTTATTGCTGTGAAGAGGATTTTGCGTTATCTGAAGGGTACTCCGGATCTGGGCTTATGGTATCCTAATGATGATAACTTTGATTTAATTGCTTACAGTGATTCAGATTATGGTGGATGCAAAAAAGACTTCAAGTCAACATCTGCGGGGTGTCAGTTCTTTGGGAAATGCCTAATTACCTGGCAGTGCAAGAAGCAGACGTCGGTGTCTACTTCAACATGTGAAGCAGAATACATTGCAGCTGCTAGTTGTTGCTCTCAACTCATCTGGATTCAGCAACAACTCAGGGACTATGGGTTACAGTTTTCTAAAACTCTTATTTTTGTTGATAACACTGCTGCCATAGCTGTCACTAAAAATCCTGTCCAGCACTCTAAAACAAAATACATCGACATTAAATATCACTTCATACGTGATTGTTTTGAAAAGAAATTAATCGATGTTGTTAAGATTCACACCGATTACCAGAAAGCTGATCTTTACACAAAACATTTGACAAACCCAGATTTTTATATCTGTTATCAGCTAATGGTGTTTTTAAAAAAGATGAAGCCATTCCTTCATCTGAATCAAACAAATGATCATTATTTACTTAGTTAGTTTCTTTTGTTTGATTATTACTTTTTAGTACTTCTGTTATTTTTCCTTTACTTATTCAAAAACTCAAAAAGATTTTCAGTTTTTGGTTTTTAGGGGGAGAAAAAGTAGTTTAATTGAAAAACCAAAACCATTTGAAAATTTGTAAAAATGAGAAAGTCTTATTAGAGAAAGTGATGTGTTAACCTGTCATGTCTTAAATGCAAGAATGAATACATAAACTGAATACTCATGGGAATTATGATTGGATGTACTGATAGGACGACTTTACAAAGTTAATAGACTGTTGGTGATTACTTAGAAAGTCTGATTTGTGGGATCCATTTTAGAAAAATCAGTTAAGTGATAAATAGTTTTTGACTCAAATCAGGCATACACCTGTTATCATAAGATCTAATGAGGTTTCCAATGATTCATGAATTCAAGTCCGTACACGTGCCATATTGCTTTGTAAAGACCTAGCTGAAGCCGTCCATTCAGATGAGAATGATTGAATCACAAGAAAATAAAAGTGAATCCGACTCTGTACACGTGCCATATTGCTGGGTTGCAGCCTAGCTGAAGCCGTCCATTCAAATAGGATAAGCTAAGAAAAATACAAAAATAAAATAAGTTCGATTCCATACATGTGCCATATTACTGGGTTGCAGCCTAGTTGAAGCCATCCATTTGGATAAAGTTGATCTTGTCAACACAATTCTGTATACGTGCCATATTGCTTTGTAAAGACCTAGCTGAAGCCATCCATGAGAATGTGTTGAACATGAGAAACAAATCAAAAAGAAAATTACAAAAAGAAAATAAGTTGGTACCTTATAGAACTTATGATGTTAGGTACTAAGTTATGCAGAGATGAGTTATAAACTGGTTTTGACCTATATTGGTTGACTATAATGGGTAACTCAGTCAGAAAACACGGGTGATCATTGATTAGTTTTGGAACAAAGTACTGTCAAGTTTAAAGTGGACAAATATATCAGTAATCGTTTCATAATTCAAATGTGTCAGAAGTATAAACATTCTTGAATGCTGATTTGACATGATCTGGTGTATGTATCATTTTCTTGAAAGGCTACTCACAAAAATATGTGTGTTTTATATGTTTTAGTTTCAGTTTATACAGTGTTTGATTATCAGAAAAATACAAAAAGATTTTCATTTGAAATTGTTATAAAAGATCATTTGTTGGTTCAGATATTCAATCTCATCTTTGCCTATCACCAAACCAGACTGAACTTCATAACAATTTTTTATGGTCAAAATGTCAACATTTGAAAATGACTTATGTTTTTGGGTGCTGATCTTCTTTCGCCCGAATGAAGTGTGAGTATGGCTCAACCGAGCGAATGAACTCATTCATGCGAATGAGTCATTCGTTTGACTTGTTCATGCGAACAAGACCATTCGGTTCTTGTGGCCGAATGAGTTCTCCTATTTAATGAATGCCTTTCGGCCGAATGAGTCATTCACCTCATTTTTACATTCGGTCTCTCTGTGTGTTTCTCTTTCGCCCGAAACACGCACTTCATCATCATCTTTAATTTTCACCAAAAAATCTGCTACATTTCTGATCATCCTTGTTCTTGTGATTGTCTCAGGTATTGCTGGAATCAATATCATCAACTTTTGTCCGCAGATTGAACCCAAACCGTTTGAATTTTAGGGTTTTAGGGCACGTAACTACTCCTCTCAAATAACTAGTCAAATTGAATCCTAAAACACTTAAAATCAGTTGCAAAACCATAATCGGACCCCTCTGAGTTGAATGTTACCATTTTTAGGGTTTGATTTGAGGTTTTGGAAGATTGAGTGTTCGAAGTCCATCGGTCGCCCGAATGAGTCTCATTCGCACTACATGTTCAACCGAATGAGGAGATATCCTAATAAATAAAGGTCTTTAGCACCACATGGCATATTTTTAGAGCTTCTCAACCTTTATTTCCCTCCTCTCTCTCCTATTAAATATCTAATGTTAATTATACTTTTAATACATCTTTAAAATAAAAAAGATATTTTAATACATTAAAATATATTAATACTAAAGACACACTTTTTTTTAAGAAGATTATTAATTATTATAAAATTTTAAAAAACAATTATTTGAAACACAATGTTTAAAGAAAAACAAACTATAAAAAAAGTTAGTGTTTAAAGAAATAATATTATTATTTTAATACTTAAATATTAAATCATACGAAATTGTAATCGTATTTTATATTAAAAATCATCTTATTTTTTTTCTAAATTTTCATTGATAATTATTCGTTATATTTTTTATGTAATCCGTGTAATACACGGGATACTAACCTAGTTAAACTTATAAATAAAATAATTAAGATAAGTAATATTACATATAACATGCAATATTATAAGTTTTCTAAATCCCAATATGTTTAGTCATCTTGGCATTAGTCTAGGTTTTACTAAGGGAGAACCTAATCTCTATAACCAATGGCTCTGATACCACTTCTGTCACACCTCGCTAAAGCGGAAACACGAAGTTGTGACTCGAAGTGTAAGTATAGAACACATTGATCAAAGAGAAAACTAAACATTACATAATTATATATGTCTTTCAAAATAACTGATCAAGTTTCTTAATTCTAAGTATAGGACTGACTATTATAAACTAAAGCATCAAACTTATACAAAATCCATGAAACACAAATAGTCATGCCATAGCTTAAATAGATGAGTCAAACTTTATTCACTGGTTTGTACCTGAAAAGCATGTTGAAAACGGTCAACTATAAAAATAGTTGGTGAGTTCACAAATTTGAGGACTCAATAAATAGTTTTAAATAAATGCACATAATGATATATTCATGGTATGAGACAACAACCAAATTCTTAATGTACTACGCCATAGCACAAATTATAGTGGATTTATGTATTCATTGGACATGAATTGTGATGAAATGTCCCACATTGGAGCGACCAATCCATGAATAGGGTGTCAACTAAGAGTACTATTCTTAAACTCCCCGGTTCATATCAAATAAGTTAAATGGTTGTAAGTTTTTATATACAAGGCCTTTTTTATAAAACAATCTCGTTTAAAAATATATCAATAGAAATGACAACATGTACATAATTAATAAAACAAACATGTTTTTCATCCCAAATATATAAAACAAGTAAAAAGAAGGCTTCGATAACTCACTTCAATAGGTGGTAATGGAGTTGGATTTAACAGGGAAACACCAACGTCGAATCCAAGATAGTAGTCTTACTAGTGTCCTAAAAAAATTTAGAACGTAAGTTTTATGAACTAACTTAAGTTATACTCAAATCTTATCTTGAATGAATACACTAGTTAATTATGATTTTAAAAAATAAAACTATCTATATTTAAACAATGTGACAGTTTTAAATGATTGGGTTATTTTTAATTGACCATACATGTGTAGAGATATTGTATCTTTATTTTGGGTTTTATAAAATAACCTTACAAAATTTATTAGGCATGTATAATGCCGGTTCTCAATTAATTGCCCGGTTTTAAGTATATATAAACTATTTGAATTAATGTTAATTTATATAAATTTGTATTTAATATTAAATACTACATACATACATACATACATACATACATACATACATACATACATACATATGTATGTATGTATATATATGTATGTACGTAGTTGAAATTTATTGCATAAATTATATTAATTAACATAATTTAATAAAATATTAGATATTAAATTTATATCATTTAAATTGTATAAAATAATATAAATATATGTAATCTTATTTTAAACTTTAAAAATTTAATTTTTTGTAAAATAAAATTTTTAATTATTTTTTTATAATTTATTTATTTTCTTTTGTATTTTTAGTCTTTTAATATGTCATATTAAGAAGAAAATTCAAATTAATAATTATATGATTCAAAAATTTGTAAACATAGCTCGACATGACAGGATGATGTCTATGATTAGGTTCAGGAGTGTAAACTTGTGTGATTTACAAAGAACAAATTTAAATAAATATTTCAGTAACAATTAACGAAATACATTACATGAATTTAAATCAAGAGTTTAATTGAAAACATTCGTGAAGACAAAAAGAAATGCAGAGCGATAGCTCTAATTTCCACTAAAGGCATAATCGTGAAGCATCGAAGGAATGAGGGGCTGGTGGCTACGCTAGACTCTACATATGCCCTATATATAAGCCTCTTTCAGTACTTCGGGAAAGTGTTGGTAATGATGTTTAGAACAAGAGCTCGCAAAGTCAAAAGTACAAACATTTTGTGATAACAAAGATTTTAATTATAAGTATTATGAACTCACCAACCTAGTGTTGACTTGATTTTTCGCATGTTTCTTAGGTGGAGAAAAAGTGCAAATATTACACTTTTTAGTAACAAGCTAGGAGTGCCAGAGTAGTGGACCTAGCATTTTTGTAAATCAAATTTGAAATATTTTTACAAATACAAGACATCATGACTTGGTTTATTTTATAACAGGGTTAAATTATGGTACTTGTACAAGTTCTAATTTAACTTTGTTATATGAATGCAATTTAGTGTTTCTCATTATATCATGTGCTATGTATACGATTTTATCACCCAGAGATTGTGCCTTAGGACTATTCAGCCTGGCGGGACGTCGATCCAACCCGTTGGCCTAGGGTGTGACATATTGGCTTAAGAGCCATGGTTATAGAGAATTAGGCCATACTAACGGTTTGACCTCTATTATAACCTAGAGACCCCATATAGAGAATTCATGATAAGGATTATCTGTGTTTGTCTTCTACATGTGATCATAAGTACTAACCGACGTCTTTTCGATTGTGATAAGAATGCCGCCATAACAACCTCATACCAACTCGGAGATTGATGAGATCGCCACGATATTGACTAACAACCTCATACCAACACGGAGATTGATGAGATCGCAACACGGATTATCTGGTAATATCCCTGAAATGATCAATCGGATTAACAACAGCGGGGGAACTCATCCAGATCTAGGTGCGGAAACACGGGAAGGTGCTTCTGACTAGTCGCATAAGAACTTTATGGGCTGCAAGCCACAAAGCTTCGAGGGAACCGAGGGTGCTGCCGACTTGATCTAATGGATTGAGAAGATGGCGAACACCCTTGATGTCATGAGCTTCCTCGGGCACCACAAAGTGCCCTACGTAACAGGTCATTCAACAAGCGAGCCCTTACCTGGTGGAGCTCGCGGATTCGTGAATGTTGTAGGGACGAGGCATTGACAATGACATGGGAAGAATTCAAAATCCTTAATGTAGAAGGAATTCTGTCCCATGAACGAGATCTAGAATATTGAGCATGAGCTATGGAATCATGAGATGGTTGGAGTTGACCATATGACCTACACCACTCGTTTTCATAAGTTGGTTGCTTTGGTGCCTTACTTAGTGTAGGACCTAAGAAACCCTTGGAAACAACCCGGTTCCTTGGGATATATGCTCGACAGGCCCTTGAATAGTGCTGAATCCTATTCAAGGGTTTTCCAATCGAAAGCACCCATCCCCGTGGCAATCCAACGATGTAGAATCAACGTTTTGATTGAAATCAAACACCACGGGGTGAGAATCGAAGTTGGAGAGTAAGGAGCGGCTCAAAACCCTAGAAATATGACAGAGGAATGTTCAGGGGGAGAGAGGAGGCTCGGAGAAGTTATGAAACATTCTGTTTGCAGCCCTATATATAAGTTATACTCATTCGGCCGAATGAGTAGTGCGAAACACTCATTCGGCGAATGGCTCAGCTGAGTGAGCTTAAACAACCGAATGAGTCATGCGGATGACTCATTCGTTCGCCTCAGTCATTCGCTAGGCGTTCATTCGTCCGAATGAACTCATTCTTAGGTATCATTCACAGGAATGGGTCTGTATGATAAGAATAGTCAAAGTCAAACATAGATAAACATTTTAAACTCAATTAAACATATATGAATAATACACAAAAGTCTATTTCATTAATAATATGAACTTTACATAATCAAAGACATACAAAATATGGAACTAGGAACATTACATGCAGCAACAAACTCCCCCTTAGACCTAGTTCCTATTTATCAGCCCCTTTCTTGAAATATTTATCTGAAATAGCTTTCCAGTCAGATCCTGCATGAATTCCAAACACTATGAAAATTCGTACAACTCTGATGAACTGTAAAGCCTGCTCCATATCTTCAACTTCAAAGAAAATCTGACATCTGCACAGGGTCTTCACATCTTTATGTGACAGATTGGTCAGCCACATAGGATCAAAAACACGTACAGTATCCCATGTGTTTTCCTTGCATAGAACAATAACCGCCTCAGCAGTTCTCTCATCATAGTACCACCATCTGAAACTGTCCAAAAAGTATTGAGGCATCTTCTGTAATGGAATTTTCTTCATGACTTTAGGAGGCAGCCACTCCAGGATCACTTTATGTCTTCAGGTATCTGCATCAATCTCTGGTAGATAGTATCTCTCCAGTTCTGTGGCTTGAAATTGATCCATCTTTTCCTGTACTCGAACTGGATTTGCCTTGCAAACCAGGACGACACCCCTGAATCTTCACAGTATAGCATCTTCAGACGTGCAAGTTGACTAACTTCAAATCCCGGCAACGTCTTGAAGTCATGGGGATATCTGAAGTACTGGATCCCACGCTCTCTCTTCATTGCATAGCTGTGCAAGTCATGAAAGTATGCCCAACTCAGAATTTGACCTCCAGATTTATATCCTTTGGTCCCGTAAACTTTTGTGTGTGGAGTTGGCATAGGAGGAACACTTTCTTTCTTCAACACTTGCCAATAGGCTGCCCATTCCTCTTTCCTCTTCTGAATGTCTTCTGCTGAAGACTCACTACCACTGATCTTTTCGTCTATCTTTCGATTCAGCACCTCCTCAGAATGTAGACCAAATAAGTCCGTAAAAGTAGGCAGCTCCTCTTCAACTGAAGTGTACTTTATGCCCTCTTCCTCTGTAATATCTTCCAGAATCACCTCATCAATGTCATCGAATGCTTCTGGAGTAGGAAGATCAGAAGCAGGAATGGGAGCATCATCCAATATCACCTCATCAGGATTTAACCTGAAAAGCTCTGCGATTTGCTCCATTGTGAGGCAATGAATGATTTCGCCTTCTTCTTTATCATAGCTGATAGAGTGTTGAATGATTCCTTGAGCGTCTAGTATCATCGCCAACTTTTCATCCAGGAGTCGTCTCACAAGCATCGCTTCAACCTCTTCAGTGGCCTTCGGCTCATCAGCTTGACTCTGAGTCTGTTTGGGAGCTTTGTCATGTTTGGTCTTGGTTCTGATTTCGGTGGGTGGGGTTGGCTCTTCTGCACTGGAGCAACTCGCAGATCCACTCCCAGCACCTTCGTCATCATCACCAGAGTCATCATCATCTGAACTATCATAATCTACCTTTTCCTTATCAGACTCTTCTTCTTCTTCTTTTTCGTCTTCTTCTTCTTCATCCTTGTCTGAATCATTGGAGACAGGATCAAACCCCTCAATCCTAGGATTAGACTCCTTGATACTTTCCACTTGCTCAGCTAGACGCAAGTTTTCAGCCTCAAGAGCCGAAATCCTGTCATTGAAGCCCACAACAGTCAGGGCCAGCTGATTGTGCTCGTCCATATACTTGAGCAATCTCTCCTCTAAATCAACAGATCTGGCCCTCAGATCGGCAGCCTGAATCAACTGAGCATCCTGCTCCTGTACTCTCTGTGTAAGCTGGAAAATAGCCTGATCCTGCTCATGGTTCCTCTCCATCAACCGAAGGACCAAACTGTTCAGTGTGCTGAGCTGTTCAGCAACTGAAACAGTTGGACTATAGTGATCTGCACGAGTAGTGGAGGGACCAGAGGAAGCTGCAGTGAAGACAGTTGTAGTAGAAATAGATGAGGTCAGAGGGGCAATAGTAACACGTGTAGAAGTTGCCCTTGACCTGGTTTGTGAAGAAGCTGCAACTGTTGCAGCGGATGTAGCAGTGGTTGCTGCAACAGAAGTCAACTCTGACCGTCTCTGAAGAACGAATCGTGTCCTTCTTCTCTTGGCAGGGGGAGAAGAAGTAGTTTGAGCAGCAGCTGCAGTGGTAGCAATAATAGATGTAGCAATAGAAGTACGTGGAGGAGGAGAAAAATAAACCTCTGGAACGAAAGATGGATCCCTAATCTCCTCCATATCAATAGAGGATTGCTCTATATTCCCTGTCTCAAGAAAAACTACTTGAGATCTAAAGCATGTTGTCACAACTTGTAGCCCAGTGTCTTCTAAATCAGAATCATCTGAGGCATCCTCGTCCTCATCATCAACATCCTCCATCTGCTCATCCTCCCCTCATTTGCAGATGTAGTACCACCCATCTCTAATGGAGTAGAAACAGTGGCTGTAGAAGTAGTCATGAAATCCAGATCAATAAGAGAATCAGTATTCGCATCATCACCAGCAACATCAGATCCACCAACACCAGCACCAACACCACTAACATCAGTAACAACACCAGCACCACCACTCACACCTGCACCACTAGCATCACTAGCACCAGCACCACCACCAACATCATCATCATCATCTCCATCATCACCTCCTGGAACAATGATATAATCCAGATTTGAATCAGAATCCTCGTGTCACCATCTCCTCCCAATGGGTGCAACATAATCAGGATTGAGGAGATGGCCGAACATACAACGAGTGGGAGGCTTCCTCTCCTTTCCTCTATAAGATAGAACTATGTTAAGAGTGATGTCATTCAAATGTTCTAGTATGATGAAATCTGAATTGGCCTTAGGTGGATTCGACACTTGTGTATCGAAGATCATCTGGAGAAACCTCGGATACATCAAAAACTTCTTGTCTCCCTTGAGGTACACATTCTCCTTCATATGCGTAAAGACCATCTCCGAGAAGTTGAACGGGATGTTCAACACTAAGGCCACAAAGGCACCCTGAAGTGTCTCTCTGAGGTCATCAAATCCACCACGACTTGAGCCCAGGCAGTGAATGAGAACATGGCATAAATACTGGAATTGCGGGCAGAGAAAAGCCTTGTTCAGCACCCCAGCCTCCAGGTCTCCATCATACTTGCACCTCATGAAACAGCCACGAACCAAGTATCTGCCAAGAATGAAAGGATGATCTGGAGAGTCCTGAAATCCACAAACCCGTCTGAGATGCTCGGCAGATACTACCACATCCTGTCCTCTCACCTTCCCTCTGATAACAGGAGGTTCTTCCTCATAATCGATATCAGCTGAGCTCCAGAAGTCCCTCTAATGAGATAAATATGGCACATGAACAGTAGAGATGGCTGTAAATATCCTGGAACGTCTCAAGAATGTGATAATCTCTGTAAAATGTCGGGCATTCGCCGTGGTAAGATCAAGATGAGCACAGATGTTGTTCTTGGGAACAACCTTGTATCCTGCCAAACTAAAAATAAGAAAAACAACATATCAGTTCAGTTCAGTAAGCAATTGAACAAAGTCAAAATTTTAGCTCAAGTATTCAAGTGGTGCGAATGAATCAGTATCACTCGAATGAGACTCAGGCGAATGAGAATGAAGACCGAATGAATGGTGCCATCCGAATGACACACAAATGGAGACATTCGGTTAAACCTAATCATTCGCATGAATAGATAATCCGAATGACTTCATTCAGTCCACCCTTTGACCGAAAGGCTGTCATTCGCTTGAATCCTTTCATGCTGCTTATGTAATTTTATGTAATCATTATTGTTATAGTTATGACTTCATATCCACCTAGGATACCATCATATCCTGGTTCACCTCATGATTCAACTGACTATACTGATATTCCTACGGTTGAGCCATCTGTACCAGAGTCGCCTATTCCATCTTTTGCATCATCTTTTCATACGGGAACATCTGACGAGGATCCATTGGAGGATTCTACTGATGGCGATAGGGGTTCTTCTATGCCACCTTCATCACCACATCACCAGCCTACACCCACACATCAGTCACCCCACATCATCCACTTTCCCCAATTCATGAGTCATCCCAAGTTCATCATTCTTCATCTGTACCTCACTCTTCACATGTACATAATCCTTCTCCTATTCATCACTCATCACTAGTAACACATATCTCACCTACTTATACACCTAAGGGTTCTAGTTTAGAGCTCAGTTCTGATGATGATGAATTTGAGGAAGAATATCAGCCATTTGTACCAGCACATCGAGTGATCACATATGAAAATGAGGCATTTGAGGGATGGCGTAGATCTCGTTACCTATAGTACTAGATGAGACAACACTACAATCACCATCACATGATGCTTACACATTTCTACATAGTGGACCATGTATCAGACACACGGCTAGAATGTCAGTGGAATGTATTACTAGCGTTACATTTTCTGATCGTGAGAAGAGACCTCTACATTTGAGGTTGGTGTAACTTCATCTGCACCTCAACCATAGGAACCACCACGATAGCCAGAGCAGCCTATACCGCCACCACAGCCACAGATTCATACATGTACACCTTCTACAGAGAGAGATCCCGTCTTGACTTAGGAGGATTATACATGTTGGAGTCGTTATTCAAGATGGAGGAAAGATTGTGAACTAGTGTTTGAGAGGCAGTCTAGATACACTGATATAGATCATAATCTTCATTTGGCACAGTCAGAGCTTGTAGTTGTTTGAGGAGATTTGGACATGTTTCGCCGATTTAAGAGGATAGACCTAAAGAGCATCTGGAAGTAGTTTGTGATCAGTTGGATATATGGATTGTTACTTATAGTTGTAGTACTTTTATTTACACGTTAGTGAGGCATATTATTCTAGTTATATTTTGTACTAGATAGTAAGTGATTGCACTACTATCTAATAATTATACTGCCCATTTTGATTTGGATATATCATGTTTTAGCTTTCACTAGTATCTTATGTACTAGACAGTAAGTGATTAGCACTCCTGTCTAAACCGCTGCTGAAATTTTGTTAGGACTTTTTATAAATGTTAAAAATTAACAAGATATGGTTATGTTGTAATTATCCTTGTTTATTATTGAAATATGTGTGTATTGAATTTTAAAATAATAATAATGATAATGATAATAATTGCATATATATATGTGTGTGTGTGTAAATATATAGAAATGGAAAACACATCTGGAACAGGGGATGGTTCGGGTTCATGTTCAAATAACAACAATGTTCTCTTACAAGAAGATATTGCACGTGTTGTTTCTGAGCTAATTAGAGAATCCATACCTACAATAGTCGCTCAAATCAATAACTACAACAATGATCATGATGGTAGGGGTAACGCTGAAGGCAATAACAACCGTCGAGATTGTTTTTATAAGACTTTTATGTCTTGTAAACATATGGATTTCAAAGGCATAGAAGCATCAGTTGGAATTATGAAGTGGATCGAGAGAATGGATACTGTGATTAACATTAACGCAAGTCAAGAAACTAATGGAATATGCAACTCGCTCTTTCCAAGAACTAGCTAACTTGGGGGAATTCTGTTGTGCAATCTCGAGGCCTTGATGCAATTAATGCTATGTCATGAGTTGTTGAATCACACGATGGTTAGAGCTAATCATTTGGAGTATAAAAACAAATTTCATGAGCTAGCACGATTAGTACCACACATGGTTGCGCATGAACACCATCGCATTGAGCGGTATATTTGGGGTTTACCACCTTAAATGCGAGGAATGGTAACTACATCAAAATCTACAACTCTTCATAGTGTAATCTTGTTTTATGGAAGCTTGATAGATGAAATGGTGAGAAATGGGTCTCTGAGTAAAATAGGATCAAGAGACAAGAGAAAATTTCATTGTAAACCTTGGAAAAAGAATGGAGGAAAATCGGACAAACGACCAAAAGTAGTGAAAAACTTTGCCATGGTCTGTCAAGGAGACAATCAAGAGAAGAAAAATTATCAAGGACAAAAAACAAAATGTAGTAAATGCAATTAAGATCATTTCGGTGAGTGTATGTTTTGTTTCAAATGCAAGAAGTTGGGGCAAATGTCAAACGGATGCAAAAAACGAAGTGCAACGGATGTGTTATGAGTGTGGAAGTAATTAGCGTCTTACATGCCCTAAAGTAAAACGAGGTCAAAATTCAACCAGTAATCCGTCACGTGGTCGCGCTTTTGTAATGGGAGCAGGAGAAGCTCATGAGAACCCACACACAGTGACAGGTACGTTTCTTGTCAATAATAACTATGCTTCAATTTTATTTGATATTGATGCTGATAGAGGTTTCATTTCAATTGAATTTAGGCCTTTAATTAGTTTAAAGTCTAGGAAGTTGAATGACATCTACACTATAGAATTAGTTGATGGTATGTTGATTGAAGCTAGAGAAATCATTAAAGGTTGTACCTTAAACTTAAATGATCATCACTTTAGTGTAGATAAAATTTCTGTTGAGCTTGATAGTTTTGATATTGTAATTGGTATGGATTGGCTATCCAAGATTAAGCAGAAATCGTATGTTTTGAGAAGACCATACGAATTCCGCTTTCTGATCTCAACACACACATTATTTATGGAGAAAGACTAAGAGATGGATTTCATACAATCTCTTGTATGAAAGCATGAAGGTATCTGAAGAAAGGATACTTGGCATATCTAGCACATGTTGTTGAACAAAAGAAAGATGAGAAAAAGATTTAAGATATACCAATTGTTTGTGAGTTTCCAGTAGTTTTCCCAAAGAACTACCAGGATTTCCACCACAAAGACAAGTCGAATTCAAAATTGATTTGATGCCAAGAACGGCACCAATTGCAAAAGAACCATATCATATTGAACCATTGGAACTACATATGAATCAACTTCAAGAACTGTTGGATCAGGGATTTATGAGGCCTAGTTTCTCTCTTTGGGGAGCTACAGTCTTATTTGAGAAAAAGAAGAATAGTTCAATGAAAATGTGTATAGATTATAGAGAATTAAACAAAGTAACAATTAAGAATAGATACCATCTCCCTTGAATTGATGATTTGTTTGATCAATTACAAGGTGCTTGTTAAAATTGATTTGAGATATGGGTATCATCAGTTGAGAGTACATGATAATGATGTGCCTAACACCGCATTTAGAACTCAATATGGGCGTTATGAGTTCTTGGTTATGCCATTTAGTTTAACCAATACACCTGCTATTTTCATTGATCTTATTAATAGGGTCTACAAACTTTATTTAGATAAATTTGTGATAGTTTTCATTGATGATATACTAATTTATTCAAGAAATAAAGAAGATCATGAACAACACCTGAAATTAATTCTTGAAATCTTGCAGAACGAAAAACTTTATGCAAAATTTTCGGAGTGTGAAGTTTGGAGTCACAAAGTACATTTCCTTGGTCATGTAATTAACAACAAGGAATTCAAGTTGACCCTGCAAAAATTGAAGCCATTAAAAATTGGGATACCTCCAAAACTCCCACAGAGATTCGGTCTTTTTTGGGATTAGCTGGCTATTATCGTTTTTTATAGAGAATTTTTCAAGAATAGTTGTGCAACTCACTACTCTTAATCAGAAAGATAAGAAACTTGACTTGGGAGATAAACAAGAAAATGCATTTCAAGTATTGAAGCAAAATTTATGTAGTGCACCTATTTTGTTTTTTCTTGAAGAAACAAATAGTTTTGTAGTGAACTGTGATGCTTCTCACCAAGGTCTTGGTTGTGTTTTAATGCAAAAAGACAAAGTCATCGCTTATGCCTCACGACAGCTAAAAGTTCTTGAAAAGAATTATAATACTCATGATTTAAAATTTGGAGCTATGATTTTTGCACTCAAAATTTGGAGGAATTCTCTTTATGGTACCAAGTGTACAATCTACACAGATTATTAAAGTCTTCAACACATCTTTGACTAAAAAATATTGAATATGCGTCAAAGAAGATGGGTAGAATTAATGAATGATTATGATTGTAAAATAAAAATACCATCCTAAAAAGACTAATGTAGTAACTGATGCATTGAGTCGGAAGGAAAGGGTCAAGCCCATTAGAATTCGTGCTTTGGGAATGACTATTCAAACTTGCCTAAAAACTCAAATTTGGGAAGCACAAATTGAGGCACTTAAAGAGAAGAATTTGAAAAATGAAGCATTAACTTGCTTGTAGAACAAATTTGAAACTAAAACAGAAAGATTCTCTATTTTATGGATTGAATTTGGATTCCAAACCATGATGGTTTAAGAGAATTTATCATGGATGAAGCTCATAACTATAAATATTCAATTCATCTAGTCTCTTACAAGATGTATAAAGATTTGAAAACATTTTATTGGTGGCCATGGATGAAGAAATCAATTACCACATATAGAGAAAAATGTTTGACATGTGCTAAGGTTAAGGCTGAACACCAAAAACCATCAGGATTGTTACAACAACCTAAAATACCACAATGGAAGTAGGAGCAAATCACAATGGATTTTGTCACAAAATTACTAAGAACTTCTAGTGGTCATGACAAAATATGTGTTATTGTTGATCAATTGACAAAGTCTACACACTTTTTACCAACTAGACAAGATTATAAAATGGAGAAATTGGCCAGAATATATGTTAATGAAATTATTGCTAGACATTGTGTACCCATTTCAATTATTGCTGACAATGATAGTAGATTTACTTTTTGGCAAAAGCTACAAACTGCTTTGAGAAAACGTCTAAAGTTCAGCATTGTATATCATCCCCAAACAGATAGCCAAAATGAAAGAATTATCCAAACTCTAGAGGATATATTAAGATCTTGCGTAATAGATTTTGATGGAAATTGGGATACTCATCTACCTTTTAGCTGGCATGACTCGAAACAAAATTTTATTATGAAAATTTATTGAAAGCTTATGACTATTCATGTCATATTAGTTTATCTCTAGTTATAGATAATTTGATTAAAATATATAAGATGTAAATTACGTGTATAAATGTTCTGTCTATTTGGACGTTTATTGGCTAGTTAATTCATATACTACAAAAAATTACAACTATCTATTTATTATATTTTAGAATTTTTTTCTATTAATTAAATATTTTTGAGCGAATAATTTGTGATACTGCTGCTTTTAACGACTTCCTTTCTAAATTTGAAATCATGACATTAATCTAAGAAGCTAATCTTTACTAAATTTGTTAGCCGTCACGTTTAGGTCATGTGAAGTGAGGGTGACCCGGACGTGAGGGGTCTTGGTTAAGCCCCCATAACGTCCGAAACCACTACCCAGAGGCGTGATGTGGTGTGGAGGGCATTGTAATGTAAACATTTGAGTGAAGAGGGGTGAATAGGAGGCATGAATGGAGTGATGAGGGGTGATGTAACACATATGAATGTGAAGAAGGGGCGATGATGTTATTTGTTTATGTGACGCCTACGTGTAGTGATGCGAGAATGATAAATACACATAGTCTTATATTATATGAACTATTGAGCAATATGTATAGACTACCAACGTTTAATAGAGACAGCTGATTTATATAATAAATCTTTATTTGAGGAATGCAAGTTAAGCTAGATGGTCACACATCGTTTTCTGAAAATAAACTCTCATTTCACGACAAGAAATCAATTTAAAAAAGAAAAAAAATCCCTATATGAAGAAGCAAACAAAGGTTGAAAGCAAACTTAAAAAAAGGAAAAAAAAAACAAAAACAAAAAAAATGAAAGGAGGACCGATTTGACCTTCATGGGTGAGGACGGTGCAGAGGCGGAGCCTAAGCTCGCAAGTGCCACCATGGCACCAACACATACATTTTGTTTACCTTTCTTTTAATAATCTTGTATTTATAGTTAAATAAAAAAAATATGATAATAGTTACAAATTAAAATTTAGATAATATAAGACAATTTTTTTAATATAAAATATAATGTAAATTTTCAACTAATTTAATATTTTATAAAATTTTATAATTTGTAATCATTTGCTTTTTTCATATGTGTTTTAATATTAAAACAGTTTTAATGTATTAAAAAAAATTAATTAAAAATATATTTAATATTTGATATTATTTTATTAAATTTAAGTTGTATTAAATATGAAAGAAAAAAGAATTCAAATTAAATGTAGTTTAGGAACATGACATGTAGGTAGATGTAGATCTAAATGTTGAATTTAAATTTAATTTTAGTTGAAAATAAAAAATATATATATAATTTATAAACACATGATGAAGACACAAAATTAACTTTATAAAATAAAAAAGTTAGTATTATGACTTTTAAATTATGTGAGTATAAATAGCTGTTTTTTTGCTCTTATACAACATCCTTGTTCAATGACTTTGTATATTATGTGTTGTCAAAGGTTAGAGTCTCCTTTTTAACAAAAATTTGCTTTAAGTTGAGCAAGAGAGTTTTCTTAATTGTAATGTTTTTTTCCTTCTAGACATGGTGTGTCGGTACACCATAGTATTGTTTTTTAGAATGAAAGAGTGCTCTATTAATTATGATGATCCCAAATGTTTTAGTATTTGTTGTTTCAAAACATATAGTGTCAGTTATAACAATACAATTATGATAGAATAAAAAAAATCATTATGTAAATAACATGCAAAGTCAGAAAAAAAAAAAAGCCAAATGCTTTTAACAATAATGTCTTGTGATTTATTTACAAAAAAAAGAAGCTGTGGAATTAGATTTAAGATAAAATAAAAAAAAAAAAACCAAAAAAAAAACATGGCTTATTATTAAACACTTTAAAAAGGTCGGCGGGTGTAGTGCCCACCTCCCATTATACAGTAACAAGAGTGAAGTGAATGACTAGATGATTGGAGATTGAGAGCCAATCAACCAAATATTATTAAACACGTTTTTATTTCGAATAAAACCAAAAAAAAAAAAAAAATCTAGGTTGATTGGCAAGTCGATTGTTACATAAGATAGAGCTAGTTATTGGTCACCTTAATTTTTCTTTTTCTTTTTAAACCAAACTCAAATCTATTTAAAAATTTGATTTTTAAAAAGGTCGACGGGTGTAGTGCTTGCCTTTCATTATATAGAGTGAAGTGGATGACTAGATGATTGAACCAATCAACTAAATTTTAAACACGTTTTTATTCAAATAAAGCAAGAAAATCAATCTAGGTTGATTGACAACTTCGCTATTGTATAAGATATGGCTAATTATTTATTACAAGGTTATACACCCGGGTATTACACGGGTTTAAAAATTAAATATTATGTAATTTTATGATGTTTTATTAATTAGAAGTATATAATTAAAAGAATTTTATTGCATAAAACAATATAAAATAAAAGTATAAACAAAATTTAAATCTTTAAACATATTTTTTACAACATGTTTGTGGTTTTATATGAAATTAATAAATTTATTATTATGTTTATGCTTATGCTTATATTATGTATTTCAAAAATTTTAAAAATTGTTATCAATTGATAAATATGTAATAAATTGTTAATAGAATTAATATTTGAAAAATAACAAACTTTGTTACAATTTGATATTAAAAAAATACATGGTTGTATTTTATAAAAATAATATTAAATAGGACTTAACACTATACTAAATTAACAAGAAACATTTTTTAAGCATTCCTTAAATATAATCTATATCTATATCTATATCTATATCTATATCTATATATATATATATATATATATCTATTATAATAAATCAAAGTTTTTATAGATACATGGCGAGTTTTTAGAGCACATACAATTTGATTTCCCTCCTCTCTTTCATATTAAATACACCTTATATTAAATAATAATACTAAATACTAATATTAAATATTAAATACTTTTTTACATTTTTAAACTAAGAAACACATTTTTAATACATTAAAAATATTAATATTAAAGACACATTTTAAAAATCCAAATTATTATAAAATATACAATTTTTAAAAATAGTTTTTTAAAACAAAATGTTTAAAGAAATAAAGTTTGAAAAAATTAGTGTTTAATAATATAACTATTTTATTACTTAAATTATTAAATTATACATAATTTTAGTCATATTTTTTATCAAAAAAGTTTCTTATATTGTCAAAATTTTTATTAATGATTATTTATTATAAATTTTTAATTCAACCCGTGTAATACACGGGGTACTAAACTAGTTATATAATAAATAAAGGTTTTACAAAGACACGTATCAATTTTTTAGAGTACCTAAAAGTATTTTTCAGCTTCTCTTTCTTCTTATATATATATAGAAAGAAGTGAATGGTAACACATGGTAATTGAAGTAACTTATAAACCCAATTTGATTGGTTGTCTAATTTAATGAATTTGAAATGTGTGGTCCATATTAAATCTGTGAAAAATGAGTGGTTGAGATTTCTTTAAGGGTATTTTGGAGATTTGTGAGATGTACTTGATTTGATTTTTAAAATAAAAGTTTACCCCCCCAATTTTTTAAACCTTCATAACTTTTATATACATTATTATTTTAAAAAAAAATTACACCATTAAATTTGTCACAATTTTATCTTTAATTCAAGTATAGTTTTGTCAAAAAATTTTAAAGTTTTCGAAATTACACTAATGTAACGAGCTAAATTTTTTCAAAGTGTTCGTAATTACACTGATGTAATGAGCTGAATTTTTTCAAAGTGTTCCTAATTACACTGATGTAACGAGCTGAATTTTTCAAAGTGTTCATAATTACACTGATGTAACGAGCTGTAACTTATTTTTTTTACGTTACAATTATCTAACTTTTAATCTTATTTGATATAAATTTATCTAATTAAGTAAATTTTATAATAAAAAATAAGTTTGTAATATATATTTAAGATGAGAGAAAAAAAAATTTGATGGAAAATTTTTGAAAAAAGAGAAAAATTATTGTACTTATGTTTTTTACGTTAGTTTAATTACGAACGCTCGAAAAAAATTTGGCATACCTATAATGAAATTAACGAGAAAAATATAACGAGTTTAATGGTGTAATTTTTATAAAAAAAATAACATAGTATAAAAAAGTTATAAGTATATAAAAATCAATGGGGGAACTTTAATTTAAAAATAGGATAATAGATGGTTTTTAAAAGTGTGACACTTGTCACTCTTATATTAAATCTGATTTTTGTAATTAACACAAAAGACCATAATGCCCTTTTGTATTAAAAGTTAATTACTGACACATGTCACCATTAGATTAAATCTTGGAAATTTGAACCATTGGATTTGAGTTATAGAGTTTTCTCAATTAAGGTGGGTTCTTATTTGATCCCTTCCCTATATATATATAGGGGAAGGTTCCCCTAAAAAGTCTATTTTGCCTAAGAAGGCTAAGAAGGATTTTAAAAACTTGAAAACCGACTCAAACAAACCCCGATTGAATTAATTTTTACATCATTGGAACCGGCTTGTCGAACCCTAAAAACCAAACCTTAAATCGTAAACAATAAACACTAATAGTAAAACCAAAACTTTAAAAACAAATCTTTAACATAAAGATACAACTTAAAAGCTAAAAACCAAGCTCTAAAACGCAAAATCTAAATCTAGTTGTTAAAACGAAAACTTAAAATCTAATATTGTAGGGTCCGATGAGACGGTTCCAATGTCATCGAAATGAGTTCAATCGGAGTTCGTTTGGGTCGGTTTTGGAGATTTTAAAAATCCTTCTTAGCCTTCTTAGGCAAAATATACTTTTTATTTGATCTTTCCCCTATATATATATGTTATCTTTTATTAAATTTGTCTTTTTCACACACTTTCTCTCATATTAAATAATAGATTAAATCGCGTGTATTACACAGCTTGAACACTAAAATATTATATACTTTGTAAAATACTTGTTTTAAATAAAATTTATTTTTTAAGAAGACTTATTTTTTATAAAAGTTATTTTGTTCTAAAAGTGCATGTTTAAAATATTTCTTAGGTTTTTAAATTTTAACTATTATAAAAAAGTCATATTTTGTAAACTTTTACTGAATAGTATTTTTTTAATAAATTAATTATTTTGAATTTATTAAAAGCTATTTTTTAATATGAAAAAGATATAGTAGTATTAGTCATTAGATTTTTAATTATTTATTATATAAAGATTAATTATCATTTAAAATGAGAGAGAAATAATTGAAAATATAAAGAAGTTACATGTGTCACTAATGGTATAATAATTTGACACATGACAATATAAGTCTAGCAAATTAACATGTGGCAAAAATTATGTTTATTTATTAATATCGAAAGATTAATGATTTTATTAAATTTGATAAATACCATGATTAGACCATAAATAAATTCTGTATTTTTTTTAAAAAACATATTTGAAAACTATATATTATGTTAGTTAAAATAAATAATTTTAAAATTTATTTATTTAAGATGTGTAATACACAACTTTTACCCTAGTTTTATAAATACAAGAATGTTTTTATTTGATTATCATTTAAATTAAAAAATAAATGTGAAAATGCCAAGTGGCATTTATTTGGAATCATTTATTAGTATTAGGATTTTTTTTTTGAAATGATAAATATACCATACTCATATATGATCCATAAATTAACCATACGATAACATGTGTTTCCTTAGTTATTGTTATTTTCTTATTAAACTTAGACTGTTAGACATGTCATTGTACCGACACTATATGTGATCGGTGACGAAGTATGGTGAAACAACATGCTATATGTTAAATTTCACTTTTTTTAGACAAGAAACTTATTGTTATTTTAACCTTCCTCGTAGTTTATGATAGTCAATTAGACTCAAGTACTCAACCAATGAAAATATTTGACATATTTTATTAACACTTAAATGACTTGTTATAATATAATATAATATAATATAATATGCCCTTTTGGCGTTTTATATGATCAACTAACATAATACCAGCCGTTCAAAAAAAAAACTAACGTAATACCACATGACAATGCTCATTAAAACCATGGATGAGCACGCGGCCTATGCACCTTTTTTTGAAAGTTTTCAACTTTTCATCAAACTTCTTTTGAAAGTCTTTTTAAATTTGAATTTTTGACACTCTTTTAATATTTACTGGAGATCAGGAGGCAAAACGGTAACCTGCTATCAAAAAATTTTTTGTATGTTTTAGTTTAATTGGATGTAAAGAAATCTTAAAAAGTTAGAGATGCTAAGTGTATGCTCATTCAAGGGGGTTTCGCCCCTTTGTAGGGTCCTAGAAGTAGAGCCCCCAATAGCGGTCCCTAGTGAGGTTCAGGACTTCAGGGCAATGCCTTGAAACCTAAACAAAATTTACTTATGATCGGAACTAGGTTTATTCGCCCCACGCGTTGTGACGGGTTATCACATTACACTCTCGAGACTTGGTATTAGATAGCAAAATCAAATCACTCATCACGAACTCGATCTATACAAATTTTTCATAAAAACATAAAAATCATACAAATATGTTATAAAAATAATAGAAAAACTACTCACAAAACCCGTCTCATGGGCAACCAATAGTTTGAATTAAAAGAAAAACTAAAATCTATAATCAGATCTCTCAAATTTATTATGCATATCTCGGTTTACTGCTTTTCAAAGTTAAAAAACTTCTCATGCTTCAAGTCTAAATTTTCTAAAAATCGCTACATGGATCAAGCATCTAAATAATATATATATATATATATGTGTGTGTGTGTGTGTGTGTAATATCATAAGAAAAGAGGCCACTAAATATAATAATATATCTACTATTCCTTTTTCATGGTTTTTAATTATATATATATATAGTAATTGCCTCTTTATCGCAATTTTGACCTGCGAATTCACTCGTAAAACCAACCGTCATTAACAGTCATGCGAATTGGTGATAAACAAAGAAATTGAGGCATAGAAAGAGATATACATATCTATTATTTTATCACTTGATCAAATTTCTTGAACTCGAAAGGATAGAAATATTGATTTTGGATAGTGATTTCATACACGATTCGATAGAATTCCAAGTGTTGATTCCTGAAATTTTCCAACAATAATAATTTAAAGCAAATTCTGATCACTTTTTTGGATAGTAAACGATGTTTTCTAAACAATGAACCATGAGTTTATCGAGGCTTCTTCCCACTAGTATTTTTTTTATACAACGTATATGGTGTCTTAGGAACACACCTAGTTTCCTATCCTTCAGGAAGAAACTCATCTCTTAGGTTATGTTTATTGGGAAAGCATCATGCTCATCCAAGAGCAAATTGCTCCTAAAGAGACTTAAACACAAGACCTCTCATAAAAAGTTAAGGAGGTATCGTTAGGTTATAAACCTTTTAGTCATACCTGGGTGATTAGTGATAAACATATGGCATATGTGTCTATTTAAAGAAATGAGTAATACATGATAATCTCTATTCTCTTAGAGAAGAAATGTGTGATGTTTTGGTTTAGAGAAGAGCTATAGACGAACCAAACAAGCACGAACGAGCACTTGTCCGTGTTCATTCATTTAACTTCTAACTTGTTCACGAATGGTTCATGAACGTTAACCGAACGAAAATTATTGTTCGTGTTCGTTCATTAAGAAATTGAACTTGTTCACAAATACAAACGAACACATATTATTTGAACAATAAAAATCAACATTCTTAATGTCAAACATTAGAGATAATCATTTATATATATATAATGTTAAATATTATGTATTAAACTAAAAATAAATAAAAAAAAAATATACAACACATTTAATGAATAAATATATAAATGAACATAAACGAACGTAAACGAATACATTACCAAACATTTATGAACACAAACGAACGAGCACAACATCTGTTTATGTTCGTTCATTTACTTATACAAACAAAATTTATTGTTCGTGTTTGTTTATTTGTTAAACGAACGAACATAAACGAACTTTCTGACGAATGATTCACGGAGAGTTTGTTGAACGTTCAGTTTATTTACATCTTTAGCTTAGAGAGAAATTAGTAGAACATCAAGGAGTGTATGAGTATAATTGAAATGCAAGTGGTTGTGTTTCAATTTTTTAGTAAACAATCAAGAAAATACATTTTTAGGTGTTGACTTATTAGATGGACCTAATGATCCCATGGTCTACATGGACGTGTTGTATGTGGTGGTTGGGTATGCTTTGATGAAAAAGACGAGAAGCTAAGTTCATGATTTATTAGACCGTTCAAAGTTATAGCTCGGGTTGGTAAGGTTTCTTATCGCTAAGAGCTACCGGAGGAATTGAGGGGAATTCATAACACATTCCACGTGTTTTATTTGCAAAAATGCTTGGCAGATGAGTCGGCCTACATGCCATTGGAGAAATTGGTGATAAATGATAAATTGATCTAGGGAGAAATCAGTGACTATATATCTTAGATATAAAATTTAAGCAATTGTGAAATGAGACGATTAATCAGGTGATGTTGCAAAAGAACCGGCGGGGTTCAGAAGTAATGTGGGAGTCTAAGGATGAAATGTGGAATATTTTATCCTATTCTATTGAGGTGTGATGAGGTTTCGGGGACGAAACCTTTGTAAGGTGGGGAGAATTTGTAACGACCCATTTTGGGAAATATTAAAATATAATATAATTGACGTAAAATTATTTGTATTTTATTTCGGTGAGTGTTTTAATAATAATTGGGGGTATTAGAATTAACTAGTAACTAGCTTGATTAGGTTAGTTATACTAGTTAAATGTTATAAAAGTTTGAGGGGCCAAAAGTGTCAATTGGCAAAAGATGTGAATTGAAAGAGATAAAACTTTGACTATGGTCAAAGTTCATATTCTCATTTTTTTTGTGTGTGTCGTTCAAAAGGAAGAGAAGAAGGGAGAAAACCCTAAAAACCCAAGAATGGTCAAATTGAGGGTTGATTTGTGGGTGGAACTTGAAGATAAGAGTAGATTGGAGTTCTTCTTTCTTCAAACTACAACAAGGTATGAATTTTTGGGTGTTTTTGGTACAAATTTCGTGGGTCTCACATGGGGTATGGTGAAATACGAAATTTGGGTGTTTGGAATGTGTTAAATGTTGTTATTCATAGTGATAATCATCTAGGAACAACAATTTGATCATTTCTTGCATGTTGATGCAACTTGATAAATGGGGTTCATGGGGGTATATGAACATGGTGGTTAAATTTGATGTTAAATTGTTGGGTGTGATGATTTTATGGGGTTTTTGTAGTTTGTTGTTGTAAATGATGATTTGTTCATTTAGAAACCAAAATGGAGTTTTATAGAAGTGTTATTGGTCAATGATCATAAGTAGATGATTATATGCATATGAGGTGTTTGATGAAATGCCAATTAAGGTGTTTAACTTAAAAATGAGTTTTTAAGTTTTGGTGGTATGAAATAAGCATATACATAATCATAAATGGTGAATTGGGTGATAATGGATCATTTGGGTGTAAATTAGATGAAATGGTGATAACGGGTTAAGTAGGTTGAATGAAAGTAAATATGAGTTACTTGTATTGAATATAGTTGTATGTGTGTAATACAACTAGGTAGTGGTGGTGAAAGTCAAGGAACAAGTCAAAAGCTTGGGAAAGAACAAGATGATTTTAATGGTGTTCCTACAGGCTAAGGTGAGTAACCTACTCACTAAATATGCAACCATAAGTCATATTTGTGTTGGTGTTGAATGTTGACTACTTGATTTATGTCTTGTAGTATTTGGTGAATGTTATGTGTTAAAACTATAAAAGTCATTGTAGGTGGAAACTACATTGCTTTGATAGATTATGAAGTTTTGGTGTTGGTGTTAAAACATGGTAGTTTGTTATTGTGTATGTGGAATATACATTGGTAGGATGAATTGGTGTTTAACTTGACAATGTATGTGGAATATGCATTGATGGGATAAATTGGTGTTTAATTTGACAATGTATGTGGAATATGCATTGATAGGATGAATTGGTGTTTAACTTGACAATGTATGTGGAATATGCATTGATGGGATAAATTGGTGTTTAATTTGACAATGTATGTGGAATATGCATTGATAGGATGAATTGGTGTTTAACTTGACAATGTATGTGTAATATGCATTGATGGGATAAATTGGTGTTTAAGTTGACAATGTATGTGGAATATGCATTGATAGGATGAATTGGTGTTTAACTTGACAATGTATGTGGAATATGCATTGATGGGATAAATTGGTGTTTAACTTGACAATGTATGTGGAATATGCATTGATGGGATAAATTGGTGTTTAATTTGACAATGTATGTGGAATATGCATTGATGGGATGAATTGGTGCTTAACTTGGCAATGTATGTATAATATGCATTGTTGGGATGAATTGGTGTTTAACTTGTCAATGTATGTGGAATATGCATTGTTGGGATGAATTGGTGTTCAACTTGACAATGTATGTGTAATATGCATTGTTGGGATGAATTGGTGTGTAAATTTACAATGTATGCGTGAGGATTATGATTGCTAAGGTAGTTATATACCTAAGACTACATATAGTGGCAATAGGAGTGTTTGACTTAAATTTGACTATTTGTGGTGAGTCTTGTTGTGAATGTTATGTTATAATTACATAACATAATATGGTTTCATTAAGTGTTTGATAACAATTGTTGAAATTAGTCAAACTTGGGTGATTGACCAAATTGTTGAAATTAGTCAACTTGGTGGTTGACCTATTGTTGAAATTAGTCAAATTGGGTGGTTCACCCGTTAGTGGCATCAACTTGTGTGTCTTTGGTGATTAAATTGGTGTATAATTGGTGTATGTATGAATTTGGTGTTTGTTGATCAAATGGGTGTATAATTGGTGTATATGTGAATTTGGGTGTTTGGTGATTAAATTGGTGTTGACAATAACATTCAATAGGTGTTTAAAGTGCTTGGTTATTGTGATTTGATATGCATATATGTGTTGTGAAAGAATAAGAATGATTCACAAGAGGTGTGAACTTCTTATTCGAAGTTTGACCAAAATTGGTCAAACAATTCACAAGAGGTGTGAATTGGGAATATGTTGAATCACAAGTGGTGTGATCTTCCTATGATGAGTTTATGGAGTTTAGGTAAATCACTAGTGGTGTGATTACCTACTTTGGGAATCCTTGGTGAAAAAGGAGGTCTCAAAGGATTGGGTAGAATTTGACCAAAATTGGTCAAACTATTCACAAGAGGTGTGAATGTGGAATGGGTTGAATCACAAGTGGTGTGATCTTCCTATGGTGAATTTATAGAGTTTAGGTAAATCACAAGTGTTGTGGTTACCTACCTTGAGAATCCTTGGGGTAAAAGGAGGTCTTAAGGGAATTGTTTGAATTTTGACTTTTAGTGGGTGGTTTCATGTTCTAACACTTTATTGGTGTTTTAAAGTGCTATAAATATGAATTTAATGTGTTGAATATATTGTGGTGGTTGTACAATTTGAAATCCTTAGTGAAAAGGGATGAGGGGGGAGAACAAAGAAAATACATGGATGTGGAAGCAGTTTCTACATGGTCATGTTCCCTGGAACACGCCCATGTCATATCTGCACATCTGAATCTGAAAACCTTCTGACATGGCCATGTTCCCTCGGAACACGCCCATGTTGCGTCTGTATCTTTGAAAATGTCATAAATTGACTTATTTCAACTTTGATGGGGTTTCAAAGCATAAATATAATTCGTTTGGGCAAGAATTGGAGATTTAAGGGGTTTTGGGTGAAAACGACCCGTTAGTAAATCGTTTTGTGTTCGGGTTGAATAATGTTTCCAAATGGTGTTTGGAATATTATTATTGTATTCCATATGGTGTTATGGAATACAATTGGGGATATAGCGGGGTGAACTCACTTAGTTCTAACGAACTAACGGTTATTTAAATGTGGTGTTTTTCAGGAGAACATATAGGGTGAAGGCGATCGTGATCGGATATCTTGTGAAGGCTCGGATTGAACACGTTTTTGGTTAAAAACCTAACTTTTTGTGAACGGTTATAACTAATGTAAAGTGTGATTCTAATCAATATGTTTGTAACCGGTTTTGATGTTGGGTTAGGTCAAGTTGGGTGTTTAAAATTGATGTTTAATTTTTGAAAAATCTGGGACCAAACTCTGAGGGTGTGTTAAACACGTGTCACACGTGGGAGAATTTTGGGGGTTACAGTAATACTCGGGTTTATAACACAGTATATATATAAATACATATATAAAAATGTGCCCCTCGAAAAATTGGGCTCGGCACGGAGGTCGGGTTTGCCCCTCCCCCGGGCCGCCCCTGTTGGCATGTATCGCTATGATTATATGTTTACGTGGTGATGTTCAATTCTCAATTTTACTTGTGTTATCATATGTATTAAATTTCTACAAGAAACAGGACCATATTAACAAATAATAAAATATCAAAATATCAAAAAATAAAATAAAATAATATATATTGAGTTCAGGGACGGCTCTTACTAGTGTAAAAGGTACGACCGCAGTACTATGTTTAATTTTTTAGGCATCCGAAATTTGATATTTTAATCTATAAATTATATATAAAGATTTAATCAAGAATTTTGATTTTAAGAATGTTAAGAAAACATCAGGATTTGTTTAGAATGTGAAAAAAATCATGTTTTTTACAAAAAAAATATTTTGTATTGTTTATTAGCTTACTCTTATCTTAATAATCGTCATTTTATGAATTTTTTCTATATATAGGTTGCCTATTTTTAGCATTCGTACTATAGTGATTGAGTTTGGTGTGAGTTTTTACGTTGTCATTTTGACTAGCGTTTTCAATTGTGAAAAAAATGGACCTTTGAGTTTCTTAAAGTTTTATTATTTCATATATACTCGTAAAAGTTCGTAATTTAGGTTTATCTTTATTAGTATTTTACTATTTTGTTAGGCTCCTTATTATTTTTTTCGTTAAAAAAATGTTTGTTAAACAAATTAATCATATGTACATACGATATAATCAAACATTGATCATCGTTATTTGACAAAAAGATGATGACACATATTTGTAACAAGTCAACTGTGTGTACACATATTTGTTTATAAATTTATTACATATCATATTGACTTTAGAAAGTCAAAGGTCAATGGTCAATAAATGACAATAGAAAATTGGGCCAAGCAATGGAGTCTCAACGGTATGTCCACACTCCACGGATTTGACTTATCCATTTCCAGGTCTTTTAAAAATATTAAAAAATAGGTAATATATTACTTCGTCAACCATAGAAATTAAACACGTCATCCTAAATTAAATAAATGTATTATGTTTTGGTAACATTTTGAATAAATATTTGTATATTCAATACTAGGTTATTAACACGTGTATTATACGGATTAATCAGAAAATATTAAATAGTTAGTAATAAACACTTAAGAATTATAAAACTATATTTTGGTGTATAATGATTAAAGTATGTATAGACAAAGATTTTATGTAATATACTAACAATTAAAAACTCTAATAACTATAGAATTATTATATGATCATCTTAGTTTGTAACAACTAATATTTTTAAACTATGACATTAAAAACTTCATATAGTTTTTTATGTCAACACTATAATTTTCCCTATCATTTCTTTAAATCTTTTGGTTTTAAAAAAAATTATTTTTAAATATTTTGTTTAAAAAATGTCATTTGTTTATAAATAATCATATTGTTTAAAAAGTTAGTTTTATAGTTAATTTTACATCTTTTAAGAATACTTGTTTTTTAGAAAACTGTTGATTAAAAATGACGATTTTAAATATTTCTTATTTATAAGAAAATTCTAATTTTTAGAAAAAAAGTACATATTATTAAATAACATTTTAATTTTAATTTATTTAAAACTATTTTTAACTATTAATACGAAAAAGGTAGATATATGATTAATATTATAATTATTTAATAGGAGAGATGGTATAATTATTTATTAAAAAAGAGAATTAAATGAAGTAACAATAAGATGACATGTGACATTAGTATGTTTTTAGTGGCAAAAATGATTTTTGTTTATTATATTAACTAGGTTATTAACCCGTGTGTTACACGGATTTAATATAAAATATTAAATAATTAGTAATGAAAATTTAGCAATTATAAAATGATATTTTGACATATTAATATATATTTTAAGTAATAAAAAAATATTTAAAAACTTTAATCACTATACAAATAATATATGACCTTATGATGTGTAACAACTTATATTTTTTAAATAACCGACGTTAAAAACTTTGGTTTATATTATATTAAAAACTAACTTTTATAATCAATAATATAAATATAATTTTTGTAATTATTAAAGTTAAACGACCGAGTTTAAAAATAACGTTAAACATAACCGACCAAAAATGTAACTTTTCTATCATTTTTATTACTTATTTTTTTAAATAAGTTATAAAACATTAGTTGTTTATAAAAATCTCACAGTTTAAAAA
The DNA here is from genome assembly GCA_009363875.1 of Mikania micrantha. Lineage (NCBI taxonomy): Eukaryota > Viridiplantae > Streptophyta > Magnoliopsida > Asterales > Asteraceae > Mikania > Mikania micrantha. Next base: position 28,018,964 of record CM018683.1, read on the forward strand.
CTCATTTTATAGTATATTTTAGTTAAGTGTGTTTTATTATAAAAAGATAAATAATATATTAGTTATTAATATTATAATTATTTAATAAAAAAAATAATTTATTTAATAAGAGAGATAATGATTATTTAATATAAGAGAGAATTAAATGAGATATAAGTCATTGACATGTGACAATAATATTGTAAGAATTTGACAAGTGTTCTTATTGACGTGAGAAATTGATAAGTGGAAAAATTTTACTCAATTATTATAGAGTAAAGATAAGATTATTAGTTAGTCATTAGTAATATAAAATATATTAATTAAATATTAAAAATTATAAATAATTAATATTTAAGAATTATAAAAGTTTTTATTTTAAAATATGATATTTTTAAAATCTCATAATGATTTAAATGTTTTAGCAATTAACTAAATAAGAAGATTTATATTTTTAATATTTAGTTATATTATTCAATATTAAAAATATAGATCTCGTTTATGAGAATTCGAATAGGAATCGAAAATCATCATATAAAAAGTAAGATTTGAATTCCCAAATACTAATTCGATTTGACTGGCTAATCTATCTTTCAAATTTTTTATTTTCAATTCGACTCGAAATTTCAATAATTAAAGTATGTATAACATACACGCACTTAAATACATTATACATATAGTTTATATTATACATACTTTGAAATTGTCGTTCTTACAATAACATCAACATATAATCTTGTACCTTTCCAATTTGAATGTTAAATTATTACCACTTTATTTTATACTTTTTATCATTTAAATACTGAATGTTACAATTATGATTTTGTTTGTTTTGCATTTCGATGGTTTATTATTTTACAGTTTTGTAATTTTTGATAAAACTAAATCAAATTTTGAGTAGTTTTGAAAATATAATTGAAAATTTTCTTTGGGGATTCGAATAGAATCAAATTTCTAATGGGAGGTGAATTTGAATTTCATACTGAATTCAAATCGATTCGAATACATTCGAATTCGATTTGACTATGTATTCGGACTCAAATCATGTTAAATTTTAAATGGGAGGCAATTTCGAATTGAATTGTTTGAATCTATTTTCAATATAGATGGAATTCGAATTCAAGTTCAAAAACTGAAAATTCTAAAAACCCGACTTAATTAATTCGAGTATACTAAATTTGAATCATTACACACATTTAAATTAAAGATAATCATAATTTTTCATCATATTGTTAAAATTTATCTAATACATATTAATAATGATTAAATGCAATTAAATTATGTTGTTAAATAATAAAAACAAATCATATAAGTTTTGAATATTAGCGTCTCATTTTGAAACTATTAGACTATGTGAAATCATTGTCTCATCTTCACTTCACGTGGGCATTACATATAAAGTCACTCTCATCATCACTGGTCACCCTATTTGTGAACGGTCAAGCTCTAGTCATGGGGCTTGTGCAGTTGATACACACGACGTGGAAGGGGGTTTGAGGGCGGTGGGACACACCTCATAACATACGAACATAGATGGGACTCATGGAAGGGTGTGCATCAAGTGATCCATTGACACAAGAGAGTGATATGACCTCTCTTACTTGTAGCTAAAGAAGGAAATAGTTTGACCGTATCATTAGTATATCGTAAAGTCCTTACAAATAAAACTCGTTAGTTTTTCACCACTTACCGAACCAGTCCTAAACACCAGTCAGAAAAATTCACGCCACTTACCAAAAGCCCCATTGAAATTTTGGCAACATTAAAAACAAAAAATTCCTTCATAAAGCCACAACCACTCAAAAATGCCTCTCGCCCAAACCCTGACGAGTTCTGTGAATTTCACAGATGTTATGGTCACAAAACAGATGATTGTATCCATCTTAAAAGAGAAATTTAGGCAGCCGTAAAATCCGGTAATTTATCGCACTTGGTCAAGGAAATTGGAGCAGTTATGTCCAAGGGAAAGGTAGTTCTCCATGATCCAGAGGAAGCAAGACAATGAATATGAGATACGGAAGCGGCAAAAGCTGATGGAAGATGAAGGCTACCCTGGATGGAAGTGTTAATCACATGTCCGCCATTACAACCATGGGAAAGCCAGGAAGCACCGTTAAATATTTCTGCTAACATTGCAGGTCATCGAGTAGCAAGAATCCACGTTGATGGAGGAAGTGAGTTGGAAGTAATGTATGAGCACTGTTTCCGAAGCTTAGATCCGGACATCAGAGAAAGATGGGAGGAAGACACATCCGCAATGGTTGGATTCTCGGGGGAAATTGCTTACTCATTAGGTAAGATTACTTTACCTTTCACAGTGGGTTAAATGGAGGACCGTATATCTTACATTGTACATAGTACGGGCACCCTCCAAATACAATGCCATTTTGGGGCAACTAGGGATAAAAGCCATTCGAGCTTTGGTTAACATAGTCCTTGCTGCCATAAAATTCGCCACACCCACGGGAATAGCAACTGTGAGCTCGTCCACTGAAATAATAGCAACCGTCGATAAGGCAGAAAAAACAAGAATGAAACTGAAGAGGAGTGGGTGTTAGAGACTGTCGCCCGGATGCCACAATCAAGGTTGGCAGATAACTAAGTGACAAATGTAAGACGGCTCTCAAGGAGCTACTTTTGAAAAACCATGACATTTTCTTATGGACGTCCTCTCTCATGGAGGGTATTCCCCACGACCGGGCTGAGCATAAGATCAATGTGCATCCTGGCGCCAAAGCGATAAACCAAAAAAGGATTATGGGAGAAGAAAGAAGTAAAGCAGCTACCAAAGAAGTACGAAAGTTATTAGATGCAGGAATAGTCAGAGCAGTTCAATATCCCTCTTGGATTTCCAACCCAGTGATGGTCCAAAAAGCTGGTGGAAAATGGAGAATGTGTATCGACTTCAAAGATGTAAACAAAGCGATATCAAAGAATTGCTATCCACTCACGGAAATGGAAGCAAAGATTGATTCCTTGCAAACATACCCCATCCAGTGTTTCCCTGACGCATACAAAGGGTATCACCAAATTCGAATGGCCAGAGAGGATGAAGAAAAAACATATTTCTACACATCCGAAGGGACCCACTGTTACACCAAGATGCCATTCGGGCTCAAAAACGCTGGAGCAACATACCAGCGAATGATGGACAGTTTGTTTCATAACCAAATAGGTAGAAATGTGGAAGTGTATATGGAGATTTGGTAATCAAAAGTAGGGAAGAAGAAGCGATGATCGGTGAAATCAAAGAAACTTTTGACACTTCGACAGTCAAAAATGAACTTGAATCCCAACAAATGTTCATTCGGGGTGGAAGAAGGGAAATTTTTAGGTGTTTTGGTCACCAAGGAGGGAATCAAAGCAAACTCGGATAAAGTACAGGCCATGGTCTCAACGGGATCTCCAAAGATGGTTAAAGAAGTGCAACGGTTGAATGAAGGCTAATTGCACTTAGTCGATTTCTGTCAAAAAATAGCCGAGCGGTCATTGCCATTCGTAAGCACCTTGAAGAAATGTCTGAAAAAGAACAAGTTCATATGGACGTCTGAAGCGGAAATATCCTTCCAAGCAGTCAAAGAACATCTCTCATCCTTACCAGCCCTGGCAACACCGTTTCCAGAAGAAACACTAACGGCATACTTATCGGCAGCAGAAAAAGTAATCGGTGCAGTCCTACAGGTCGAAAGACAAGGTATCCAGACTCCAATCTACTTTGTCAACATAACACTAAAAGGAGGTGAAGAAAGATATTCCGACATGGAAAAAGCAGCACTTTCACTAGTGCACGCTTCGAGAAGATTGCGGAGGTATTTCCAAGCCCACCCAATCCGGGTACTCACCAACTTACCAATTCAACAGATCCTCACACGGCCAGAAGTTTCAAGCAGGCTGGCCAAGTGGGCAATTGAGTTGGGCGATTTTGAAATCAAATTCGAACCGCGAACAGCTTACAAAGGTCAAGTACTTTCCGATTTCTTGATAGAGGCACTGGCTAGAAAGAATTAGGTGAACAAGCCAAATCCCAACGACCAAGAAAGTGATGATTCCCTAGTATGGCAGTTAGACACCGATAGTGCATCCAATGCCGACAGAAATGGCGCGAGTTTCATACTAACAACACCGGATGGCGTAGAGTTTGCCTATGCCATAAGGCTCGATTTTACAGCCACCAACAACGAGGCCGAATACGAAGCCTTACTCGCCGGGTTAAGGGTAGCACAAGCCATGAAAGCCACAAACATCGATGTACATGTGGATTCTCTCTTGGTAGCCAATCAAATTAATGGTTCTTATGAAGCATAGGAGGAAAAAATGAAACAATACTTGGCGAAAGCAAGGTCCTTACAAAAACAATTCACCAAATTCCAAGTCATACATATTAGCAGAATTCAGAAACACAAGGCAGATGCATTAAGCAAACTAGCCTTGGTTGCTTTTGGAAACTTGGGTAGTGATATCAGGATCAATGTTTTGGTGAGACCATCCATCGATACGAAGATGGAGATCCAAGAAGTTACCCAAGTCACCTCATGGGGAGAACAGATCAAAAAGTTCCTAAGAACCTGCAAAGTCCTTGAAGCCAAAGAGGAAGCCAGGAGTTTACGGCTGCGAGCTTTGCAATACGAGCTGATTGATGGAGAACTATACCGCACATCCTTCTAAGGTCATTCCCTCAAATGTATTGACGAAGAGGAGGCCGCTTATGTTTTGAGTGAAATCCACGAAGGAATTTGTGGACTCCATGCAGGACCAAAAGCGATGGTGGTAAGCGCAATGAAAGCAGGATTTTATTGGCCAGGTATGTATAACACAGCAGTAAAACTATCACGAATATGTGACAACTGCCAAGTCCACGCACCAATACCAAAACAACCTTTAGTCCCGGTCAGTTCTTCCTGGCCCTTCCAGAAATGGGCCGTAGACATCGTTGGACCTTTTCCTGAGGCAGTAGGGAAGGTAAAATTCTTGGTCGTGGCCATTGACTATTTTACTAAATGGGTAGAGGCGAAGCCATTGGCCAAAATCACCAGCCAAGCAATAAAGCGTTTTGTCTGGGAAAACATAGTTTATAGATTTGGTTTGCCCCACACGATTTTCAGTGACAACGAAAAGCAGTTCGACAACATGATATTCAAGAAATGGTGCCAAGAACTGTGTATTAGGCATGTAACAACCCGACCAATGGCGGAAACGTCGGGATGCCACGAGGGATGTGTAGATTGTTCATAAGCTCGTGGGCATCTAATTTAAATCATCACATATCAATTAATCAACCAAATTAATTACACAAAAATCATGTTCATCATGAATTAGTTACATCAAATACACAAAAGATTTAGCTATCTAACTAAATTGTAGTCTTCAGAATTTCAGTTATTTAGCTAAGTCCAAGATCCTACGTGATGATGTCCCAAAAGAATGTAGAGCTATCCTACCCTACTTACTTGTCTTCATTCCCTGAAACATGAAAAAATCAAGTGTCAACTACGAAGTAGTTGGTGAGTAATCATAAGTTTTTATATTTAAAAAGGTTTTACAAAATGATTATAAAAGTTTATAGTTTTCTAAGAAAATCCACATGAGCACCTGCGAGATAATCCAACACAATATTCAAACACACAATCCAAACACATGATCCAAGCACAATATCACATCTAACAATAATTCATAGAAAATCAATCATATTTTCAATCAACCAATCACAACCATCAATATTCTCAATTAGTATAAGTGACAATACATGCATCATTGTGAATGACCGAGGTCAATGACAACGACACACGGAGTTGTGGAAATCCACGTGACAATACATGCAATCATTACCGATAACCGAAGTTAAAAGTAACGACTCATGGAATAGTGACAATACATGCAATCATTGTGGATGACCGAAGTCAACTGCTACGATTCATGGAATAGTGACAATACATGCAATCATTGCGGATGACTAAAGTCAACAGCAACAACTCATGGAATATGATAATCCATAAATATGAATATCATACAAATAAGCAAGTGTCATCCATGTGTTCTTAAATAATATGAAAGTCTGGTATACATGTTCCACCTACGAGTTTAAAATCAAAATGAATTAAAAGGAGGTTATGAGAACTCACCTGAGTCCTTGGAATCAGTGTCCCTAATATGCGCGCTCACGTATGTAAACTCAAAACAGCTCGAAGATCTGTAGTTAACATGTGTTTGTGTTTATAAATACCCGCATTTCAGTTAACCCAATTATTCGTAAGCATTTGCTTAAATCTTTAGGTGTTTAGTTACTTAAGCTCATTTATTCTAAGTTAAGTCGTCACACCTAGGGTTTTATCATTTACCACCATATATAGATAGTTTGAACTGGTTACATTGTATTTAGTGTTTTTAAGAAAGTTTCACTTAAATCATTCTTTTCAAATATCAATTGTTTATACTTCCATAATTACATCTCATAGTTAAAATCAGGAAAGGTGATGGTCCCCCAATTACTCATGCATGCATGTATTTCCCTTTGGTTAACCATTTTAACCTAAGTTGTAAAGATTTAATTTAGTTTTGGATATCAACTAATTTTCTAATTTATGTATATTATCGAATTACAACCTTATCCCTACTATAAAGAAAGGTGATAATTACTATTGCCCATGCATGCATAATTATATATATATTTATAGTTTATCTTGCTCCTCCATTTATTTTAGAGCTTAGTTTAAAAGCTACTTGGGTTCTTGTCCACAATATTACAGCGAACCTATTGTGGAGTTTCTCTTAGGTTCGGCCCAAAAGAAACAGATTATGGGCTAAGGTTCTCAAAGGAGCCTAGGTTCGTGGCTCGACTGGCCCAACTAAGGTTTGGTTATTTCACATGGCAGGGTTCGGCTCACTAGAGTTCCACCAGCTAAAGAGGTTCGCCGAGTGCCATGCAGGTTCGGCTATCAGAAGGGTTTCGTGAACCTGATAGGGTTCGTGGATGGCTGCGTGAGGTTCGGCTGATTAGGGTTTTTGGGGTTAGGTTCGGCTGAACATGAAAAGGTTCGGCCAAGACATCGTGTGCCACATGTTCGCCCCCAAAGAATTAGGTTCGTGTACCCATGTAGGTTCGGGGGTCCCATGCAGGTTCGCCCAATGGAGCTCGATGGTACAAGGTTCGTCAATCAAAGAGGAAGGTTCGTGGGAAAGGCTTCGTTCGGTGCTGGTCTGGTTAGGGTTCGGGAGGCATCATTTGTGATGGGGCTGGGTAAGTTTCGGCCGCAACACAGGTTCGGCCACACCTGGTTCGTCGGCCTGCACTTGTTCTCACGATCCCATCCTATTCACCACCCTCCTTCCCATGTTCTTAATACTTACAGGTTCTTCCCTTGTTTCCATAGGTTAAAACTAACTTGATTTAACAAGAATAACGCCCCATTCTTTATATAAAAGTTAGCAACCATGTATACAATATGTTCTTAACAAAACAAAAAAAAACCGAAAGTAATGTCTCAGATTTACCTCAAAATATTGATCAACCGTGAGATTTTCTTGTACTTTCTTGTTCTCCTTGATTGTGTGATCGTTTTGGCACCAAGATTCCGTGATTCCGTCAAGAAACGAGCGTGCAATCGTAGAGAGAAGTTAGAGAGAGAGAAAATGACGAAAATGAGAATGTAGTGAGAGAGTGAGTGTTCTTTCAAATGAAGAAGAAGAAGATGGGTGGGTGTTTATACCCCGATCATAACCGCGCGCCCGGTCTCGTCTTTATCGCGTTAACACTTATAAAAATGCTCTGTTTCCTCCTAATTTATATTTAAAACATAGGTCGTTTAAATTACTTATATTTCATTTTTAATTAAATGATTTTTAATTAAGGTTGTTTCGTAAAACAGTTTAGTTTCATTTTCGTTAGATTATTTATTTAATAAAATAATTTGTTCGTTTTCGTTTTAGGTTGTGATTCCTAATAAATATTTTCAGTTTTCATTTATTAATTTAATATCGTTAGATATTATTTAATTAACTCGTCAAAACGCGTTACTTACGTACGTATTCGTAAAGACCGTCACCTATGCGAATCCAACGCTCGTATCGTATTTCGATTCTATTTATGATTTATGGAATATCGTTTTAGAATATTATTCTCGATAATTATATTCGTGTGAATCGTCACCCACGCGAATATATTTATCAAGTTAATATTTTTGAATTAATATTCGTCCATTATTTTATTAACTTTAATATTGAAATTCCCAATTCAAAACCCTCTAAACCAAATCACTGACACATCCATGATAGACGAAATATGCATATGTATAGGGCATATGCAGGGGTAGGTCGCAACCTCCCCAACACCGTCCTACCGCTATTTCGATAAACCATGACAATGTGTCCTTGACTATGTTTAGCTACCAAACCACAACCGGCTCTTAATTCCTTTCCATTCAAAACCAAAAATCCAATATCCGTGAATTCAACAGCGATAAATTCTCTGGTTTCGTTTAGTTGGGTTACAACTAAACTTCCCATGGTTTACGCGTATAATAATATGTTATCAATATGTGTACCAATAATCAATAATATCATCCAATAATTCATTATCATTAATAATTATTATATCAGGTTGTAACAGTACAATCGTACATAAGTACGGACAACCTGAAGTACAGTGATGTTACAGTCTCCCCTAGTTAAGGGAATTTCGTCCCGAAATTCAACTTGGAGTGACCGTAGTAAATAAATGTGGGTACTTAAGCTTCATCTGATCTTCCCGTTCTCAGGTGAATTCTGGACCACGCTTCGATTCCCAACGTACTTTGACAATTGGAATTCTACTGCGTTTGAGCTTTTTAACCTCACGATCCATTATCTCAACTGGTTTTTCCACAAAGTTCATGGTATCATCGACGCGAATGTCATCGAGTGGTACCTGAAGATCCTGATCAGCTAAGCACTTTCTTAAATTAGACACGTGAAACGTTGGGTGTACATTGATAAGTTCAGGAGGGAGTTCCAACTTGTAGGCAACCTTTCCAATCCGTTCAATGATCTTAAAAGGGCCGACATAACGTGGAGCAAGCTTACCCTTCTTCCCGAATCGTACCACTCCTTTCCAGGGCGATACTTTGAGTAATACCATATCGTCAACTTCAAACTCTAAAGGTTTTCTTCGTTTGTCTGCGTAGCTTTTCTGTCGACTGCGTGCAGCTAACAGATTGTTGCAGATCTGGCGGATCTTGTCGGTCGTCTCCTGAATAATCTCGGGACCAGTGATATGCGATTCGCAGACCTCTGTCCAACAAATAGGTGACCGACATTTTCTGCCATAAAGAGCTTCAAACGACGCCATACCAATGCTCGCGTGATAACTGTTGTTATACGAGAACTCAATCAATGGTAAATGGCTATCCCAATTGCCACCGAAGTCAATGACACAAGCTCTCAACATGTCTTCCAATGTCTAAATCGTTCGCTCCGTCTGTCCATCCGTTTGAGGATGATAGGCGGTGCTAAGATCCAACCTTGTTCCAAAAGCTTCATGAAGCGATTCCCAAAATCGTGCCGTGAAGAGAGCATCACGATCCGATATTATGCTTAAGGGAATTCCATGTCGGCTAACGATCTCATCAACATAGATTCGAGCTAATTTCCGAAGGGGGTACGTCTCGCGTATCGGTAAGAAATGAGCCGACTTGGTTAATCTATCAACTATCACCCAAATACTATCCTTACCGTTTGCGGTTCGTGGGATTTTAGTAATGAAATCCATAGAGATATTCTCCCACTTCCACATCGGTATTTCTGGTTATATTAACAGTCCCGAAGGTCGCTGGTGTTCTGCCTTGACTTTACTCAGCAATATCCTTCTTAATTCCAGGCCACCAGTACAAGGCCTGAAGGTCTTGATACATCTTATCAGCAACCGGATGGATTGAGTAACGAGACTTATGAGTTTCATCCAAAATCATCATCCTAAGATCATCCCGGTTCGGTATCCACAACCGATTCAAGTAATACATTAAACCATCATCCTTGGTTTCCAATAATATCTCAGCCCCGCAAGACATCTCACTTTTCAAGTTATCTTGAGCCAATAAGTGTTGTTGGGCTGCGAGAACATCATTATGAAGATTAGTGTGCACTCGGACACTATGGATCTGAACTTGACTCTTGCGACTAAGCGCATCTGCTACTACATTCGCTTTACTAGGATGGTAGCGAATTTCACAGTCATAATCGTTCAACAGTTCAACCCATCTCCGTTGACGCATGTTAAGTTCTTTCTGATTGAGAATATGTTGCAAACTCTTATGATCAGTAAAGACTATACACTTTGTGCCATAAAGATAATGTCGCCATATCTTCAAAGCAAACACAACTGCACCAAGTTCCTAGTCGTGTGTAGTGTAGTTCTTCTCGTGAATCTTCAGCTGTCTTGATACATATGCCACAACCTTTCCCCATTGCATGAGGACACAACCGAGACCTAGGTTGGATGCATCGCAGTAAACCACAAAATCATCGTTTCCGTCAGGCAGTGTCAAGACAGGAGCATCACAGAGTTTCTGCTTCAAAGTCTGAAACGCCTCTTCTTGCTTTGGTCCCCACTCGTATGGTTTATTCTTTTGAGTCAAAGAAGTGAGAAGAACAACAATCCTGGAGAAATTCGAAATAAACCGTCGACAGTAACCGGCAAGTCCGAGAAACGATCGAATCTCCGTCGGTGTCTTCGGTGTACTCCAATTCTTCACCGCATCAATCTTTGCAGGATCCACGTGAACACCATTTTCATTGACTATGTGCCCCAAGAATTGAACTTCCTTAAGCCAAAATTCACATTTAGAGAATTTGGCATACAGTCGCTCTTCTCTTAGGATCTCCAAGATCAACTTAAGGTGTTTCTCGTGTTCTTCCTTGGTCTTTGAGTATATTAAAATATCATCAATGAGTACAATCACAAACTTATCCAAGTATGTCCTGCAAACACTGTTCATGAGGTCCATGAAAACCGCAGGCGCATTGGTAAGGCCGAAGGGGTACCAGAAATTCATAATGGCCATATCTTGTTCTGAAAACTGTCTTGGGAATATCATCATCATGTACGTGAAGCTGATGATACCCAGACCTGAGATCGATCTTTGAAAACCATGCCGAGCCTTGAAGCTGATCGAAGAGATCATCGATACGCGGCAGTGGATATCGATTCTTAATTGTGAGTTTGTTAAATTCGCTGTAGTCGATGCACACTCGGAATGACCCATCCTTCTTCTTAACAAAAAGGACCGGTGCACCCCATGGTGAATGGCTCGGGCGAATAAATCCTTTATCAGTTGGCTCTTGCAGTTGGCTCGCCAATTCTTGTAACTCCGAAGGCGCAAGTATGTAGGGAGCTTTGGCGACAGGGTTCGCACCAGGTATTAAGTCAATTCGAAACTCTACTTGACGTTCTGGTGGAAGACCCGACAAGTCATCTGGAAATACTTCTGGGAAATCTCTGATTACAGGAACGTCTTCAATGTTCTTTCCTTTCTCCTTTTTCTCCACAATGTGTGCTAAGGATGCTATACATTTCTTCCTAAGGTACTTGGGTGCTTTAGTGCATGACATCAGCTTAAGACCTTTACTAGAAGTTTCCCCAAAAAATCTTAAAGTTTCACCCGAAGGCAAGGGAATACGAATGTATTTTTCATGACAAACGATCTTCACTTTGTGGGTGGCTAACCAATCCATGCCTATGATAACATCGAAGCTACCAAGGTGCATAGGTATAAGATCAATTGGGAAAACGTGATCACTTAAGTTCACCGTACATCCAATAATAACAGCGTCAATATTAATAATGTTCCCGTCAGCCACTTCTACGTTAAGCGGTTTATCTAAATATGTACGCTTTCTACCAAGCATGCATTCAAAATCATATGAAATGAAACTCCTATCAGCACCAGAATCAAATAAGACAGATGCATAAGAGTTGTTGATCAGAAATGTATCATTGACCACGTCCTGGTTGGCTTGAGCAGCTGGAGTATTCAGTTGAAATGCTCTGCCTCTTGCCACCCTTTGGTTGTTTCTAGTTAGTCTTGGGCATTGATTTCTGAAATGACCCACTTCACCACACTCATAACAAGCTCTTGCCTGTACAGGCACTTGGCAAACAGGTGCAACTTGTATTGGTTGAACTTGCGGAGCTGGCAATGCAAGCTGCGCAGGTTGCATCCTTTGTGCTTGCAGTGCACTCCGACAGACGTTTGTAAAGTGACCATACTTGCCACAGTTGTTGCAGACGCGACAAGGCAAGTTAGGAGCGTGATGATATCGGCATGTATTACATTGGGGAGTATTCCCAACAAAATTCCTAGCAGTGGTGTTGTTGGATGAGTGCTGCGCAGACTTAGCAGCAGGTGTAGTAACAACAAAATTCCTGGTCTTTCTCTTCTTGTTGCTACCTTTTGAAGAGCTGCCTTGTTCAGTCTTGACTTCAGTTGAAGTCTCCTTAGCAGATGATTTGGTGTCAGTCTTCTTTGTTCCCTTTCTCGTGAGTGTTCCAGCTTTTACATGATTGTCAGTTAGAGTTGCAGATAAACGGATCGCAACCTCTAGTGTTTTGGGGTTGCTTCCGTAGACAGTGTCTTGGATCTGCATAGGCAGCCCGCCTATGTACTTCTCAATTGCTCTCTCAAGCGGTGTCACTAGATGAGGTACTAGCAGACTATACTCATGGAAGCGAGTATTATAGATCACGTTCTCTCCGCTATCTTGTTTCAGTTCCCAGAACTCAGTTTCAAGTTTCCTCATCTCACTGTGAGGACAGAATTCAGTGGTCATCAAGTTCTTGACCTCAGTCCAAGTCAGTGCTAGAGCAGCATCAACTCCCTTAGTTCGCTTTTCGCCATTCCACCAAGTCAGTGCTCTCTTTTGGAAAACACTGGTGGCATAGCCCACCTTCAAGTTCTCGGGGCAATCACTATTGATGAAGGTATTCTCCATGCTCTCAAACCACTGTAGCAGACCAGTGGCTGTCTCAGAACCCGTAAACATCAGTGGATTACAGGAGTTGAAGTGTTTGAATGTGCAGGTTGGTGGGTTTGCACCACCTCTGTTCTGTTTGAGAGTCTGATTGGCTTGAGTTAATTGGTTCACCAATCCAGAAACGAGGTTTGCTAACTCTTGTATGCCAGAGTTGGCATTACCGTTAGCATCTTCAGAGTTCGTATCGTCTCCGTTGTGACGGGGTGGCGGCATGTTTCTGAAGAGATTAGAAATATGTTACTACCGTTTACGACGTAAGTCATACAAATCATGATTAAATGAGTTCATTTAAACAGTTAGGATTACATATAGGAACTATATTTCTCTCCTATATGTCTTTCAACTCATGACACTATATATAATTTCCTAATATTATACTAACGCATCCTAGTTGGTCATATCTAATATTAACTATTTATTCCTAAGTAACAAACATTCCCCACCCTATACCAACACTAACAACCTCCCGATGCAATGTGACAAGCTTATATATAGGGCATATGCAGGGGTAGATCGCAACCTCCCCAACACCGTCCCACCACCGTTGCATTGCATCACGATTATGCCCTTGTTAGAATTTAGGGTGTATCATGCATCTTACCATAATCTCACTCCACCACCCTTATCTTAGGTAGGATAATTTTGAGTGAAGTGGTCTCTAGTTCCCTTGGACAATTAGGTTCGCCTAATGTCTAAGTTCACCTGACATGTAGGTTTGCCTATTTCTAAGTTCACCTAATGTCTAATTTCACCTGACATTAAAGTTCCCCTAATGTCTAAGTTCACTAAAAGTCCATACTAATCCCAATGTCCATAAGTATCAATGAGGGTTCATATCATCACTAAGGGCTCTTATTGTCACTAAGTGTTCATATCCTCCCTATAATTTATTCTCATCAAGTGTTCATATCATCACCAAGTGTTAGTATCATCACTATGCGTTCATATTTTCACTAAGTGTCTATATCATCCATCCAAGTCTTCAGTCTATCACTAAGTGTTCGTATCGTTCGTTGATCCTATACACCCCACGTGTCCAATAAGTGTGTTTGTTAATGAGTTTATATGTGTTTATCAAATGTGATCATCCAAAGTGTCAATCCAAAACCAACCTTACCCAACATACCATCAACATCTACTTTACAACATTTCCAAATAATATCCTAATAATATCCTAAGTTCCTGACACTGACAGACTCCCAATATACTACAAATGGTATATGTATAGGGCATATGTAAGGGTAGGTCGCAACCTCCAAAATCACCGTCCCACCACCTTTGTAGTATACCATGAGTGTGTCCTTGTCTGGAGATCAAAAGATCTAACAGATAATTCTTAAAGCAAATAGATTCCTAAGCAGTTAATGTATTAAGCAATTAATTCCCAAATAGGTAGTTCCCTTATTCCTCAATACTGACATCCACCCGATGTACTGTAAATGGTATATATATAGGGCATATGATAAGGGTAGGTCGCAACCGCCCAAACCACCGTCCCACCACCTTTACAATACATCACAAGTATGTCCTTATCGAGTCATTAGGGCACAAGTAGCAAACAATCAGTAATTAGCATAGGTAATTCAGATGTATAACAGGACTTCAGTTAACATGTAATAAACACATAAGCATGAAATCCTGGATATACTAACTAGTGTATGAAATAGTTCATACTAGGGTATCCTACGGTTATAGATTAGGTCAACCATTTCTAGTAACCTAATTTCCTATAACCCAGGCTCTGATACCAATCTGTAACACCCCGACCAATGGCGGAAACGTCGGGATGCCACGAGGGATGTGTAGATTGTTCATAAGCTCGTGGGCATCTAATTTAAATCATCACATATCAATTAATCAACCAAATTAAGTACACAAAAATCATGTTTGTCATGAATTAGTTACATCAAATACACAAAAGATTTAGCTATTTAACTAAATTCTAGTCCTCAGAATTTCAGTTATTTTAGCTAAGTCCAAAATCCTACGTGATGATGACCCAAAAGAATGTAGAGCTATCCTGCCCTACTTACTTGTCTTCATTCCCTGAAACATGTAAAAATCAAGTGTCAACTACGAAGTAGTTTGAGAGTAATCATAAGTTTTTATATTTAAAAAGGTTTTACAAAATGATTATAAAAGTTTATAGTTTTCTGAGAAAATCCACATGAGCACCTGCGAGATAATCCAACACAATATTCAAACACACAATCCAAACACATAATTCAAGCACAATAGCACATCTATCAATAATTCATAGAAAATCAATCATATTTTCAATCAACCAATCACAACCATCAATATTCTCAATTAGTATAAGTGACAATACATGCATCATTGTGAATGACCGAGGTCAATGACAACGACACACGGAGTTGTGGAAATCCACGTGACAATACATGCAATCATTACCGATAACCGAAGTTAAAAGTAACGACTCATGGAATAGTGACAATACATGCAATCATTGCAGATGACCGAAGTCAACTGCTACGATTCATGGAATAGTGACAATACATGCAATCATTGCGGATGACTAAAGTCAACAGCAACAACTCATGGAATATGATAATCCATAAATATGAATATCATACAAATAAGCAAGTGTCATCCATGTGTTCTTAAATCATATGAAAGTCTGGTATACATGTTCCCCTCCGAGTTTAAAATCAAAATGAATTAAAAGGAGGTTATGAGAACTCACCCGAGTCCTTGGAATCAGTGTCCATGTAATATGCGCGCTCACGTATGTAAACTCAAAACAGCTCGAAGATCTGTAGTTAACATGTGTTTGTGTTTATAAATACCCGCATTTCAGTTAACTCAATTATTCGTAAGCATTTGCTTAAATCTTTAGGAGTTTAGTTACTTAAGCTCATTTATTCTAAGTTAAGTCGTTACACCTAGGGTTTTATCATTTACCACCATATATAGATAGTTTGAACTGGTTACATTGTATTTAGTGTTTTTAAGAAAGTTTCACTTAAATCATTCTTTTCAAATATCAATTGTTTATACTTCCATAATTACATCTCATAGTTAAAATCAGGAAAGGTAATGGTCCCCCAATTACTCATGCATGCATGTATTTCCCTTTGGTTAACCATTTTAACCTAAGTTGTAAAGATTTAATTTAGTTTAGGAGATCAACTAATTTTCTAATTTATGTATATTATCGAATTACAACCTTATCCCTACTATAGAGAAAGGTGATAATTACTATTGACCATGCATGCATAATTATATATATATTTATAGTTTATCTTGCTCCTCCATTTATTTTAGAGCTTGGTTTAAAAGCTACTTGGGTTCTTGTCCACAATATTACAGCGAACCTATTGTGGAGTTTCTCTTAGGTTCGGCCCAAAAGAAACAGATTATGGGCTAAGGTTCTCAAAGGAGCCTAGGTCCGTGGCTCGACTGGCCCAACTAAGGTTCGGTTATTTCACACGGCAGGGTTCAGCTCACTCCCCCAGCTAAAGAGGTTCGCCGAGTGCCATGCACGTTCGGCTATCAGAAGGGTTTCGTGAACCTGATAGGGTTCGTGGATGGCTGCGTGAGGTTCGGCTGATTAGGGTTTTTGGGGTTAGGTTCGGCTGAACATGAAAAGGTTCGGCCAAGACATCGTGTGCCACAGGTTCGCCCCCAAAGAATTAGGTTCGTGTACCCATGTAGGTTCGGGGGTCCCATGCAGGTTCGCCCAATGGAGCTCGATGGTACAAGGTTTGTCAATCCGAGAGGAAGGTTCGTGGGAAAGGCTTCGTTCGGTGTTGGTCTGGTTAGGGTTCGGGAGGCATCATTTGTGATGGGGCTGGGTAAGGTTCGGCCGCAACATAGGTTCGGCCACCCCTGGTTCGTCGGCCTACACTTGTTCTCACGATCCCATCCTATTCACCACCCTCCTTTCCATGTTCTTAATACTTACAGGTTCTTCCCTTGTTTCCATAGGTTAAAACTAACTTGATTTAACAAGAAAAATTCCCCATTCTTTATACAAAAGTTAGCAACCATGTATACAATATGTTCTTAACAAACCAAAAAAAAACCGAAAGTAATGTCTCAGATTTACCTCGAAATATTGATCAACCGTGAGATTTTCTTGTACTTTCTTGTTCTCCTTGATTGTGTGATCCTTTTGGCACCAAGATTCCGCGATTCTGTCAAGAAACGAGCGTGTAATCGTAGAGAGAAGTTAGAGAGAGAGAAAATGACGAAAATGAGAATGTAGTGAGAGAGTGAGTGTTCTTTCAAATGAAGAAGAAGAAGATGGGTGGGTGTTTATACCCCGATCATAACCGCGCGCCCAGTCTCGTCTTTATCGCGTTAACACTTATAAAAATGCTCGGTTTCCTCCTAATTTATATTTAAAACATAGGTCGTTTAAATTAATTATATTTCATTTTTAATTAAATGATTTTTAATTAAGGTTGTTTCGTAAAACAGTTTAGTTTCATTTTCGTTAGATTATTTATTTAATAAAATAATTTGTTCGTTTTCGTTTTAGGTTGTGATTCCTAATAAATATTTTCAGTTTTCATTTATTAATTTAATATCGTTAGATATTATTTAATTAACTCGTCGAAACGCGTTACTTACGTACGTATTCGTAAAGATCGTCACCTTTGCGAATCCAACGCTCGTATCGTATTTCGATTCTATTTACGATTTATGGAATATCGTTTCAGAATATTATTCTCGATAATTATATTCGTGTGAATCGTCACCCACGCGAATATATTTATCAAGTTAAAATTTCTGAATTAATATTCGCGTTTTAGTTATGTTCGTAACCTCACCATCGCGTAATTGTTTTTATTAAAACTTCCATTATTTTATTAACTTTAATATTGAAATTCCCAATTCAAAACCGACTAAACCAAAATACTGACACATCCATGATAGACCGAAATATGCATATGTATAGGGCATATGCAGAGGTAGGTCGCAACCACCCCAACACCGTCCCACCGATATTTCGATAAACCATGACCATGTGTCCTTGACTATGTTTAGCAACCAAACCACAACCGACTCCTAATTCCTTTCCATTCCAAACCAGTAATCCAATATCCGTGAATTCAACAGCGATAAACTCTCTGGTTCCGTTTGGTTGGGTTACAACTAAACTTCCCATGGTTTACGCGTATAATAATATGTTCTCAATATGTATACCAATCATCAATAATATCATCCAATAATTCATTATCATTAATAATTATTATATCATGTTGTAACAGTACAATCGTACATACGTATGGACAACCTAAAGTACAGTGATGTTACAAGGCAAGTGTTCACCTCTGTGGCCCATCAGCAGGCAAATGGCCAAGTTGAAAGGGCAAACCGGAGCATAGTTGTGGGCATTAAAGCACGATTAGGGAGAACACGAAAGGCGTGGCTTAAGGAACTGTCACACGTATTATGGGCACACCGCACAATGACTAAAACAAGCACGGGAGAAACACCTTTTAGCTTTACACATGGCACTGAAGCTATGATCCCGGCTGAGATCGAATCTCCTACACCACGAACTTAACTAACCGAAAATGAAAACAATGAGGACCTTCGGATAAACCTCAACTTATTAGAAGAAAGAAGATACCATGCAACACTCTGTGAGACAAAGTACAAGAAAGCCATGCAGAAACACTACAACAAAACAGTCAGAACCAAATATCTGAAACCCGGTGATCTGTTATTAAGATCCAATGCTACTAGTGGTAAAGAGCGTCAAGATAAACTAACGCCAAAATGGGAGGGACCTTACAAGATAGTGTGGAGCAACGAAAAGGGGTCCCACAAACTAGTTGACATAGATGAAAAAGAAATTCCACGCACTTGGAATTCAATGCAATTGCGCAAGTACCATCTGTAGAACCAAATTACCAAAAGCACTTGTAAGGAGGCAGTCACACCTTTTTTTTATCACGTGATACTACCATCCAGAAAGAAAAAATGTATGTGTTATTCCCTTTTGTATACTTATTTGGAAAGTACATGCAGTGGAAGAATTTGATAAAAGATATCCCCACATATTCACATACGCATAACAAAGCTTGTATCCGCATAAACAAGAAGAGACAACAGTCTCAATAAAATGCACAAGAATGCATCAAAACAAAAAAAAAAAGAGGGAGGAAACAATTTATCCCTTCATACTTTCGCGCAAAACTATAAATATAGCATGCACACATCTCATAAAGATAAATAATGTGTAACCAGCTTTATAAAAGGGTCCCTAACAAACTACGTACAAAAAAAATACAAAAGTTAAAGCATAAAAATTTTGTAATCATAAAAGGCATAGCAATGCCAAGATAACATGTTCACATCCCACAAAATAAAAGACAAGTTCATAAACAGGGCACAAATTTATATTGTCCAAACAACAAATCCTACTGCCCAAGCGTGGTGGGATCAACAACGGCTGTCAAAGCCTCAATGTCAGCAATGGAAATGTCTAGAGAGTTACCTAGGCATGCCAATAAGGAATGATCCGCAGAACCCAATGCGAGAGTAGCATTGGTCATCCATTGCTCGGCTGAGGGATCATAGCAAGGACTCTCCTCTAAAAACAAACCTCTATCCGAATATTTGTACCCAGTGCGAAGATCATTCTGGTAACCAATAGCGAGGCATGCGGAATTCACATAACCAAGTAGTTGCACATATTCATGGTTGTCCCTAATGCAATTAAAAACATGGCGGAATCCCTGGGTAACAAGCCACGAATGATCGGCAGCAAGCCACCTATTCACCTCCGAAACTTCCACCACCTCACGTTGCAACCTCTCGTTTTCTTCAAATAAGCGAGCCACTTCCACACGGGACGCAAGTGAATCTCATTGCGCCTCCTCAAGACCCACACGTTTGCTATCCAGCAAACCCTTCAAATTCCTGACCTCCTCCTGCAATAACCAACACATAACCAGAGCGTCAAATCCCAAAATGTGCAAGGAAAACAAAAATTAAAAAGGGGAAAACAGAGAAAAACAAGGGAAGAGAAAAAGGAAAGAAAGACATTACCTCTAACTCACAAATCTCAATCTTATAGCTATCAGTATCACTTTGTTGAATCTGTAGCTACTCAGCATAACGCTCAACCTCAGCATCAAGTTCACCAACACGTACCTCAGACGATGCCACCTTGTCATTCGCTAAGCGGACAGCTTCCCTAAGATCTTGAGCCTCTGCTCGAAGAGCCTTCACATCCAAAAGTTCGCTAAGAAGCTGTTTTTTTCTCCTGTAACCCCTCAATAAGTTCGTCTTCCATGGACGCTATTTTCTGTTGTAACTTCATAGCAACATCAGATCGATGTTGCAAGCTCCTCACAATCTCCAAGCCTAATCCTTGATGAGTATCTAGTGAGGACGAAACTGATGAGCCAATACAATCAAATCCAGATCCTGGTAGGAAGCTCTAGGAACGGACACCGAGGAACCCAAATTTTCAGTACGAGGAACAACTGGAGACAAAACAACTTTAGTCTCAGTAGCAGCCACTGAGACAATCACCGCCTCGGTGAGAATGGCAGAAGTCTCAACTTTAGGAGACTTTAAAAAACCAGGAGCACCTAACCCACCGGGGGAAATTATTACATTCGGTTCAAACAACCCCTGGATAGGAGAATCAACATATCCGGCAACATCCGTATCAATCACCTGCTTGCCTTTTCTCCTGCGTAAAGACGAGGCCTCCTCCGGCTGCTCGTCACGAATTACCACAGTCGAGGCACATGCCTCTTTCCGTTTGATAGAAATAGGAGAGGCAGCAAGAGATACCTCGGGGATAGACATCGCTGGCCTTTGTTCATTGCTCCGTAAGTGTAGCCTCAAAGGCGGATGGGTGGATGGCTCTGTAGACTCCGACACAACACAAGAGACGCGACCTCATTTTTCCAAAAATGTTGCCAAAGGCAGCTCATCATCATCCGGACCGGATATTCCTTCAGCGGACCCAGTCGGAGACAAAGGTAAAAGATCCATCTGTGGTAGGGGAGAAAGAGAGATAGAAGCCTCAATAGCCAAAAGCTGCATGCCACGGCTAGCTTTTTTCAAAATCTTGAGCACATTCATCTCTGCAAAAAAAACAAAAACAAAAAAAAACCAAAAATAATAAAATGGTCAAAAGACATACCATTATAAAGCACAAAACATAAGAAAAAAGCAACAACAATGTAAAAACCTTGGCCCTCCTCCATCACCATAGGGCGAATTCCGGCTTATCCCACAGTGGACTGACACTGGCCATCACAAGTATAGGTTCTGGAAAACAATAGCCGGAGTTGGATTTTCGGTTAACAACCGGAACAAAGGCACATCACAATCTCGAAGAGATGGTGCCTCATCCAAAATAGGATTTTGTAGATTACGAATTAGCAATCGAGAAGGAAGAAAAATATTATTCACAAAGAAATATCGTGGTTTCCAATCTCGCAAACTCTGCAACAAACTACTAACACAACTCGAAAAATTTTGGGGGCGTCGTTTTTCAAATATGAACCAATCACCATCAACCCGAAATCGATAAAACCGATGAAATAAAGGAATATTGGGTTCACCATGTCACACCCCGGGCCGGATCGGAGACCCATCGGGCGGAATCGTCCCGAGGCGTGATTGTAATCGGAGTGATAAGATTGTTACATTACACATGATAATATGAGAAACACTAGAATGCATTAAATGAATAAAATTAAATTACAACTGTTTTATAATTTAATTCTATTATAACTTGACTTGGACATTTGGAATGTGGACCAGATGTTCCACAGAGGTTGCTTGTAAAAGTGCAAGTCCTGAATCTTGTATCTGACCTGGTCGGAGAGATTCCATGCAGGAGCTTGTAGGTTCCTCTAAGGGATCATATCTTTCTCTTTCTAAAGGTCATCCTGGTTTCACCTGTTCTTCACCTGAGAACATGTAAAATCGGTCAACACTAGGTTGGTGAGTTCACGTTAGTTTGAAAATATTAGGTTTTGTAAAAGGTTTAGTGAAAATCTTTCCATTCACAATGGTTTTGAAAGTGGTGTGTGAATGGTGTTGAAAACACGAATGAACTACACAAATGCGTAAGTCTGAACATCAGTACTGGCACCATCCCAAATCATCGAAGGTAGTTTATGTATGAGGCATACGTAGAACCAAAGCTCGGCCGCCAGCCCACCACCCCTTCAGTGATCCATGAGGATGTCCTTTATGGAAATCAGACCTCGTCACTTGTGCGTCTCCACTCGACACGACACGACGGATGATTGTATAAAGAAAAGTTTTACGAAAGAAGCGGATGCTCTGTCTCCTAGTATAAGAGACATGTTTTGTTTGTTTGAAAAAATCGCACAGTTTATGCTTCTTTCTTGTAGTAAAACTTTGTTTGTTGTGTACTCGTTTGAAAATCGGTCAAGACCTGGTCTTGAACATTTGGTTGATTCGAAAACTCTTGTGTTTATTTATGTGGTCTGTCCGTGATATCACCCATGTGATCATTTACCAAACCTAACTGATATGCCCTTGTTGATTAGTTCCCTTGGAACTAATCCTAGTTGTTTCACATTGTATGCGTGTAACGTACAAGCCTCGGCGCTGGAGGTTGGTTAGACCAATGGTATCGTCTACGTTACCATCGGTTGACCAACGTCAACGAATGGTAAATGACTCTAAAGGGACAACTTGAAAATTCCTCAGCGAATTCTTGATGTGTTGCTGTGTGGACACATGCTCTAGTGAATTACCCTAGACAGATACCATGTAAAGTTTGTTGTTTGTTGATGGGGGATTCCCATGAAAATGATAGTTTTCGATTGTGCACTACACAATTTCTTGGTTTGTGTCTGTTCACCTCATGGTTGGGCACAAAGCCTCGAACTGTTGTGATCAACGGACATCTCCTCGATGATTTGTGTTTGAACCCTCGAAACTGGTTTGTTGTTGTTTGTTGACAAAGTTGAATGGAGCGATGAACGCTCAGTAAATATGATTGAAAATACACTAATTCGTATAATATTCGAATAAGAGGTTGAGAGTTGATCCTTTTATTGAAATTATTTGAAAATAACTCTTATTCGTTGATCATTCGAATAAGAGGGTTCATGTTCTCAACCCCAAATGATTTGGAAGGCAATAAGTTAAAGAAAAGGAGTCTATGAACTCACCTGGGGTTATGGGTCGTCGATGCAGTCACTCGGTATGTTCTCTCGGTTTGAATCTTGTGTTATAATTTAGTTAGTTAGGTATTGGTCGGATGTGTGTTCGGTGTTTTGATGTGATTTTGGAAAATTTGTTGTTACTTCGTTTTATCTTGATTAGCTTTAAAATTTGGTCTAAGCTCCGGTTTTATCAATACGAATGGTGTAAGATAGAACTTCCAACACTTAGCCATTTTTGGACTGTTCTTGGTGCGAATGGTTGGTTCGTGCGAATGGCCTTCATTCACACGAATGGAATGGTGAGAATGCGCACTCTCACTTTTGTGCTCCATTCGTGCGAATGTGTGCTCATTCGTGTGCTCATCCCACACGAACGAGTCCATGTCATTCGTGTGATTGCTCATTCGTTCGGCAGCTCGTTTATGTGACTCTTTTTCAACGAACGAGGCTTCTCATTCGCCTGCATATTCACCAAGAACACCATTACTGAAATCAGTGGTTGTTTTTAGTGTTTTTATGGTCGAAATTAATGGTAAAATGTTTTGGAGTGTTTCGGTGCAAAGGATCGGTGCTAATACTTACTGTGGAACTCGTATTTGACTGAAATGGACGAAAAGGGTTGAAATCTTGAAATGAAGGTGTTGTGGTTGAAATACACACGATTTGGATGGTGAAATGGTCCAATTTCGCGTGGAAATGGTCGAAAAGTCGAGTGGCTGAGAGTGGGGTTCGGTTGAGAGAGTTGGGTGAAAAATGGGTTTGAAAAACGGAAGTGTTGCTTTTATAGCTGTGTTGTCGCACGAATGAGTCGTTCGTATGAATGGCTCCCATTCTGCCAAACGAACTGTGGTTACAAAGCTTCACCGAATTAAAAAGATTCGTACGAATGAGGGTCCATTCGTACGAACGGTTGCGATTTTTAAAATTTTGATAGTTTATTATATTGTTTTGGTGAGATTTTATTAAAATTGTTATTATTTTATATCAACGTTAAAGACTCACGCTGACATCCGTATGAATTGTCACCCATGCAAACGTCGCGTTGTATTTAACTGCTGACATTGTTTGGTACTGTAAAGATATCATTTAGGGTATTCAAATCTAACAACATATCCACATGGATCGTCACCCATGTTGATATCTCGTTGGATCGATACTCCAAATGTTATCGATTAAGGTTTTGTTCATTGTTTTCCCTCACAGGTTGTTTTTCTTTTCTTCTGATTCATGTTTGTGTGATTAAATGGATTTTCCTAATTGTTTTAGGAATAACCCGTGTATTTTTATTGTTGTTTATTATTGTTATCGTCATTCTCGTAACACAATGTCTTACACTGTGGTTGTGTACACCCTTGGATTTCCGACTCATGGCAACTCGGATGCCGAGCGTCACACACCACCCATCGCCCTACATGCAACCTCAAAATGCATTATTCGAAAAAACCCTAGTGGATGCACTTGGGAAAAATGCACGGCAAAAAATTGAAGAAGAGAAAACAAGAATGGCGACACCGGATATCGAACATTACAAGACTTGAAAACTTGAGTAAAAATCGTGACCCGGCCATTGCAGGCTGACGCTTGATCGTTAGGAAGAGGCAACCGTGGATGTAAAGATGCCGGAATCTGGTAAAACCGGCAAAAAGTTTGCAAATCTTCTAGAGAAAGCAGCAACGGTGTCGACCCTAATCGACGCCTATCCATTGAACACGAAAAAACAAAGCACAAAAAGAAAACTTACTCAACAATGGGGGAACTTAGGGAAGGATACATAAGAGAAACCGAGCGGGAATGAATAAAGAGAAAAGAAAACTTGAAAAGACAACTTGAAAAGATAAACTTCTTTTAAATACACATGGCAGCACCCCCACCACATGATTACATATACAATTACAAATATACCCTTGAAAGGGCTCATAAACTACCCCACAAGCGGGAACCGCCAAAAAACATATATAATATAATAATAATAAATGCACATCAGTAAAAAAAAAAAAGGAAAACAGGGAATGCAAAAACCCTGCAAGGACCTTACTAGTTCAGGAAGTGGCCCCTGAAGAGTGGCACCACCTGAACTGGGGGGCCTTGATGACGGTACATAGTAATACCATAATTAAGAGAGGACAAAAGACAAAGTAAGCATGGAATGCATTAATGAAATGCAATCATAACCCTCAAGGAAGCATTTAATGCATCCTGCCCAACATTTAATGAGGGTATGGAAAACAATTAAGAGGGAGTATGGCCAACCGCACATCAGTCAAGGTGGCTTGGGAAAAGCGAAAGGTCCTTACCTAGTGGCCAAAGACCAGAAAGACAAACAAATGGACTTATGGGGAAGAACCAAGAAAGAAGGCTATATAGAGCAGGTTTAAGGAAACACAGGACATTCATTACTTCCCAACTACCAGAAACATAAGAATTAAAGAGAGGAAGCCATCAGCATTAAAGGCGACTGAAAGGTCCTTACACCGGAAGTTTGGAGGGTTCTCTTCTGAGTCATGTAAATGTACCTTAGAGTTCTGTTGATTCCTTGTAAGGAACTTCCTTTGTAATCCATGTCATGAGGCTTGATTGTTTCAGTCTCACTTTATAAAAGAGTTTATCATTTAAGCCTTGTTTGTGTTGTCCATAATTAAGCCCTCTATAATTAGTTCTTCAATACCCAATGGAGTCTCTGTACCAGTTGAGGGGAGAGGGGACATGTCCTTTATCAAATGGGATACAAATCAAGAATGTCCTACATGTTCCTAAGTTCACATGCAATCTCCTATCTATTAGTTGGTTATCAAAAAATTTGTAATGTGTTGTAACATCTTTCCTAGATTTTTGTGTTATGCAAGACTTTATTTGGGGTGGGTAAATGCGACCAAGGGCTTTATCAGAAGAACATGGTGGGAGGTGAAAGGAAGGTCATGATGGTTGTCGTTGACGTTTGGCATAAATGGTTGGGCCATGCTTCTTGCAACAAACTTTCTCAACTTGATTTTGTTAAAAATGTTTTTTGAAGACAAACAATTTGATTTGGGATTCATGTTATAAAGCCAAGCATACTAGGTTACCATTTCTAACTAGCTCTATTAAGACCAAAGATTGTTTTGAACTCATACATTATGACATTTGGGTGAAATACCAAACGACATGAAGCAGGTGATTGTCTAATCCATTTTCACAAATTCTAAAAACTCAATTTGTAAAGGATATTAAAAAATTTTGGCAGGTGATAATGGTGATGAGTTTACTTCAAACCACATGAGCAAGTTCTATGCCAAACATGGGACACTTCTTGAGACCACGTGCCCACAAACACCGCAAAAAAATGATGTGGTGGAGCGGAAACATTGCTACTTACTCGAGACGAAGAGAGCTCTAAAGTTTGAAGCATGGTTGCCATCTAAGTTTTGAGGTGAATGCATTTTGACTGCCACATATCTTATTAAGCAGTTGCCATCAAAGGCCACAGATATTAAGACACCCTTCAAAAAAAAATTTCAAACAAAAACCCGATTACGAACTCATGAAAGTCTTTGGTTGTGTAGCATATTACCGAAGCACCGAACCCATGGTGATAAGTTCGAAGAAAGGAGAAAGCCTAGGATTTTTAAGGGATACCCCAATTAACGAAAGGTTATAAAATTTTTGATGTGAAAAAAAAAGATTGTTGTAACACCTCGACGGAAGGTGGAATCATTAGGATGCAACGAAGTGCATGTTGTTCAATAGCTCATGGGCACTAAAATGGAAATCAACATTCATTTCAAATCATAAAATGTAATACATACAAAGATATGATCATTAATGTTTAATTACATCAAAAATAGGTTTGTGTGCACTCATAATATGTAGTTAAGTTAACTAGGTCCAAGCGCTCTACTTATGATTCAAAATTAAAGTATACCTAAAAGCGCCTAGCTAGCATTCCCACCTAATTCGCTTCATCATCAGAAACATGAAAAATCAAGTGTCTACAAAAGTAGTCAGTGAGTTATCATAGGTTTTCAAATGTAAAACATTTGATAGAGTAGATTAAAGAGTTCACATGTAAAAGTTAAGCAAAATGGACTAAGTATACTGAAGAATGCATGTAATGCAAATCAAGTAACTCGAATAGATAAGTTCATTTCACCTAGTTATAGCCTAACACAAATAGATAAGTTCATTGACCCTTGCATAACAACGAGTATAATGATAATACCTGGTTTGTTATCGTATTGAGTGTGTTTGATTTAAGAACAGTCTGGTGTATATTGCAAATTTGATCTCGAATTTAAGAACTTTATCGATCAAAATTTTTAGACGAGTAGATTCCGAACAAGGCCAATAACGTGTTCATGTATCCAATTTAATCAAATGTTCTCTCTTTTTGGGTTGATTACATCTTTATAGAATCACGCGGCTTACAACTAAGATTGATGTGTAATTTTTAAGGTATACTTGGAATTAATTGAGTCATCTGATTCGGATTTGGGCGGGGGAAACATGCACACATATAATTTTGAATTTATAACTCATTTTTGGTCGATCTTAAGGTGGACCCGAACCCAACAAGTTCGAACTCGGGGATGACAAGGGAATGATGTAAAAGGTATTTCAAATCTTACACATTTAATCCCCGTTCTTTTAGATTGTTATAAATTATATATTTAAAATCCCTTTACACACAAACAAGTTTCAAATTCCATCAGTTTAACATAGGGTTGTTCACGAGCCGAACCGAAACGAGCGAAGGTACGTTCGTGCTCGGCTCGTTTTCAAACCGAGTGTCTCGTCTTGGTTCGGATTTGTAGAATCAAGCCAAATATTGTGCACGTTGCGCGGCTCATTTTAAAACCGAGCGGCTCGGCTTGGTTCGGTTTTGCTCAGTTTATACAGTGAATAACTACCAACGGCCATTGATGTGTTGCAAAACACATCTGTTTTTCCATTTGTTTCTATCGAGTTTATGTACAGTTTGTTAGTTTTTAGAGTCGATTTATGCTGGTTCTTCACAATTTGGTAATTTCATGCTTGCAGGTAATAAACATACTATTTTGGAGCAAAAGATCAAGAAAACGAGCTCCCGGTTGGACGAAGACGAATCTGAGAATAAAGAAAGAAAAATCTGGATTTCTAAACCCTTCGCGATACTTCGCGTATCGCGAAGGCTTTCTGAAACCCTGTCGCGTAGCGCGACAGGTGGAAATGACTATTTTGCCCCTTTTAATGTTGCGGGTTTGACCCGACTAATTTGTCGGGTAGCGAGACCCCTCGCGTAGCGCGAAGGGTTCTTGGATGACTGTCGCGGTACGCGACATGGTTAAAAGTTCAGAATTTCGAGTTTTATTGATTTTGAAACGGCTGAGGCTAGGGTATTCGATTTTGGACGATTAGAGACGGTTAGGGAGGCGACCAGAAGCTAGAGGACGAGATTGGAGTCGATCTTAATCATCGGGAAGCCCTAGACGAGTGATCCGAAGGGTGTAACGTGATCGGTTTACTTTGTTTCTCATGTTTTCTTACATTAAACAGATTATGGGTTGTTTTCATATGATGTTTATTGGCTAAACTCTTAGAACTATCTAGGTTAGATGATTATACATGTTTGATTTTGGTTTATTTCGGTGTTGAAACATTATGATGTGATGGCTTTATGATTTAAAGATTTGGTTTTGAATCGTGGATGTGTATGTCTTTGGTTGTTAAATGATTAATATTATGTTACTCATGTGTCTTGGCGATTGTCTGTCGCAAAATAGGTGCATGCTAGAATCAATTACTGTGTGTTTTTGATTAGTGGATGAGTTGCTTAGGCCGAGTGATTCATAGGAATGTCTTATCAAGATTTAAACGATTAAGATGTGCAACTAACTTTAATAGCCGTGAGGTGAGAAGTTGTCGATAAGTCTTGGTTTTTAGCTTGTTAGGTTAGAGACTTCGCGAGAAGATCAATCTAATTTGTCTATCAAACCTTGTTTATTGAATCCAATAAGAAAACCCAAGTTATCCCTATCATTTAAGTGAACTGTGACTTTCACGCCGTGAGGTAGAGTGTTTAACAGTTATTTCTTAGGTGTTTTGAGATTATCGTACTGTGAGGTAGATAATCTAATGGATATTTCATAAGCAGTTGGATGACCTGTGAAGGGAATCCATTTAACTGGTGGTTTAACGGCTTTTAGGACCCTCAGTTGACTATCCTTGAGAAGGGTCGAGGTTGCTCTAGGTTTCCTTTGAATTTAGTATTTTAAGATCCCGGTATCACATTAGTTCCATCCCCGATAGAACCTTGTCAAGCATGTATATGATTCAAGCCTAGGTAGTGCTTCTTTTCTTCTCTGATTTAGTCTTTGTTTGCTCGTCTGTTTTAGTTTAAGAATTTTTCATTCTTAGATTGTTAGCAAAACCCCCCCATTTATTAATTAATTTAATTTAAGTCATTTGTATAGATAAGTCCTCGAGTCTAGTTAGTGTAATCTGTAGAAGTCTGTGGGTTCGATATCCGGACTTACTTTTGTCTTGCTACATACGATAGGTACACTTGCCTGTCGGTAGCTTAGGTTTTAGAGAGCCTAGATTTATTACTTTGTGTCTATTTTAGAGTCGGTTTTTAGTTAGTTTATTAGCTAAGCTCCGTCGACATCAGCCATCTAGTCGGTTATTGTAGTTACATATCAACACTCATATTAGCAGCTAATAAACCCAGACCACAATAATCAAATTTAAGATTAAAGGAAGCCATGCTCAGTAGCAATAATCTCAAGCAATGAAAAATGTTTTTATTATTTTATGTTATAAACCCTTATAAAGGTTTTATAGACCTTTGTTTAAATATTTTTGTAAGAACTTTATAGATCTTATTATTTTCTTAATAAAATCTTACTATGACTTGGTCGCATAATTGGGCAGGGTATTTTTGAGAATTTATTTTGGAGCTCTAATGGAGAAGAGAGACATCATTGGGTGTCATGAGAGACCATTTGTTGTCCTAAGGAGGAAGGGTTTGTTAGAATTCGTTCGTTACATCAAGTGATGCAAGCCTTGCACATAGGCGTGGAATTCTATACAATAAAGAAAGGGGACTCTCTTTTCTTTGGGCTATGTTCATGCGAAGCAAACAGGGTGCCCTCACAGGGTTTTTCCCTTTTCAATCTCTAGGAGTGCTTCTCATTGTTAGAGAGCTTTCATGCCCAGCTGGACTTTGTTTTATCCCACGCATTGTGGTCTATCAGTAAAGGTCACATTTTTTTGGCATGATATGTGGTTGAATTCTCCTATGCGGCTAGACAAGCCTCCTCGGCCTCATATCTCTGTCAAAGAGGCCTTCAATGACCCCAATATTTGATGGATGACATTATGAGTATTTTGGATCCTATATCCATTGTTGGTGCATATTTTGGGTGTCCGCTGCTGGTCAATTAGATTAGATTTGTATTTGTTCATTTGTAATCACTTGTATGTATTTGTATGTTGTTATGCTGGGAACTGAGTCGTTCGCAGGAGCATATGCGAATGGATTTATTGTAAAACGGTCCATTCGGGCAAATGGGATACAACCCCTATAAATACCAGTTTCCAGCTTTGAAAGTTTAAGGGTTTTGGTGTTCTAGGGTTTTGAGCACGAGAGGAGGAGAGATCATGCTCGATCTCTCCCCGGCAACACTATGTTCTTTTATGATATGGATTCGATCTTGTAATCATTCGATTTAATCAATATACAATTCAATTTGATTCATATAGTCATGTGTTCTAGCCCTAACCTTCCATCCAATACAGATTTGCCGGTCCTTAACGTTTTTTCATCCATTCAATAAATTCAATATATGCAGGGTTGTCTTTCTTGGCGAACTTCACTTGCTACTTCATTCTGATGGATGCCTTCTCTGTTTCTAGTGCATGAGGATCGACGTGGGCTTCTCGTCCTTTTGTCTACCGGTGGAAATATGTTTGGAATAAATGGGTACACCCAAAGGCAGTTTTTTTGGTGACTTATGCATAAGGCAATATCCACTGATGAGCGTATCAAGTCTCTGGGTTTTCGGTTTCTCTCTTGTTGTCTTTGTTGTTCAAGCCCTCATAGTAAATCCATCTCGAATCTCTTTGTTCAAGGATAGCTGGTTGCATCCCTTTGGTCCTTCTTCGTGTCTCATCTTAACATCTCTCAATATCCCAAGCTCAGTCTCGCGAGCAACGTCTTGAGTCTTGGTGGACTAATACTCTTTGCTCCCAGTATTCTTTTTTACGCAATTTTGTTGCTTTATTTATCCTATGGGAAGTTTGGAAAGACCTCAATTCCATTATTCATGACAATGTAAAGCTTAATATAGTGAAAATGGGACAGAAAATTTGGAAGTATTTGCTTGACACTGTGGTTCTTTTCCACCCGGCTGGGTTTACATGATCAAGCTTGCCTTCATGCTCTTTAGGTTCCTATTATTTCCCCTAAACCTAAGAAGGGACGTAGGGTTAGCATCCACCTGAGATTGGCTCTTTCAAACTCAATGTGGACGGTTCCGCTATAAACGGTATCATAATAGGGGAGGTCTTATTAGGTATGATATCTATTATATCTATTATATATATATATATATATATATATTATATAAAGTATACCCTTAGTTATACTTTATTATGCAATATAATGTAGATACATAATATTTATTCCAAAGATTTTAATTTGAAGGATTTTATTTAAGATAAAATTTGTTTGTTATGAAATTTTCATTATCTAAATTAACTTATATGCATATTTATAAATCAATTGTTTAAAATTCATGCAACTTTTATTTATGTCGATTTTTTTTCACTATTAAAATTTAAAATAGAAATTAAAATCCTAGGGATTATAGAAAATGGTGTACAAACAACACCATGGAAACCACTAGAAATAATCATGATCTCTTAAATGAAGAAAACATCTCCATACATGAGCCAATGATGGTTGAGAACCAAACTGAGAGTAATGGGTCTTCTTTACATGCCCAAGACACAAATAGGGTGCCTACTATACAGACACAAGATGAGTATGGTTTCACCATAGGGTCTTAGAGCAAGTGCGGGAGGTGCGACTGCACAGGGTCCATATTTTTAGGGGACCCTAAATTTTTAAAAAAATTTGTGTATATTATATATATTAATTTATTTTACAACAACACACATAATTTACATTCAAAATTTATAAGTATATTTAACCCAGTTACGAATTTTATAAAAGTTAAAAGAAAAACTTTTTTCATAAACATTTGACCCAATAACTAATTACAATCTAAAATTTAGGTCAAAAAAACAAATTAACTCACTTCATAAGTAGTTACAAACTAATTACCGCACACGCACACATAGGGGCCCATTTTTAGCGTTTGCACAGGGCTCCTAATCTCTCAGAGACGGCCATGGGTTTCACCGTGCAAAATGAACTTCCAACAGAGACTGAAAATGAGAGGCCCATTCGGGAAAAGTCATGGTCCAAACGCCTCGAAGGGTATGATGCAACTCTTCTGCCATTCATTGACCACACTATACCCACCTCTAGTCAAAAGCCTTCAGCGATATATCCCTTGGCCAATTACATTTCTTATGAAAAAATTTCAAAAACTCATAAAGCTTTTCTAACGGCTATAAGTAATAACGAAGAGACAAAGACATTTAATCAAGCTATGTAGGATAAAAACTGGAGAGAGGCTATGATGAAAGAAATAAAAGCACTTGAAGAAAATGGAACATGGAACCTTGATGAGCTACCCCCATGGAAAGCGAGCAATCGACTCCAAATGGATGTATAAAGTGGAATATAAGCCAAATGGAAAAATTGAAAGGTCCAAGGAAAAATTAGTGGCAAAGGGGTTTACTTAGATGGAAGGAGTTTAATTCCATGATACCTTTGCCCCTGTGGCAAAATTGGTTACAGTTAGAACCTTATTGACGGTTGCGGTCAAGAAGAACTTGTTGACTCATCAAGTAGACGTTAACAACACCTTCTTACATGGAGACTTGGATGAAGAAGTTTACATAAAGATTCCTCAAGGGTTTGAGAAGGGAAAAGAAACAAAGGTGTGTCATCGAAAGTCACTTTATGGATTGAAGCAAGCTTCACGAAATTGGTACCAAAAGTTTACTTCGGCTTTACTTGACATTGCTTTTAGACAATCCAAAGCAGATCATTCTCTTTTTATTTAGAAACATGGACATGTTTTTGTAGCCTCTTTTATCCATGTTGATGACTTTATCATAGTAGGGAATGACATCTCAAGAATTAAAAAGATAAAATAATTCCTAAATGACTGATTCAACATAAAATACCTTTGAACTTTGAAAAATTTCTTGGGGGCAAGAACTAGAGAAGGGTTGGTGTTAAGTCAAAGAAAGTATGCTCGAGACATCTTAGAAGACAGTGGTATGCTAGGATGTCGACCAAGTGCATTCCCAAAGGAACCAAACCTAAAGCTTGACAAAGGGGATGAAGAGTAACGTGTGGATGTTGGTCATTATCGTCGTTTGATAGGGAGGTTGCATTATCTCCAAACTACTAGACCAAATATTACAAATCTGGTTAACATTTTATGCCAATTTGTGGCTCACCCCAGAACTGAAGTTGAGTTTACATGGCAATTAGAGTTTGTGAAATATTATTGGATACGATGGCATGGAACAAACTGGGCCAATACACCTCTTTGTGATAACCTGGCGGTAAAACATATCACTGACAACTCGTTGTTTCATGAATGTACTAAACATGTGGAAATGGATTGCTTCTTTGTTACGGAATGGGTTGAGTCAAGGGAAGTAAAACTGATCCACATCAACACCAAACTGCAAGTGGTTGATTTGTTTACAAAGGCGTTAGGATCACGTCAGTTGAAAGTCTTACTTGACCAGTTGAGTATTTGTGACCTTCATGCTCCAACTTGAGGGAGAATAAAGATTGAAATAGTTTGACCATATCATTGATATCTTGTAATTCTAGTTATTTCTTCTTTTGTGTATTCTGATGTATTTTATAAGGTTTGATTGTTCTTTTGATGAAATAAGAAAATATTGAAGAAGCTTTTAACCATATGAAAATTTGATAGCAACACCCCACAAAACACCACTTAGTTTTTTCTGACTAAGGTGTTGAAATATTTATAACCTCAATATCCAAACCCTCTCTTATTATCTATTTATTTATATTTATTTTTCTAAGGTTTTAAAGTGGGCTTGGTTTTACGCGTCGGGATTTATGCTATAAATTTCATTTCTTCGTTGATAAAAAGTAAGAACTCATCTCTCGTCTAACTATAAACAAAGAACGTTTTTCTTCTTCTAGTTTTGTCATAAAACCGATTAAAGGCTCATTGTTTTCTTAGTAAAATTTAAAAAAAAATGTTAAAAGAATAATATCATATGAAATAATTAAAAAATATATATATAAAAAAGTGAGAGAAACTCGAAAAAATTTCTAACAAAAGATAATATACCGAAACAACTTTATTGTTTTTTAATCATGACACGTGTTAAACTTATAATTCTTACTATCCTTTTTAGGTAAAAATGATTTAGATTTTCTATTTGAACGTTCTTCTATAGATATATAACCAAGATTTAGCCACACGCAAGTTATTTCTTTCGTTCATTTACAAATTTTATCGATTATCAATACATCAAAGACAATTACAAAGCACATATAACCTCTTTTCAATAAAAGACTAATCATACTTTTTATAATTTATATTGTTGGCTTAACCAATGATACTTCTAATTTTTATTTTCATTATTCAGTTCAATCCCACTCCTTTTTTCATGTGTGTTTTTATCTTATTTTCAAACATGTAATCTTCATTGAATTATATGCGGAATATTATTTAGATTTGTTGAAGAACGATTTCATGTTTGGAATAAAAATAATAAAAAAAAAATGAAGAAAGTTAGAAGTGGATTGTTCATGCCAACAAAAATGAAAATGAAAGTCACGAGCATTATTAATCTAATTGTTAGTATGGATTATTATCAGCTTTTTTTTAGAACGGCGGTAGATGCAACGGCAAGACCGTTGTCTCAGAGTGCAGTAACTGAGTATCAAAATCTCAGCCTTACACTCATACTACAATTGCAACGGTGCATTTTTCAGTGGCATTAGAGAGGCTCCCCCATGCTGCGATTGCAGTGAAGGCTCCACCCAACCCTCCTGATGGGAAAAGCTGGTTAGAGTCGAAGACTCGTCAACCAACCGTTCCAAGGAAAAATCAGGCAGAAAGCTTTAACCTTGCCGTGTAAAACCCTTTTGGGACACAAAGCTGGGTGATAGCCAGGATTGCGCGTCATTGCCATGTCTCACAAAATTTTGACAAGAATGGAATTGAACCCACAACCTCCAATAGGAAGTGTGGGCCTCTTACCACTGCACCAAATCTTGTGGACGATTATTATCAGCTAAAAGGTTATAGTTTGGATTAGTAAAATCAAGTTTGTGTTCATAAAACGACGTAATAAGACGACTCGAATTAATCTATAAATGGTTGAAATTGCCACCTATAATATCAGAAAATAAAAAAAGAAAATGACAGATAAAGAAGAGTCAAGAAACTAGTTGATAGCCTTTTTTTTCTATTAGCAGAGTTTAAAAGAATAAAAGAAGTAATCTTAAGCAAGAAATATATATGAATCAAACTTCCCCAACCCTATTTTAAAGACCAAAGTACATACATACTGCTGCAGGGCTCTATAAGACTGTAAAACCATCCTTCATCAAAATCTGCCAAACTAATCGTCGTCTTCGGAATCTGTAATCCATGTCATTTTTATTAATTTACAGAAAACAGATAAAACAATTGAGCGCAAATACTAACTTTTTATTAATCTTGATCAAATTAACAAACATATGAAAACAAGAGAAAAATTAGTTTGCAGAGAAAGCAAGCAATCTGAAACATCATATACTTGGATTAATATAAGATGAAAATGATGCAACCGATATGATTACAAGTGTAACTGGAAAAATATAAAAGACCAATACTACTTTCGTAACAATTTTACGATCTATTTAAACTCATTTTCTTTAAAGAGAGTAACTTTATTCTGAAAAAAATAAATAAATTTCAATTTCGGATGATTTGCATAGAGACAACAGGATCAAGCAAGAACAAGGTAATATTAGTTTGAAGAATAAGATTGCATGCCTGAGGCATTGACTTTCTACACCATTATTCTTGTGAAAATCCCATATATATGGGGGACTAAGTTTAATCTAAAAGGGTCTAAATCATAAAAAGCATAAGAAAGCATCACGAGACAACACATGTAATGTGTGAGTTTTACGAATGAGGGGTATTTGCGTCCATTTATTTTTTGCAAGTTTTTGGTTGCAATACACATATGTTGCACAAGCCACCAATGTCCTTATGGTTCAATGAATCAATGGTATGGAGAATGAGGGAAAGAGCTTGAACCTCTTGAGGTCTCAAGTTCTAATACTGACTCTGGGGGTTTTACCACAATGGTATGTTTCCTCCTGGATTAATGAGATACAAGTGGTGTGGTTGATGTACGAGCTTCCTTTCAGAGACGTGCCAGCCAATCGATTGTCGCCGTTCAAAAATAATAATAAGTTGTGCAAGCCAATATAATGGGTTGGAAGCACAACTTTGATGAGGGCGGTTTACTTGCGTACTAGAACTCATAACAGACAATTGGACCCTTTTGTAATCAACAGTGCAGTAGACGCTCATAAAATAATCCTCGTTTATTAGAAGAAAATATAATAATAGTGCATACGTATTAGAATAAAATTTTAAATTTTATGGTATAAGTTTTTAAAAAATACTGACGAATTAAAAAGTTGTTTGAGATTAAAAAGTTCATGGAACTTTACTTAAATGCTAAGTTAAACTTGGCAATCACAATTTTCTTTTACCCTTCAAGATATATTTAATTTCTGGTTAATTACAAAATTGCCACAACATCAATCTTAAACATTAAATTGGAGTGATCAATGGTCCAGATGTTCGCCTGTTTTAAAAATAAGCCTTTTTATTGAGTGAATTTGCTAAAAATGTTACTACAATAAACCAATGCATTCATCTGAATTATAGATTTTTCTTTTTTTCTTTGTTTTTTTTTGGCACAAGAATATATTTGTATTCAACAAAAAGCCAGCTATGATGACGTACGAAGTGAGTTTACCTGATCGGATATCTTCACCAAGTTGTCCTCTATTCTTGAGCTGTCTCATGATCATGTTGAAGATGAGAATCCACCAGTAAATATGGAAAACAAGCAGATTCAACAACAAAGTATTAAAAATATAGTATACGGTCATATCATATGCTTCTGATGGCCTCAAAGCATCCAGGAGATGAATGCTGCAAACACCAAACCAAACCAGATTCAACTATTAATTTTTTTTTTTTAAATAAGTCAATATTAAACGAGGTTGGGAGAAAAAGTTAACCTTGTGGCTCTTATGACCCAAAATGGAAAGATAACAAGTCTGAGCATTAGCCATGACACTGCAAAGATTCCAAACAACACACTTGCACCAGCTTCCTTGCCCGAGTATTTTAGTATCTTAGCTCCTTCAAGAAATACATCACTTGCATCATGTACCGCAAGAACGACACTTCCAATTCTAAAAAACCTATCAAAACCATTAAAGCAACAGGCTTAAAACGATGTCTATAGTCATGAACGTATAGAAATTATCTCAAAATCGATTTGACCAATTCATCAAAATAGGCCTAAATGTCTAATAAATAAATACCACTTGAATTTAAGGATGCTATGCATTATATGATAGTAGTAATTATGTTATAGAACCTTATCAACAAGTTTCAATGATCAGTTATTCCTATAAGAAATTATTAATGCAAGCAATTTTTACAGATTAAAAACTAAATTTTCTTTAAATGACTTGAATCTTGGATTATATAAAAACACTACTTGTTCTGTAGCATTTAAAAATTAGAAACGTTGAATCTATTAGAATGAGTAAGCATCTAGTCACCAAGTCAAGACCACAATGATCCATCACATGCTAACACATCGGCTCTATAGAAGCTAGGAATAGTAGCGCACAGGATACGAGTCGCGTTTTATAATCCAGTCGCATAATCGATTATGAAACCAGGACCGGTACTTGGTTGCATGCATCGGGTGTCTGTTACTCATGAACCATCCGGTTCACAAATATCAGGTAGAATGCTACTTTCCAGTCTTACGTGGTTAAATATTACCAGATGGGATGCTACCCAAAACTCAAATCTTTAATTCACCTCAAAACCAACTTGAAATATATAATATTCAACTACACTTCTAACAATTCTATAATGTTGATAATTTCAAGTTTTTAACAACTTCAACATACAATCTATCACCATTTGGTCTGGTCATTTGCTATTCCTAATAGAAGTTGGCAAACATGGCATAAAATTAGATTGACATTTTAAAGATAAAATGAGAAAATAATGACATTTTTTATGACATGCCATGTCTCAATGTTTCTCAATGATCTAGATAAAAAATTAACTAAAATTTTCATTTTTGTGGTTAATATAATTTTAAGCAACTCAATTGCAAAATAAATTGCTTTTTCACAATTGTTAGTTTTTAGATCTAAAAGCTTCAAAAAAAAATTTATAAACCATTTTCCACATTAATTTTTAGACAAATAGGAAATAAACTATTAACTGATTAACACGTGCTATTTTTTGTCATTAGAAGTCAAATAAAAAAAAAGGCATACCTTGTGAGGTAGGAATAGCCAATTAAGAAAACAGTGATTATATGATGTGACATCATCACAGAGAAATCTTTCCTTCTAGTTTCCCACAGAAGAAGGGCAGCAATGCTATAGATGTAGAACCCACATTGGCACATATACACAAGTTCTAGAGAAAACCTGATGAAAACATGCGCATAATCAACAATTATGTTGCATAATATGCAAAATATTTTAAAAAAAAATAAAAAATTACTCACTTTAGCTCTTGATTTGGCCAGCCTCTAAAATATCCTGTTATATCTTTAAACCAAGGTTCATGATAAGTAATTGCCAGAAGACAAATTTCAAGCGTGGCATAATATGTAAGCTTCCACATGGATTCTGTGAGTTTGGCAATCTTTGCATTTGTAACTTTAGTCATCTTCAGTGGACCGCTTTTCTTGCTCATCAACCAAATTGACGCTCTCTAGAAAAATGTCACAAAAGTTTATAGGAAACTACTAGCATGAGAATCCATAAATTTATTATCTACCATGTGACCAAAAACTATTTTATCCAATAAGACTTTTCAGATTTTACATATTATTATCTAAATAAGAGTATGGGGTATGGCAGCAATTGCACAAACAAAAGAGAGCATATAGCATAACAGCAACTCTGGAAACCATGCATGATCCTAATGGCGAAAACTAGAAGTACATTGATAGGAAATGCATACACATGCATGAAAAGAATGGAATCATGTAGTCATCACTCATCCTTGAGGAAAATTTTGTAAATTCATAAACATTGGAAAGTAAATGGCAGTCACTACTTTTATACTCCATATTACATGTCATTCCTAAATGTTTGCATTATGACAAAATAGTCATGACGTAGACGACGGATAGTCTTGTATAATCATGAGTTAAACACCCGAAGGTAAATCTTGAGTGACACATATTCACCACAGATGAGTATCTAATAATGATAATATATTTCAATGTGGTAGCATAACATCACATTGCATCATATCAAATCATGTATTTGCCCTCACGTAAACAATTTATTAGAATAATTTGTACACCAACACAAAAATTACAAAGGTACACAATGGAGCCATACAAAATTTATATTTTACTTTCAGTAAGCTAAACATGGTTGATATATGATTTGTTTACTGCAAAAAGAGAGTTCTATTCATTAGGATCTTGATGGCTTATGTGATTCACTAATCTGGACATCAAGAACTTGTAATCAATGAGCTAACAAGTGCATACATCACCAAGAACAATCAAGAGTTAAACTACCCACAAAGTACATTAATATAAGTCCCACTTGAATTCATCGAGTACAAATCATTCAAAAAAAACCCAAATTTAGTGGAGTATGAAGTAAATCTTACAGGACCTAAACAAACCCATATAATCATTTTACGCTGATCAAGTTTTAGAAATCAACAAAATTTTTATCACAGGTGAGCTACATATGGTTAATCAACGCATGATAGTCTTGATATTAGCAAACAGAACTGAAAGAAATAACAAGATCAATCAAACCTAAGAGACCCACATCACTTGAAAGTACATTACAAGAACTCACACATCAATACATTCGAATTGGGTGCAGATAATTCAAAAAATAAGTGCAGAAAACCCAAATTCAGTTGAATAGCAAGTGAATCTTACTTGATATACGTACGTATCAAGCAAAACCCTGGTACCAAAAGAACCAAAAGCAAAGTAAACAGCGAACAAGAAACGAGAAGGAGTCGGTACAACATTTTGACTCCAGATCGACTCCATGAGAGGGAGGCAAGCAAGCAAGCAATGTGTAAAGCTCAGAATTAACGCATATGCATCCGTCTTCAATTTGAATATGAATTGAAAGAAATCATGAATGGGTTTGAAATAAAGGTGAATTTGGTGATAATCAGAGCAGACGAAGAGGATGGATTTGGGGATGATGAACTGAAATGGAGAAAAGATTGAGAAAAACGGTGGATCGAGACGTTCAAGTAGCGGAGTGATGCTGTGATTTACGAAATGGGGCTTCTAAGTCTAATTAATGCTCCTTAAAATACTCCCCAAATAATTTACTCATCATTTTGTGACATTCTTTGATGCCCTATTTGTGGTGCACGCATATAATGTATACATGTGTAGACCCTTAAGGGACAAAAATAAAAGTGCACTAATTTTAACGTTATTTCAATTATTTTGTGAAAATAACGTTAAAATCATTGGGATGACGATGATCAACTTCAAACGATAACTTTGAGCCGGGGACTCTTTTGGAGCAGGCGGAGCAGCCTCTCTATCTCAATTGGGATAAGGGTAAGGTTTATATATATCATTCCCCTCAGACCCTACTAATAAGTGGGATTATACTGGGTAAGGTTGTTGTTGTTGTTTTGTGACATTCCTTGATTTGGTTCACATTTACAGTCTTCATACATCACCCCCATCATCTCTACACCATACTCATGTCAAATCAATCACATAATACTCACACAACTTTTACTTATAAATATTTTTAAATATTAAAAAAATACAAAAAATATTGTTATTTGTACATCAATTTACCAATATCTTAACTCTAATGTTTTCTCTTGGTTTAAGGTACTGATTTTTCATTTTAAAAGGCATTTTTTGTCAGGTTGAAATTTGGTGTTTGATTCAGTTTTAATATTCGAAATTTGAATTTGGTTTTCAATTAAGTTATTGGTTTCATATGTATTTTGAAGTTGGTCTATTTTCTGATTAAATCGAATTTAGATATAATTTTATTATTTTTATTAATATATAAGATGTTTGCTTTGATTCAGTTTTTAACTGGTTCATTTAGTTTTTAATATGTTTATTCAGTTTGTTGAGTTTAACCGAAATGGAACCATATTGAATTTAGTCCGGTTAATGATTTTCGATTTGGTTTTCGGTTACGGATAAAAAAAACTTCAAATTCGAATAAACCAATACCCAAACTGATGAACACCTTAAATATCTACCAAATAGATTAGTCATGTATCGACAACTTGTATTTATAAATTACAACAAGTACAAGTAAAAAGTGTGAAAGACAAAAACGATTTTCTTTCGTTTCTTGACTTTATTTGAATTGTAAATTTGGTTTTTTATTTAATTAATAAATATGCATTTTTTAAATTCAGGTTAACCATATAAACTGAATAAGTGATAACTACATTCATTGCATTTGGTGTATACATTTTTTATACTGATCAAGCCTAAAATAAATTGAAAATCAAATAAACTGAGATTAAAAAAAAAAAGTAAACTTTTGAACACCTTTGCAGACATAAGATAATTCGCTTGGAAAGGAGATGGCTCCAAGCCTACAATGACTTTTTTGTTCGAACATGAAGTTACTCATAACAATGATTATAATCTATATCATTAATCATTTTTCCTTTAATCACACACACATCGCTTATGTGACACCTATGTGAAAGTGATCACTATATCTAGCAAAGGAAGAGATACATGCACCACCTTGTTGGATTGCATATTGTGTTCAACAAGGGAGGAGAACATAAAACATATCCCAATATCATGTAGCTTGGCAAGAGGAATGTAAGATCAAAGTAAAACATGGTGCTGATCCTCCACCCCAACACATAACTCCACTTGAGAGATCTTCAATTTTCCCGTCACAAAACCTACCCAAGGCAATGAAGAAAGTGATTCATGCAATTTATATGTAATTAGCTGGTTGAGAGGGGAAAGAAAGAAGAGGACGATGTGACTAAACTGATGAAGATGACACAAACACACCCATCACAAGTGCAACTATCCTCACTTGAGATTTGATGAAAAAAAGGGTTCTTAAAGCACTTGTTATAATGTTTCAAAGTGATGCCTTTTAGAGTTGTGTAAAAGGGTCTTCAAGAAACCAAATTCACCTGCTCAAAAAGTAAGTTTGGGCTCGTGAGCCAACTAGAGTATAACATGTGAAAATCAAACTATAGTGTTTTATAAAATTGTGAATATATTGTTAGGATCGGCTAAAGAAACTGAAGAATTTAATTCGGTCAAATACAAAAACTAAATTCCTCCCTGTGGTTTGGATGAATTTGCCATATTCATCCAAATTCTTTTTTTTTTGCCAATTTGACATCATGGTTTCTACTTTTTTGCCATTTTCCTCCACCTAGTTAAGTCCATCCATAAAGTCAGTTAAGTTTGAGGGCGTTTTTGTCATTTACAATACTAAAATATATATTTATTAAAAAATGTGTCATTAGCACATGCTTTCAAAGAAACCATCGGTCCTCCTCAATCAATTTCCCTAAATTTCCAAAAACACAGACCATCCTCCTCCTTAATCAATTTCCCAAGAAACTGTCGTCGCTACCCTCGGCCGACCATCTTCCGGCTACCCTCGCTACCATCGGCCGTCGCTACCCTTGGCTAACCATCCTCCGGCTACCCTCTCTACCGTCAGCCATTGCTACCGTCGCTACCCTAGGTTGTCCCTGCAATACTGTTCAGTCGTTCACCCCTCTGCAGACGCTCCCATCAATGAAGCTCTGGTTTGTTCGAGATCCTTACGAAAGAGTTGATCCACAACAATTTTATGGTAAGTTTTTTATTCCTTTTTGAATAGCCAGGTCAAGTTAATTGTCTGATAGAGTTTTTCTCATTCCTTTTTGCTAATGCTTTATTACAGGTGAAAACTCTAACATTTTTTCATTTAAGCTCAACCATGGTGGTATATTCACAAAGGTTCTTGGCAGGAAATATGTTAGCGGTAAAGTTAATTATATTGATATGGTTGACTATAGAAACTTCTCAATGCATGAGCTTAATGAAATGATACAAGAATTAGCTTATACTAAAGATGTTTTCATGTATTACCACTTCCAGGTACCTGATGGGGATTTAGATACTGGTATAAAGGCTCTAGGTAATGCCAATGATGCTTGCAACTTACTAAAATATGTTGATAGAAATAAGGTTATTGATATATACCTGATGATGAAGATTATTTTGTTGATGAGGATGACTTAGTTCATGATGTTGAGGTTGACATGGATGACTTTAGGGCATTGGTTGTTATGGAGGAGTTAGATGATGAAACTTTTGATGATAATGAAAAGATTAACGTGGATCATGATGACTTTGATAGCCTTAGTGATGAAAACAATGACCCTCCACTAAAAAGAATGGTGAAAAAGTCTAGGAATGATCATAAGGATTCTATTGCAATGCCTTTTTATGTTGGCTAATCATTCGGTAATAGGGATGTTATTAGGGAATTGGTTATAAAACATGCATTGGAAAGCAGGAGACAACTTTTCTTACAAAGGAATGATCCTAAAAGATTTTGAGTTGTGTGTTTGGGGAAAAGTCCAATATTTGAACAAGAGGTTGGTAAAAGGAATCAAGAGTCGACTTGTCCTTGGACATTTCATGTTTCAAATCAATTTAAAGAGGATTATTGGGTG
Organism: Mikania micrantha; assembly: GCA_009363875.1. Lineage (NCBI taxonomy): Eukaryota > Viridiplantae > Streptophyta > Magnoliopsida > Asterales > Asteraceae > Mikania > Mikania micrantha. The sequence goes on from CM018683.1 coordinate 28,063,200, forward strand.
GTCAAGACTTTCATTGATGATCATGTGTGTCTTCAAACTAGAGAGGTCAAGCTTTTCACTATTTCATATATTGCCAAAGAAATACAATCAATTATAGAAGCTAACCCTAGCATACCTTTGAAGGCCTTACGAGATCTTTTACAAAAAAAACATCAAGTTAGTGTCTCTATTAACAATATATTTAGGGTAAAAACTATGGCCATTAAAAACATTGAAGGAGACTACCATTATCAATATCAAATCCTACGGCATTACAGTGAAGAGTTGGTGAGATCCAACCCAGATACCACTGTTACTATTGATGTTCAGCCTGAGCCTAACCTTGCCAACACTACTAGGCAGTTTAGAAGAATATATGTTTGTTTTGGTGCTATGGATGTTGGATTCAAGCTACTTGGAAGAGACCTTCTAGGTGTTGATGGAACTTTTATGAAAGGCCCTTATCCTGGACAGATTTTGACAGCAGTTGGAATGGATTCAAATAATGGTATCTACCCTGTAGCATATGCAATAGTAGAAGTTGAAAGTTATAGTTCATGGACATGGTTCCTGGAGTGTCTAGGTCATGACCTTGATTTATATTCAAACTCAAACTTCACTTTCATAAGTGATAGGCAGAAGGTACATGTTATTTTTATATGTTTTATGCATAATATAATTGTTTATCTAATTAGGTAGATTCCTTGATGTGAACAGGGTATTATTCCAGCTATGAATAAGGTTTTCCCAAGTGCTAAACATAGATTTTGTTTTAGGCATATACACGAAAATATGAAGCATCGTTGGAGGAGGCAATTGTATAAGGTTCTATTGTGGAATTATGCTACTACGAAAACCATTCCCCAATTTGAAAGTCGTTTGGAAACAATAAAAAACAAAGATGAAGGTTTGTATGACTGGCTAAAGAATATACACCCAAAGCATTGGTCAAGAGCTCATTTTACAGGTATGAGACTGAATTTGAATAGTTCAATATAGGTTCTAATTTATAATACCAATTGTGACATATTTACTATAAATATTATGCAGGAAGATCAAAGTGTGATGTTCTGTTGAACAACATTTGTGAGGTTAAAAACATGTTCGTGTAGAATATGGGAGTTAACTAGCATGCCATGTAAGCATGCAATAGCAGTGAATTGGGACTTGGCAAGCAATGGGATTGAGGTTGGCATTCCAGAAAGTTGGGTGTCTCAAGTGTATTGACTAGATACTTGGAAGAAGGTGTACCGGTTCACATTTAATCCTATAAATGGTAGATAAATTTGGACCCCATCCCATTGCCCTACAACCTTACGACCTTCAAAGCATCACAAGCAAGTAGGAAGACCAAAGAAGAAGAGAAACGTGACTAGTGATGAGTTAAGTCAACCGATTGCCAAAGGTGGGAAGATGACTAGAGTAGGAAAAACTGTGACTTGTGCTAAGTGTCAAAAGAAAGTTTATAATAAGAGAAGTTGCAAGGGGTAGACAACATAAGCATTGAAGGTTCGGGTTTGGGTGCACAAGTTTTTGTTTTGTCATTTTGGTTGTTGGTTTTGGATATTTTTATGTTTGGGGGAAGAAGGCACAATGATACCGGGATCTGCCATTAATTTCGTTATTATTGTGTTATTTAGTTTCACATCCATCAAATCCCAATTCTGTTTATGTCTTTGTTACTCCATTAATTAAGCCGCAGAAGTAGTATGCATGCATTTGGTTTAATTTAAATGTTGTATTTTTTTGTTATTTGGAAATATGACTGAAGAAAATTGTGATAAAAAGATATGTGTTTTAATCTCTTTAGACTGTGCCTTGTGAAGTGATATGTGAGGACACAACAGGGTGCCACCTAGCAGTCATTCTTTATATATCTTGTATTTGATTTGCTATTTATGTGACTCATGTTCTAGGTTGTATTGAGATACCAAGATTCTCTCTTTTTTTCTTTCTTCTCTGTTTCTTGTCCTTATCTGCTCTCAGGAGACCCATACGAGGCCTCACGTTGATTGACATGGTTTTTGAGTGCTTCTCGCCACCAGCTCCCTTCTTCTAGGGTTTCTCCCTTTTGGACTGCATTTACACGGTGAGTTTTCCTGGTTCACTTCTTTTTCTGGACCCATTCACTACTCACCACCACTCCTTATTTCTTCCCCATTTAATAACCTTAATCCGTTCTTTCGGTCTTTCTCTCTTGCAGCTTCTGTTACTTTGATTTGTCTTCATTACGCTTGGCTTCCTCCAGTGCCTTTCTTCTTCTTCTTCGATCTATCTTCTCAAGGTAAGCTTGCTTCTTCTTTTTTCAGGCTACATGTAGTCTATTTTTTCCTTTTGAAGTGACGCAGGTCTGCGCCTTTCTTGGTGTCTGATCTTGCCTCTGATAGGGATTTCTCTTTGGCCCCCAAATGTTGTTTTAGATAGGTAAATTAGCTGATTAGAGTTAGGGTGAGTTTTACATTTTATGTTTTGTTTGTGTGTTCGTGGGTTTTCAATGGTCTTCGATTGCCCTTTTCAAATTATGGTCGTCTGGCTATTCTATTTTAGTTATGGTTTTCATCAACAGAGTTGCTAGGGTTTATTTCTACCCATCTGTTGCAACTAGGATTGTAAGCAGCTTGACATGGAAATCAATTCTAGTTGTAGAGTGTGTGGTTTGCAGGCAACCTAACTTGCACTTCATTTGTAACACTAGAATGTATGATTTGATTTAATTGTCATATAGGCATTTGGTTACAATTGATTTCAATCCTACAATTTTGGAGATATATAGGAGAATCTCCTTAGCTTGTAATTCAAAAGATATTAGTTCAGATGGAGAGTAAATTATGTCTTAATGTTCTTGATTTTATTTAACCTAGGCTGTACGACAAACATTTCTCATCAACTTGCAGTTCTTGCTCAAGACATTTTGTATTACCGGACCTATTCCTCCAAAGGTTTAAAGTCTCGCTTCCTGCTACTTACCCTTTTAGGGGCTGTTTCTTTGGGTATGAATAGGTCAGAATGGGTCTGAATCTGAATGGTTCAGATTCAGACCGTTTGTTTCGTGAAAAAAACACACATCTGAATGGAACCAAATGTCGGAATGGAGTTCTGAACCATTCAGACTGTGACACCTCGTAAATTCCAGGTCAACAATTACTTCATTTTAACAATAATGTGTATTATTATTTCATACGTGGCACTAGAATTATTAATAATTAGTGTGACACGTGGCACAACAGTCCAAACACACAGATAATTCGAGGAATTATCGTATAACGCTCGCACGTGTCTTGAATATCGAACGTTGGTGAAATTAAACAAACCACAGTACACTATCACTACACTTAGGTTCTAGGGAACCTAAAATAGTTAGAACAATGTTGATACGTCGAGAAACGATGATCGGAATCGAGAAATACGCAAAAATCGGTTCGAAACAACAAAATTGGCCTATTGGGCTCTTCCAGGACCCATCGCGGTACGCTAAGGGCCTCTGATTGGGCCTTAGCGGTACGCGACGCTTGGGCGTGGAATTTGAATTCTACCGAGAGTCGTCGCGGTACCCGACGACCGATCATCTTCTAGCTTCGCGATACGCAGCGTGTTTCGGGAGTCAGATGAATATAATAATCATTAGGTATGCCGGGAGGCATTCTTGCCAGTCTCGGTGGTACGCGACGGCCTCTAAAGCGCAAAATCTTTATTTAACCAATATGTAATCATATCTGCCACCCCTATCCTAATACTCTCGACTATACTATACATATCCGACCCAAAACCCTCTGTTGGAGCCATTTCTCTCAATCTAGAGCCAATTTGGAGGTGTTCAAGGCCCTTGATGGAGTGTTGAAGGTAGAGGAAGCTAGAAGGAAGCATCACCATCCACCATCTCGGTTGTGAGACCTTCTCAGCAGGTTCCAGGAGCTACAACAATCAATCTCGAACCACATTTGCAGATTCAAGGGCATTTGAGGTAGTCCTAGCATCCATTATGCATAAATCTTACACATACACACACATGCAAGCCAAAATGGCTACATGCAACACTAGCACCACCTCAATCACGAAATTTTGATGATACGAATCTGTTATTTAGTATGAATGCTACTGATTTGATGATATAAGGATGATCTATGGTGATATTGATGTAAAATGATGGTTATTTGATGAGTTTGCTATGTAATGGGTGTTTTGAGTAACATGCATGTACGATCCATGTTGTTTCACATGATTATTGATATTAAAATGTTGTTATAAGTGATATTTGAGATGATTTGTAAGATCGAAGAGTGTTGTTGATGTCAAGAAAGTGGTTATTTGCATTATTTCTATATTTAGTAACTTTATTGTTGCAAAAATGTGAATGAATGAAGGGATGGCCATATGCATGTGTTTAGATCTAGGGTTTATGTTTAAGATGATGTTTGGAAACTATTATGATGATTATTTATGCATATGGATTGTTAGAATTGTCAAAATATGTGATTAACACCATTATTACTATAAATAGTAACTTTATGGTCACAAATGGCTAAAGAATGATGAGATTGATGTTATAGTATGTTTGGCATGGTTACTTGGCATTAACATGATATTATTAGTTGTTTTAATTCATTAGAGTGATGGCAATATGTGCATTTGTTACAAGTTTCCATAAATGGAAACTTTGGTTACAAGACTTGTTCATAATATCTTGCTATGGTCAAATTTGAGTTGCCATGATAATGCCATGAGTCCTAGGATCATGTTAGAAAGGATTATTGATGGCTAGGACAATGTGTTATGTGAAATTTCCAAAAGTAGTAACTTTTACACGCGAAACATGCCTAATTGACTATGTGTGGCTATGTGTTATGTGATAGCATGCTCATTTAGGTTAACTATGCATGATAGAATAATCGGACAATGAATTCTTGTATGATTGACCTTAAATGAAAACTTTCCCGAAATAGAAACTTACTACAAATAGTAAGTTTCCTCACGGATGTGACTTTGGTATCCGCACACATCACACGACACTGAATCGCACGTTAAACGATCACTTGAACTAAAACCGTCACCAACGGGTCGTTAGGTCAAACACGGTCAACACGACCCACATAACAACTTAGAGTTGTTTGGACACAAACACGGTCATGTGAAACCCACATGAATGTGAACACAAACTCATAACACCTATGTGATATAGGTAACCGCTGGAAGAGGCGCACTACTCCGTTCGCGTACGAACGCACTTTGCTAGACTCAGGTGAGATTACGGACCCACTTTTACTCTTTAACTGCTTTTGCTAAACTTTTGGGGTGAGAATACTATGCAACTGTTTTAGATATATGTCTGGTATGTTGTAAAACTATTTTGAGTGTAACTATTATCGCATTAAGCCCTCATGTATCCTTACCGTTAGTTGTGTAACAAACGAGTCGTTATTACGTAGTACTACTGGGTTTGACTAGCCCCACTCGGAACCAATGTTGACTGGAGGTCATAACGAGTGTAATATCGATGCTGATTGCCGGGTTCAGTGATGACCCGGGGAGGCAAAGGAAACAGTCGAGTTTCGGTAAGATGAACTGACACACTCACGGATCGTAGATCCAACAAACAACTTAACATATCCAGTATATGTCTGTTTACTGATTTATGTCTGTCTAAATCTGTGAACTCACAAACTTTATAGTTGACACGTTTTCGCATGTATTCTCAGGTAACTAATGGATCACAAGCTAGGATACGCATGAGGATGCACTAAGGAGTCTGACATGCATATAGACTCTTGTTCTAGGCTTGTGTTTGAATTATGTCTTTAAAAACAATTTATGATCATGTAGTGTCTGAAACAAATTACATTTCCGCTGTAACTGATTACTATTTCCGCTGCTTGACACTTTAACTTTTCCGCTGCGTATTTATTAAACTTGTTTGGTTTACAAACTGTATGACTGTGTTTACCATATACAGTCGTTCTATATGACCATGAGCTGTGATCCTGGCCACGTCACACCCGCACAGTCTGACGCCACACGTGGGAATTTGGGGGTGTGACAGACTAGTATCAGAGCCTTGGTTATAGAGAACTAGGTTTGCATGTAGTGAACTTAGACTATAGCCATTGCTCAACGTTAGACACTACACTTAGACAATGCATAATAACGTGTTGTTATTATTGTTACTATTTGTTACTTACTGATTTAAGATTTCAGGATGGCCGACAACAACGATGATAGGAGAGATCCGGGGAAATGCCCCGCGGAGCGTAAGCTGGCGGAGGAGGACCGTCAGCGGGTTCGGGACATCGTGTCCCAAGTGGACGTCGAAGAAGCTGAGAGGGCGCGCATAGCGAAGCGCGCCAGATCATGGAGCTGGTACCCTCACACTGTATGGGATTGGATCATTGAGGAGAGAGTACCTCTCCCCTGACTACGGACTAATGATGCGCGAGCGCATCGATTACCGGCACTTGGAGTGCCACTTGAGCGAGCCTTCACGGCCCATGTTTCTCGGACAGCTCGTGAGGCTAGTAGGTCTCATGAGCGGGATGAGGAGGTCAGGGCTCTCCGGGAGGAGAACCAGCGCATCCGGGGACAGCTAGACTACCTGCGGGAGCAGGTGGTAGACGAGATTGCAGCGCTCCGGAACCGAACAACGCAACTAGAGGAGCGACAGGGGGAAGTCGCTGCAGTGGTCCAGGATCAGGGCGAGCGACTGGCTGTGGTAGAGGACGTGACTGAGGAGAACCAAGCGGTACTCCAGAATGCTTGGGCCAAACAGCTTATAGTGGAGCCTGAACAGGAGCAGGACCCAAAGCCCCAGTTCGAGGTCGAGGACCTCGAGGAGGGTGATTTTGATGAGGATCTTGACGAAGATCCCGAGGAGGACCAGGACGACGGTCCTGCGGACAGTGGAGATTCACACTCCACGGTTGCATCGCACTAGTTAGATTTTTCTATTTTAGTATCTTATTTTCTGTACTCCTAGATGAGCGGGATGTGCTCATATGAACTATGATAGTTGTACTTCTATTTTGAAAATCATTGTACTCAAAGGATTTTATTATTAATGAAATGCTATGTTAGTTTTATCATGCATGCTCTTTTTTTATGTTGTACTCTGACTCAACCATCTAACACTGCTGACAAGCTAACACGACAAACTTGTTTCGTATAGAAACCAAACATGGCGGGGAGAGGAACACACAATAGACCACCCAGACGGACTATCGGATCAGCAACCATCAAGATGATGGTTGACCGAAGGGTCAATAAGGCCATAGCTGACTATGAAGCAAGCAGGCAACATAGTGAGACCAGCGGGACGAACAATGGTGCTAACTCAATCTAAATACGACTAACTTAGAATAGACGACGAAAACTCTAACTTTGATCTTCGACGAACAGGGCCTCACGGGAACGCCAACAAGGGATGCTCGTTCAAAGCATTCCTAAGCTGCCATCCCCACAAGTTTCAGGGAACTGAAGGAGCAGTGGGACTGCTCCGCTGGGTAGAGAAACTCGAATCAGTGTTCTCAATGTCTGAATGCTCGGAGGAGAACCGAGTCAAATTCGCCACCGGGACTCTGGAGGGACCAACCCTCACCTGGTGGAATACACATGTCCAGACATTAGGACTTGAGACTGCAAATTCTATACCGTGGGAAGAAGTTACCAAAATGCTCCACGAGGAATATTGTCCTCGAGATGAAATCAGAAAGCTAGAGGTGGAATTTTGGGTACACATGATGGTGAGATCCGAAATCGAGCAGTACTACACTCAATTTCATGAATTATGCAAGTTGTGCCCGGCAATGGTGACGCTGGAGTACAAGAAGATTGAGCAGTTCATCAGCGGACTGCCCGAGTAGATACAGAGCATGGTAACTGCTTCCGACCTCACCTCCATCCAACCAATGATCCGTTTGGCACACAAATTGACAGATGAGGCAGTAACTCAGGGCAAACTGCCAAAGAGGGGTGAACATTTGAAACCCCAAGAACCCAAGCGGAAGTGGGAGCCCAGCAACAACCGTACCTTCTCACCAAAACAATCGACCAACACCGCCCAGCACCCGCAAAAGCTTTCACCGCCACACAATCCAACAGTCAAGGCAAGGGGGGATATCAGGGCAACAGCCCAAAATGCAGCAACTGTAACTACCATTACTTCGGCCCGTGCAAAAGGGTCAGGTGCACCAACTGTGGGAAGAATGGGCACATAGCCAAGGAGTGCCGATCAAACCCTAATCCCAACACAAACAAGAATGATACCCTGAAGGGGTGCTTCACTTGCGGGAAGCCGGGACATATGCGCCGAGATTGCCCGCAAAACAAGAACACTGGCGGCAACCCAGCAAGGGGCAGGGTGTTTGTTATTGTATCGGGAGAAGCAAAAGATGACCCCAACGTCGTTACCGGTACGTTTCTCTTAAATAATGTCTATGCTAGCATATTATTTGATACCGGTGCCGATAGGAGTTTTGTCTCTGGTGATTTTAGTAAACTGCTTAATATGACCCCAACACCACTAGACTATAAGTATACCGTAGAGTTAGCTGACAGCAAGCTGATCGAGACGTAACACGTCTTCAAGAGTTGCGTCTTAACGCTAGCTGATCACGGACTGGAGATCGATCTGCTGCCGGTAACTCTCGGGAGCTTCGATGTGATGGTTGGAATGGATTGGTTAACAACTAACCATGCCGAAATAGTGTGCAATGAGAAGATTGTACGAATTACGTTGCCAAGAGGAGAGCAGATCTCGATTCAAGGAGAACGACGTGGAATACCATTAAACATCATGTCCTGCATGAAAGCAAAAAAATACCTACAGAAAGGATACACGGCAATCTTAGCCCTTATTACTGAACAACCAGAGAAGGAAAGAAGGATCGAGGACATCGGAGTCGTCCGCGATTTTCCAGAAGTCTTTCCTGACGATCTGCCTGGACTACCACCGAAGCGACAAGTGGAGTTTCAGATTGATCTAACACCGGGAGCCGCACCGATAGCCAAGTCACCATATCGATTGGCTCCTACCGAGATGCAAGAACTATCTAATCAACTGCAAGAGTTGTTAGATAGAGGATTTATTCGACCAAGCTTTTCACCTTGGGGAGCACCGGTCTTGTTTGTAAAGAAGAAGGAAGGATCCATTCGCATGTGTATAGACTACCGGGAACTGAACAAGGTAACGATCAAGAATCGATACCCATTACCCCGAATAGACGATCTGTTTGATCAACTGCAAGGGTCAAGCTACTATTCGAAAATCGATTTAAGATTTGGTTAACATCAACTCAGGATACAAGAGGAAGACATTCCGAAGACATCCTTCAGAACACGGTACGGACATTACGAAATTTGGTCATGCCCTTCGGACTGACCAACGCACCGACTGTATTCATGGATCTCATGAATCGCTTATGCAAGCCGTATCTCGACAAGTTCGTAATCGTATTCATAGATGACATCCTGATCTACTCCAAGACTCAGGAAGAACATGCTGAACATTTAAGACTCGTCTTGGAACTGCTGAAGACGGAGCAGTTGTACGTGAAATTTTCCAAATGCGATTTTTGGATTCGCGAAGTTCAATTTGTTGGACACGTAGTGAACGAGAAAGGGATACATGTAGACCCAGCCAAAATCGAGGCAATTAAGAACTGGGAAGCACCCAAGACCCCGACCGAGGTGCGACAGTTCTTAGGTTTGGCAGGGTACTACAGGCGGTTTATTAAAGGATTCTCAAAGATCGCACGATCCTTAACATCCCTTACACACAAAGACAAGAAGTTTGAATGGGGAGAGACACATGAGACTGCATTCAATCTGTTGAAGCAGAAACTATGCACTGCACCAATCCTATCCCTACCGGACGGATGCGAAGATTTTGTAGTATATTGTGACGCATCAAAACATGGACTCGGTTGTGTGCTGATGCAACGCGAGAAAGTCATAGCTTATGCGTCTCGACAACTGAAAGTGCATGAAAAGAACTACACAAATCACGATTTGGAGTTGGGAGCCGTGGTGTTCGCACTGAAACTTTGGAGGCACTACCTGTACGGCACCAAGTGCACAATATTCACGGATCATAAAAGCCTACAACACATCTTCGACCAGAAAGAGCTAAACATGAGGCAACGCAGATGGGTCAAGCTGATAGGTGATTATGACTGTGCTATCAAGTACCATCCAGCAAAAGCCAATGTAGTAGCTGACGCATTGAGTCGAAAAGAAACAATCAAACGCGTACGTGCACTACAACTTACAATACACTCAGAGCTACCTAGTCAGATCCGAACCGCACAACAAGATGCTCTAAAAACCGAGAACCTCGAACTAGAATCCCTGCGAGGCATGGATAAACATTTGGAAGTTAGGGCTGATGGAGCTTACTATCTGATGGATCGAATCTGGATTCCACACTACGGGGGATTGAGGAACGTAGTGATGGACGAAGCACATAAAATTCGATATTCTGTACATCCAGGCACTGACAAGACGTACCACGATCTGAAGATAACTTACTGGTGGCCTAACATGTGACACCTCGTAAATTCCAGGTCAGCATTCCTTTATTTTAAATAATAATGTGTATTATTATTACTTACGTGGCACTAGAATTATGAATATTTAGTGTGACACGTGGCATAACAGTCTACACGCACCGATAATTCGAGAAATTATCGCAAAACGCTCGCACGTGTCTTGAATAACGAACGTTGGTGAAACCATAGTACACTTTCACTGCACTTAGGTTCTAGGGAACCTAAAATAGCGGGAACGATGTTTATATGTCGAGAAACGATGATCGTAATCGAAAAATACGCGAAAATCGGTTCGAAACAACAAAATTGGGCCTATTGGGCTCCTCAGGGACCCATCGCGGTACGCTAAGGCCACCTGGAAGGAGCTTAGCGGTACGCGATGGATGGGCGGGCAATTTGAATCCCGAAATCCATCGCGGTACGCCGAGACTCACAAAGATCCCCATCGCGGTACGCGATGAGTCCAACACGCAAAAATCTTGATTAAACCAAGACTATTCATTTCTTAAACCACCCTACTCTTATCCTAATTAATCCCAGACCTCTTAGTTCATCATAATCACCTGCAACTCCTCTCTATCACACCTGGAAGCCATTGAAGCACCATAAGGAAGCTTGGAATTGAAGAAGTGAAGCCTTGGAGCTCAAAGACGTAATTGAAGGTGTTTACTATCCTCCTCAATCGTCTTCAAGTTGCTGCTATCTCATCATTCACCGGTTCCAGGAGCTCTACAACCTGCCCCAAGCTTTATCTCATTGATTCGAAACTTTGTGAGGTAGTTCTAGCATCCCTTACGCACTAATCTTGCACCTACACCCACATGCAATGTGAATCACTCACATGCAACACCATCACCCAGTCAAGCACGAATTTTTGTGGTTTTAGATCTGTTATTTAGTGAGATTGCTACTGATTTGAAGTTGTTAGGACGATCTATGATGACATTGATGGGATTTGATGATGATTTGTTGATTTTGCTATGAAATGGGTGTTTGTAGTAACATGCATGTATGATCTAAGCCTATTATCATGATTATTGATATTAATATGTTGTTAGTTATGATATTTGACATGATCTACAAGATTTGGAAGTTTTATTGATGTCAAGAAATGATAAAATGTGATGGTTACTATAGATAGCAACTTTATTGTTACAAAATGTGATTTTTGATGAAATAACAAACATGCATGTGATTAGATCTAGGGTTTATGCATAAAATAATGTATAGACACTATCATGATGATTATCAATGCATATGGATTGTTAGAATGGTCAATTATATGATTAACACCATTATTACTATAAATAGAAACTTTCTATTAAAAGTTTGCTAAGAAATGATGAGATTCATGTTGTAATGTGTTTAACATGCTTATTTAGTATTAACATAATGATAATAAATGGCTTGATGTCTTTAAATTAATGAGATATGAGTATTTGTCATAAGTTACTAAAAATAGTAACTTTATACTACGAAATCGATAAATGGTAATGTGTTAGTCGTAAGGAATATGATTAAATGGTTTTTAAGACTAGAATGTTGATATCTAGATGAGTTTGGTTATTAAACTTAGTGAAACATGCTTATTATTACGACTTTCTAAAAATAGTAACTTTTGCACGCGAAACGTGCTTAACCGACTAAGTGTGATTATGTGCTATGTGATAACATGCTCATTTAGGTTAAATATGCATGATAGAATAATCGGAAAGTGATTTCTTGCATGACTTGCTTAATTTGGGAACATTCCCGAAATAGGAACTTACTATAAATAGTAAGTTACCTCACGGATGTGATTTTGGTATCCGCGCACATCACACGACGCTAAACTGCACGTTACACGATCACTTGAACCAAAACCGTCACCAACGGGTCGTTAGGTCAAACACAGTCAACTCGACCCACATAACAACTGGAGTTGTTAAACACAAACACGATCCTGTGAGACCCACATGTATGTGAACACAAACTTATAACACCTATGTGATATAGGTAACTACTAGCCGGTGAGCTACACTGTTCTTGTAGGAACTTACTCTGCTAAACTCAGGTAAGTTTACAGCCCCAATTTTACTCTTTAACTGTCTTTACTAAACTTTTGGGGTGAGAATACTATGCAACAATTTTAGATGTATGACCGGTATGTTGTAAAACCATTTTCGAGTGTAACTGTTATCGCATTAAGCCCTCACGTATCCTTACCGTTAGTTGTGTAACAAACGAGTCGTTATTACGTAGTACTACTGGGTTTGACTAGCCCCACTTGGCACCAATGCTGACTGGAGGTCATAACGAGTGTAATATTGATGTTGATTGCCGGGTTCAGCGATGACCCGGAGAGGCAAACAGAAACAGTCGAGTTTCGGTAAGATGAACTGACACACTCACGGATCGTAGATCCACATACAACATAACATACCCAGTATATGTCTGTTTACTGATTTTATGTCTGTCTAAACCTGTGAACTCATTAACTTTATAGTTGACACTTTTTCGCATTTATTCTCAGGTAACTGATGGAATCCAAGCTAGGATGCGCACAAGGATGCACTAAGGAGTCTGACATTCATATAGACTCTAATCCTAGGCTTGTGTTGTTAATTCTTAAAACAATTATCATTTTGTACCGTATGATACAGTTTACATTTTCCGCTGCAACTCTTATTTAAACATGCTATTGTAAACATTTTCCGCTGCGTATTCTTGAAAACTGTGTTATTTTACAAAAATGTATGTTTGTATAACTCATATAGAGTCGTTCAATATGACCATGAGCTGTGATCCTGGCGAGGTCACACCCGCGCGGTCTGACACCTCACGTGGGAATTTGGGGGTGTGACAGATTTGTATTAGAGCCTTGGTTATAGAGAACTAGTTTTGCATGTAGTAAACTTAGACTATAGCCATTGCTCTACACTAGACACTACACTAGAATTAGCACAACAATATTAATTGTTATCATATGCTGTTACTTATTTAACTGAGAACTGTAACAACCCATTTTGGGGAATTATTATAAGTAAAATGTAATTGGTGTATAATTATGTTTTATTTTAATGATGGGTGTTTTTATAAATAATTTTTTTATTTATGACTAAATGGTGGTGTTAACTAACTTAACTAAGTTAGAAACAAACTAGTTAGTTTTAACTTGTAATTGAGGGGTTAACTAACTTCACGTGTGTATGTGTGTGTTGGAGACGACTCAGACAAGAGGAGAAACAAGAAGAACTTCAATCTCCAAAAATTAAGGCTTCAAATCTGCAAGGATTGTTAATGCAATCACAGATTTGAGTTCCCCTTGCATCAAGCAACATTTAGGTAAGTTTTTTTGGTGTCTTTGATGGGTTTTACGTGGGTCACCATTGGAGGTGTGGGTTGATGGGTAAAAATCTGAAATTTGATGTTTTTATGGTGATAGATGTTGATAATGATCATAACAATCATCCAAGAAACCACATTTTATTCATCTTCTTGCATTTTTGTGAAGAATGAAATATGGGGTTATTATGGTTCATGAGTTTATGAACTAGAAGGGAGTTAGAGATAGTCTTTGACTATGGTAGGGTTGGTGAACTCACAAGTTGTTTATTTTTGTACATTGGTGAATTTGGATGATCCTTGATAATGTAAGAATAACAACAAAAATGTGGGAAATTTATGTGGTTTGGATGAGATTGAAATGTGAAGGATAAATCCTGCACAAAAGGTGTTTGATGAAATGCCAAGAAAGGCATTTAACTTAAAATTAGTTAAAACTAATGGTGATATGAATTTTGTGTGTGTATTATATCAACAAGGGTGAGTTGATATGATAAAGGGTCAATTGGAAGTAAATTAGATTTGAAATGGTGACATTGGGGTGTATGGTTGCATTTTGACTAGTAGTAGTCAAACTTTATATTAAACCTATTAGTTGTGATAATAGGAATTGATAGTGAAGGTGTGAGTGGCACCAAACGACCCGGGAAGGAAATTGTTATAGAAGATAGCACGTTGGAACAAGGTAAGTCACCCAACCCTTCTACTTAACGTATGCAAAGGTGTTAGGCATATATGAATGCTTAAAGTAGAAATTTTGACTTTTGGTGAATTGGTGATTTGGTGTTAGATTACTTGTTGTTTGACAATAATACGCAATAGGTGGGGTATTGCTTAATTTATTGTTGATTTGGTGTTTAATTGTTCATTATGATTGGAGTTGGTGTCTATTTGTATGCATGATGAATGTATGGAAATAAGTTCACAGGGTGTGTGGACTTATAATTGAAATTTAATTGAATTGGTGTCATGAATCACAAGTGGTGTGATCATGAAATTGGATTATTCACAAGGTGTGTGAATGTCCTAAATTGGTGAATTCAAGTTGGGCAAATCACAAGTGGTGTGATTGTTCAACTTGAGAAATCTTGGTGTAAAATATTTCTTTGGTGTTTTGGGTGAAAACGACCCGTTAGTAAAATCGTTTTATTGTTGGTTTTGTTAAGTCACCAAAGTATGTTTGGGACTTGATTATTATGTTGTTATGGTGTTTTGGGATGCATTTGGAGTAAAGGAATGTTTGGAAACGATCGGGGGAGGTTTCGGGTGTCAAAAAGTGCAAGAAAACAAGTTTGAACTGCAGCTGGGCGCCTAGTGCTCCTGGCAGGCACCCAGTGCGCCCAAAACATTCTGTAGTGCGCCTACCAGTGCGCCCAAAATGCTGAAAAATGGCTTTTTGACCCCGGTTTCTTGTTATACTTCACCATAAGGGTTGTTTGATCTTGGGGAAGATATGGGGGTGTTTACTTAGTTCTAACGAAATAACGGTGACTTAAATGTGGTGTTTTGTAGGTGAAAATAAAGGATGAAAGCGGAGGTGATCGGATATATCTTATGGACTAGTGATCGAACACACTTGATGGACTAAACCATTATTTTGTAAATGTGTTTATGTATTAATGGAGTCTTTTGAAAGTCACATACTTAAACTACTAATTGGTTGAATGTTGATGTTTTGTGATAATCTAGTTTGTATGTGGTTTTAAAAGTTGAAAAATCTGGGACCTAATTTGAAATATTGTTTTAAGACATGTGACATGTGTGTGGGGATTTGGGGCTTACAAGTTGGCATCAGAGCCATTGGTTTGAGGGATTCAAGTGCGTCGCGAACACTTGAACTCAAATCGTTGTGCTTTTGATATGGGGAGTATTGTTCGATCCGAGATCCGATCACGAAGCCGGGGGTTTAAGGTAACAAGTTTGTGAATTGTTTACCTTAGTTGTATATGTTTATTGGTGTTCGGTGTGAATTTGCTTGTTGAACCGAAATTCTTAATCATATTATGGGGTGGTGAAGTTAAGTAATTGGATATGTGAAGTGTATAATGTTATGTCTGGCCAACATAAGATTATATTCTTGACATGGATATGACCTTGATGGAATCAACTCATACTATGGTTATGAACATTAGGTAAGGTGTTAGGAGTTGATGTTGTAATGCTTTTAAGTTCATATTTCATGGTGTGCTTAGTTGTATGAACTATATAGCAAAACTAATGTATCAAATAACTTGTTTCAGCCGTAGAATGGCTGGTGGTGGAAGTAATGAAACTAACCTCACTGAAATGCAAACTATGGTGAGGGAAGAGGTGGCAAGGGCACTTGAAGCTTCGATTTCCCATCATATGGAGGGTCTACAAGCCTCCATTAGGGAATTCATTCGACAAGAGTTTGCAACTCTTTTAATAGGGCGAGATGGGGAGAGAACTCCAAAGAAAGTAACTTATAAGGAGTTTGTAGCTTGCAAGCCAAGCGAATTCAAGGGGGAAGTTGACCAATTACTGAGTCAACGGTGGATAACCGACATGGAGGGCACGTTCGAGACGAGCCATTGTAATCCGGAAGATGAGGTGATCTTTGTTGGAAATCAATTGCGTGAAAGAGTAAAGGATTGGTGGGAACTCTTACGGAAGGAAAGGGGTAGGGATGGAGTGAAGAGCTTAACTTGGGCGGAGTTTAAGGAGTTGTTCCTTAAATGGTTCTGTCCGCAAGCGGCGATTGACAGAATCACTAAAGAATTCCTACATATGAGACACAAGGAGGAAAGTATTGACACGATTACCGCCATCTTTTATGACAAAGCTAGATTTTTTCCTGATTTGCTACAAACGGAGCGGATGTGGATCAATCGATACCACAGTATGTTGAATGCCAAGTACCGTGAATTTCTTACACCATCTAAGTGTGAAACATTGGCGGAACTTATTGATTGTGCTCGGGAGCGCGAGTTGGAGTTAAAGCGACAGGAAGACCGTGGTGAATAGCGGAAGGTGGAGAAGGAGACGGGGTCGTCTAAAAAGGGGAAGTTCTCTAACTCACCTACAAAGTTCCACTCAAGTAGGGGAGTTAAGCATTGTACAAAATGTGGGAAAGACCACATGGGTGATTGTTCAACACGACTCTTATCTTGCTACAAGTGTGGGAAGCAAGGTCACCTTGCTAATCAATGCTCGAGCCCGTTGAATTTATGTTATAATTGCTACAAACCGGGGCATGTTCGGAGTGAGTGTCCGGAACTAAAAGGCTGAAATACCCAAACCAAATGGTAGGGCTTTCCAAATTACTGCGGAGGAAGCTAAGGTCACACATGACGTGGTGACAGGTACTTTCTTCATCAATACCTTGCCTGCTTACATTTTATTTGATTCAGGGGCTAGTAGATCATTTGTGTCTACGAATTTTATACACCATTCGTCTTTTGTGGTTGAGAAATTGTCGGTGCCCTTAGAAATAGAAATAGCGGATTCTAAATGCTTCCTAGTATGTGATGTCTATCGAAAATGTAAATTAACCATCGATGGGGAGGATTTTGATATCGATTTGATACCTATGGCATTGGGGGAGTTTGACGCGGTGGTTGGGATGGATTGGCTTTCGGCTCATGGGGCTAACATTGTGTGCAAACATAAGATAATTCAATTGATGTCTCCTAGCGGGCATGAGGTATGTATTCGTGGGGAGAAACGTGGTGGCATGATCTTATGTTCTTTAATCGAAGCTATGAAGTATTTGAACAATGGGGGACGATCATTTCTTGCTTATGTGGTGGATTCGGAGAAAGGAGTGAAGATGATTGAAGACATTCCTATAGTTCGTGACTTTTCGGATGTCTTTCCGGAGGAACTACCGGGATTACCTCCCGAAAGGGATGTGGAATTCCGAATTGATTTGGTGCCCGGGGCTAAACCCATTGCTAAGGCTCCATACCGTTTGGCGCCATCTGAATTGCAAGAGATGATGAATCAATTGCAAGAGCTTCTTGACCGGGGTTTCATTCGTCCGAGCATCTCACCTTGGGGTGCACCGGTGTTATTTGTCAAGAAGAAAGATGGGAGCTTTAGGATGTGTATAGACTATCGGGAGTTGAACAAGGTCACGGTGAAAAATAGGTATCCATTACCTAGGATTGATGGCCTGTTTGACCAATTACAAGGTGCTTCATGGTTTTCTAAGATCGACCTTCGATCGGGATACCATCAGTTAAAAGTTAGAGAGGAAGACATTCCAAAGACGGCTTTTCGTACGAGGTACGGGCATTACGAGTTTCTTGTGATGTCCTTTGGGTTAACTAACGCACCGGCGGCGTTCATGGACTTGATGAATCGGGTGTGTCGTCCTATGTTAGATAGGTCAGTCATTGTGTTCATCGATGACATACTTATCTATTCCAAGAATAAAGCCGAACACGCGTGTCATTTGCGTGAAGTTCTAGAAACACTTCGCAAGGAGAAATTGTATGCCAAGTTCTCCAAGTGTGACTTCTGGTTACGTGAAGTCCAATTCTTGGGGCATGTGGTCAATGCTGATGGTATACATGTTGATCCTTCAAAAATTCAGGCAGTTATGAAATGGAGTCCGCCCAAAACTCCAACCGAGGTTAGAAGATTTCTTGGTTTAGCCGGTTATTACAGGAGGTTTATACAAGACTTTGCCAAGATTGCTTCATCTTTGACAAAGCTCACGAAGAAGAATTCTAAGTTTGTGTGGGGTGATGAACAAGAAAAGGCGTTTCAAGAGTTGAAGACAAGACTAACACAAGCATCGGTGTTAACTTTACCGGATGGACCCGATGATCTTGTGGTCTCTTCCGATGCATCATATGTTGGTCTTGGGTGTGTTCTGATGCAAAGAGGGAAAGTTATTGCTTATGCTTCACGTCAGTTGAAGGCTCATGAGGTTAACTATCCTGTTCATGACTTGGAGCTTGCAGCTGTTGTTTTTGCATTAAAGATATGGCGTCATTATCTTTATGGGGTGAAATTTACTATTTATACCGACCACAAGAGTTTGAAGTATTTCTTCACTCAGAAAGAATTGAATATGAGGCAGAGACGTTGGATGGAGTTACTCAAAGACTACGACTGCGAAATTCTCTATCATCCGGGGAAAGCAAATGTAGTGGCGGACGCTTTGAGTAGGAAGGAGGAACCTTTACCCATTCGGGTAAAAGAAATGAAAATCGTGGTGACATCGGATTTGGTGAATCAAACTAAAGCTGCTCAAACGGAAGCTTTAAAGGAGGAGAATTGGAAACGTGATAGAATTAAGGGGTTAGCTCATCAATTGGATGAGGATAGTCGGGGACTTAAGACAAGATGGGTTCGGGTGTGGATACCTCCCACTTGTCCTTTAAAGACGGCCTTATTGGAGGAATCTCATAAATCGAGATATTCGATTCACCCGGGAGGCACGAAGATGTATCGTGACTTGCGGGTTAACTATTGGTGGTCGGGAATGAAACGAGACATTGTTAAGTATGTCGAAAAATGCTTGACTTGTGCTCAAGTTAAGGCGGAGCATCAAAAGCCGTATAGAAAATTGCAACCCTTAGAGATTCCGATGTGGAAGTGGGAGCATATTACGATGGACCTAATCACGAAGCTTCCTAAGACTAGGAACGGTTATGATACGATATGGGTCATCGTAGATCGGTTATCAAAGAGTGCTCACTTTATACCGATCAAGGAGACATATTCTTCCAAGAAGATGGCCGAAATTTATGTTAAGGAGGTGGTGGCTCGGCACGGGGTACCGGTGACTATTGTGTCTGATCGTGACACTCGGTTCACTTCTCATTTTTGGAAGAATTTTCAGGAGGAGTTGGGTACAAAGTTATTATTGAGCACGGCGTATCACCCTCAAACGGATGGTCAAAGTGAAAGAACCATTCAGACACTGGAGGACATGTTACGTGCGTGTATCATCGATTTTGGGGGAAGTTGGGATGATTACTTACCATTGGCGGAGTTCTCTTACAATAACAATTATCATTCCGGTCTTGGAATGCCTCCATTTGAGGTTTTGTATGGGAGAAAATGTAGAACTCCCGTGTGTTGGGGAGAAGTGGGACCAAGAGAACTCGCCAGCAAAAAGGTAGTAAAGGTGACCAATGAACGAATCGATCAGATACGAGCTCATTTAAAGGCGGCACCAGACCGTCAGAAATCGTATGCGGATAAACGGAGGAGGCCGATCGAATTCCAAGTGGGAGACTTTGTGTTGCTAAAGGTTTCTCCTTGGAAGGGTGTGATTCGTTTTCGAAAGCGGGGGAAACTTAGTCCTCGATTTATTGAACCGTTCAAGATTATAGCTCGGATTGGCGAGGTTGCCTATCGTTTAGAGCTACCAGAGGAGTTGAGTTGGATTCACAATACATTCCACGTGTCTTACCTGCGAAAGTGGTTGGCGGATGAATCGGTTTATGTGCCGAAGGAGGATTTGGTGATTGATGATAAACTCAATTATATTGAGAAACCGGTGGCTATCTTGGATAGAAAAGTCAAGCAACTTCGGAATAAGACGATTAACCAAGTAATGGTGCAATGGAAGAACAGGCGGGGTTCGGATGCTACGTGGGAGTCCGAGGATGAAATGCGGAAATTTTATCCTTTTCTTTTTGAGTTGTAACGAGGTTTCGGGGACGAAACCTTTGTAAGGAGGGGAGAATTTGTAACAACCCATTTTGGGGAATTATTATAAGTAAAATGTAATTGGTGTATAATTATGTTTTATTTTAATGATGGGTGTTTTTATAAATAATTTTTTTTATTTATGACTAAATGGTGGTGTTAACTAACTTAACTAAGTTACAAACAAACTAGTTAGTTTTAACTTGTAATTGAGGGGTTAAAAGTGAAAATTGCTGAAACTTAATTAAAAGGGGGTTTATTATTTGACTTTGGTCAAAATACACACACTTCACGTGTGTATGTGTGTGTTGGAGACGACTCAGACAAGAGGAGAAACAAGAAGAACTTCAATCTCCAAAAATTGAGGCTTCAAATCTGCAAGGATTGTTAATGCAATCACAGATTTGAGTTCCCCTTGCATCAAGCAACATTTAGGTAAGTTTTTTTGGTGTCTTTGATGGGTTTTACGTGGGTCACCATTGGAGGTGTGGGTTGATGGGTAAAAATCTGAAATTTGATGTTTTTATGGTGATAGATGTTGATAATGATCATAACAATCATCCAAGAAACCACATTTTACTCATCTTCTTGCATTTTTGTGAAGAATGAAATATGGGGTTATTATGGTTCATGAGTTTATGAACTAGAAGGGAGTTAGAGATAGTCTTTGACTATGGTAGGGTTGGTGAACTCACAAGTTGTTTATTTTTGTACATTGGTGAATTTGGATGATCCTTGATAATGTAAGAATAACAATAAAAATGTGGGAAATTTATGTGGTTTGGATGAGATTGAAATGTGAAGGATAAATCCTGCACAAAAGGTGTTTGATGAAATGCCAAGAAAGGCATTTAACTTAAAATTAGTTAAAACTAATGGTGATATGAATTTTGTGTGTGTATTATATCAACAAGGGTGAGTTGATGGTGACATTGGGGTGTATGGTTGCATTTTGACTAGTAGTAGTCAAACTTTATATTAAACCTATTAGTTGTGATAATAGGAATTGATAGTGAAGGTGTGAGTGGCACCAAACGACCCGGGAAGGAAATTGTTATAGAAGATAGCATGTTGGAACAAGGTAAGTCACCCAACCCTTCTACTTAACGTATGCAAAGGTGTTAGGCATATATGAATGCTTAAAGTAGAAATTTTGACTTTTGGTGAATTGGTGATTTGGTGTTAGATTACTTGTTGTTTGACAATAATACGCAATAGGTGGGGTATTGCTTAATTTATTGTTGATTTGGTGTTTAATTGTTCATTATGATTGGAGTTGGTGTCTATTTGTATGCATGATGAATGTATGAAAATAAGTTCACAGGGTGTGTGGACTTATAATTGAAATTTAATTGAATTGGTGTCATGAATCACAAGTGGTGTGATCATGAAATTGGATTATTCACAAGGTGTGTGAATGTCCTAAATTGGTGAATTCAAGTTGGGCAAATCACAAGTGGTGTGATTGTTCAACTTGAGAAATCTTGGTGTAAAAGTTTCTTTGGTGTTTTGGGTGAAAACGACCCGTTAGTAAAATCGTTTTGTTGTTGTGTTTTGTTAAGTCACCAAAGTATGTTTGGGACTTGATTATTATGTTGTTATGGTGTTTTGGGATGCATTTGGAGTAAAGGAGTGTTTGGAAACGATCGGGGGAGGTTTCGGGTGTCAAAAAGTGCAAGAAAACAAGTTTGAACTGCAGCTGGGCGCCTAGTGCTCCTGGCTGGGCGTCTAGTGCTCCTGGCAGGCGCCCAGTGCGCCCAAAACATTCTGTAGTGCGCCTACCAGTGCGCCCAAAATGCTGAAAAATGGCTTTTTGACCCCGGTTTCTTGTTATACTTCACCATAAGGGTTGTTTGATCTTGGGGAAAATATGGGGGTGTTTACTTAGTTCTAACGAACTAACGGTGACTTAAATGTGGTGTTTTGTAGGTGAAAATAAAGGATGAAAGCGGATGTGATCGGATATATCTTATGGACTCGTGATCGAACACACTTGATGGACTAAACCATTATTTTGTAAATGTGTTTATGTATTAATGGAGTCTTTTGAAAGTCACATACTTAAACTACTAATTGGTTGAATGTTGATGTTTTGTGATAAACTAGTTTGTATGTGGTTTTAAAAGTTGAAAAATCTGGGACCTAATTTGAAATGTTGTTTTAAGACATGTGTCATGTGTGTGGGGATTTGGGGCTTACAAGAACACAGGAATGGACAACGGTAAGGACCAGAATGGGAAGAACACGAGGAAACGTTCATACGAATACGAGCTTACCGAGGAAGATAAGCAGGGGATCCGGGATATACTGGATCAGGTACACGCACAGGAGCCAAAGAGACTTCGATCCTCGAGCAGCACTGGACCATGGGACTGGTACCCTGCAACCCTTGCTACTTGGACAAGGGAGGAGAGAGTTCCACGATTTCCTTTGTTAGGCGATGCATCTAGCGGGCTAGCCCTACCACCTATAGGCATGCCCATGGAACAGGCATTCGCCGCATTGGTCTCGAGATATACCCGTGAGTCCCGGCAGCTACATGTGCTGACCGATGAGTTCAGGAGTCTTCTGGAGCATAGTCAGTGCCTCCAGAGCCGCATGGAACATTTAGAGGAGAGGCTTGCTCGTATCGAAGGGGCGCATGATGGTTTGGTCGCTGTGACCCAGGACGCGATCCGGCGACAGGATGAGACCGCAGCTGAAGTCACGGATATCGGTGACATGACTTGATTGCTCGAGGAGCAGCAGGATGTTTTAGCTGCTGTAGTGCATGGGCACAATGGACGGTTGGCAGCCGTGGAGGTCGCAAATGAGGAGAACCAGGCCATGATCCAGGCAAGCGACGCTATGCTGAATGCATGGGTCGAACAGTTCCTTGTGGAACCGGAACCGCAGCCGGAGCCTCAGTTTGAGGCGGAGGACCTCGAGGAAGGGGGTTCTGATGAGGATCCAGATGAGGATCCCGAGGAGGACGAAGATGATGGTCCCGCTGATAGCGGAGACTCGCACTCCACTTTTGCATCGGATTAGATAGACTATTTTATTTTCAGTTATTTAACTTTTTGTATTCCTAGATGAGCGGGATGTGCTCATATGAACTATGATAGTTGTACTTCTATTATGAAAATCATTGTACTCATAAGATGTTATCATTAGTGAAATGATGTTTTACTTTTCATCTGTTATGTATCATGATTATGACTACTACTAACATGACATCTAACATAAATCCTGACTAACACTCTAACACGTGATGACTAACACTCCATCCCTTCTGTATAGAAATCGACTATGTATGGAAAGGGAACGTACGTCTACCAACCCAAGCGAAAGATCGGTGCGGCAACTATCAATATGATGGTTGACCGCCGGGTCAACAAAGCAATTGCCGAGTATGAGGCAAACCGTCAACACAGTGAGACCAGTGGAACCAATAATGGTACTAACATTTGCTTAACCCGACTAACTTAGCATAGACAACGCTATCACTAACACGTAACATTGAATCCCGATGCATAGGATCTCAGGGGAATGCTGCCAAGGGATGCTGTAACATCTGTGCCGGAATCGTTACCAGAACAGTAAATTGAACAGTAACTCAAGTACAAACTATGTGAACTAAGTATATACTACTGACACTTGATGCTAAACACTAAACTATTATGCTATTGTTCTGAAATCTGAAATAAACCTTCTGGTTTAACAGTCAGAAACACATCAGACAATGCTGAACAGGTACACACATGTTTGATTTGATGCTATTATGTATAAACGCATGTGAGGATAAACAGAACAAAACCATAACAGTTGTTGTTACAGAATGCTAAACCGACGAAATATTCGTATAGGTGACGATCTGTACGAATAAATCTGATAGTCTAACGATCTGAAATGATGACTGAAAAGTAGAAAAAAAAAACGGAAAGTGAAACGTACGATCGTGTTCGTACAGTTAGCGCTCTGTACGAAAACGCGCGTAAGTGACGTTTCTGATGAAACAAAACGGAAACGAAAAACGAACGATAATAAATTAAGAAAATATAATATTTTAACGTTTTACAATTTTGAAACTCATCAAAAATAAATAAAAAGAACTTTTTATTTAAAACACGTATATTACGCGCGTTATGATCCGGAAACGCAATGAAAGCGAAAACCGAGCAACCGAAACGAACCCGAATACCCTCGGGGTATTTAAAGCCTCAAATGAGGCTTTCACCTCATTTTTAGCCTCTCTCTCTCTCTCTCTAAACTCTCTCAACCGTCACTTTCTCTCTCTAAGGATAATCACCCTTCAAACGATCATAACTCACTCGTTTCTCAACAAAATCACGTGTTCTTGGTGTCCACACGAAGCCCTCAACATCCTCTACATAGAAGTACAGCAGATCGGAGCGTTTATCCACTGAAAAACAAGGTATGAAGGCTTGAATATCACAAAAGTTAGGGTTTTCATATTTTATTTGGTTGGTTCGAACCCCACCCTAAAAACCGACCATAGGTCATCACCATTGAACCCGCACCACCTCGAGTGCTTATTCGAGTGTAGCAACAGCAAGGGAATGACCAAACAGTGAGTTCGAGGCTGCATGATGGAGAAAAACAGGTACAGGTTCGTGGGAATGCAAAGGAGCCGAACCCAGGTAGGCTGCCGAACCTTCATCATCACCCTCCACGGCCGAACCTATCAGCATGGCTACCACGAACCTGTTACCCCAAACCCACGAACCTAATGCTGCGAGACTAATGTTGCCAAACCTACCCACCATCCCCGAACCAAGCATGCAAACCCCGAACCCTCCTAGGGACCGAACCTATTAGGGAGCCGCGAACCCATGGCCGGCGAACCCTAGAGTAATATGTTAAAGAGTAATAACATTCAAGTTAAAATCTATGTTTTATACTTGGAATTCTTTTATCATGATAGAGATTCAAATGAAGTCTAAAATCAATAACAAAGTAAGTTAATCTAAACCTAGTAGGGTGATTGTTATCGAGTCTATAACAACAAAATGGGGGCCGAATGACGACCGAGACTCGCAAGAGTTAGCCACCCTTAGGGGCTAGCACAAACACAAACACAAACACATATAAACACACACTCAAATACTTATGCTTATAAATTGCAAACAACATGAAAATCAATACAGGATCGTGAA
The DNA here is from genome assembly GCA_009363875.1 of Mikania micrantha. NCBI lineage: Eukaryota > Viridiplantae > Streptophyta > Magnoliopsida > Asterales > Asteraceae > Mikania > Mikania micrantha. The sequence goes on from CM018683.1 coordinate 28,088,824, forward strand.
CACAACAACAAACACAACAACGAGCACGTGTATTCTTGTTTAAACTTAGTCAACCACTTCGAACACAAGGTGAGTTCATTTGTCCCTTTTCAAACCATTTGTTTTAACTCGGGACTGAGAAGCATGTTATATGTTTTAAACAATTACCGAAATGTTTATTAAATGCTTTTACGCTTATTTACGATACTTATACTAATGCTTAAACTCGTAACGCTTATTTTGGAAGCTAAAGACTGAGACTTAGACTATGCTCATACTAGAAACTCTATGCCCAAGCTAGATGCTAAGGTCAATACTACAAAACTCTATGCTTAGACAATATACTAAGTTCAATGCTACAATCTCTATGCTTTGACTATATGATAGAACTAAAGCTACAAACTCAATGCTAATGCTATTTACACTATACTTATTTGCGTAAAACTTTTGAAACATTTCAATGCATAAGGATGACTAATGCTAAAACTAGGAATGCTTATATATAAGCATACTCGGTTGGTTAGCATAGGTGGTCGTTGATAAGGTTAAGGTTGTCATTCGGGGAATCAAGGTAAACATTTACAGGGTAATCGAATTCTATGAATCAAATGTTAGGGAATCAAAGATGCAGGATGAAACGCTTAATTATCATCAGGAACAATATATCATGTGGTTTGGTATGTGGTGGGACGGTGGCTGGGCGGACAGTAAGTTCGACCCTACATATGCCCTATATATAAGCATACTGAAACAGATGGTATAGGTGGTTAATGGTGAGGTTAAGGTTGTCATTCAAGTGGTTTCTCAAACTATTTTTATATAAAACTACATGAACTCACCAACGATTGTGTTGACTTTGTTTTCTTACATGCTTTATCAGGTGAAGTACAGGATTAGGCTAAGCCTACAGGATTGCATGCTAGGATACTCAGATAGAGGACCTAGTAGACTTTTGGAAAGCACATCTTGTGATATCGATACGAATCTCTTTTGATATCTTGTACAGATACAAGATAGAAACATATGATTCTTTTGATGGGTTTACCTAGTTAAATTACCGAACATTGACTCTTGTAATTTAACTTTGTAATCCTAGTTTAATGTTTATTGTGCTTAGTTATTCTTAACATTGATGCTATGTAAACAATCTGATCATCACGATTATCACTCATGATATCGCGCCCCGAGAACCTTCCGCCCGGCGGGGAAGTCAATTCGTCCCGCCGGCTCGGGGTGTGACAGATGCTCATTCAAGGCATTCCTAAGTTGCCATCCCCACAAATTCCGGGGAACTGAGGGAGCGGTGGGACTGATCCGTTGGATAGAGAAACTTGAGTCAGTTTTCTCAATGTCTGAATGCTCGGAGGAGAACTGACTCAAGTTCGCCACCGGAACCCTGGAGGGACCAGCCCTCACCTGGTGGAATACACATGTACAGACCTTAGGACTCGAGACTGCAAACTCCATACCGTGGGAGGAATTCACCAGAATGCTCCACGAAGAATATTGTCCTCGAGATGAAATCAGGAAGCTGGAGGCGGAATTTTGGGTACATAAGATGGTTGGATCCGAAATCGAGCAGTACTGCACTCGGTTTCAGGAATTATGCAAGTTGTGCCCGGCAATGGTGACGCCAGAGTACAAGAAGATCGAGCAGTTTATCAACGGACTGCCTGAGCAAATATAGAGCATGGTGGCTGCCTCTGACCTTGCCACCATTCAACCAATGATCCGACTGGCCCACAAGCTGACTGATAAACTGCCAAAAAGGGCTGAACATCTGAAACCCCAAGAACCCAAGCGGAAGTGGGAACCCAGCAACAACCACACCTTTTCACCTCAACAACCAACCCAGCACCGCCAAAAGCTTTCACTGCCACACAATCAAACAACCAAGGCAAGGGGGATATCAGGGCAACAGCCCAAAATGCAACAGCTGCAACTACCATCATTTCGACCCGTGCAAAAGGGTCAAATGCATGAACTGTGAAAGAAACGGGCACATGGCCAAGGAATGTCGATCGAACCCCAACCCCAACACCAACAAGAATGATACCTTGAAGGGGTGCTTCACTTGCGGGAAGCCGGGGCACATGCGATGGGATTGTCCACAAAACAAGAACGCTGGCGGTAACCCGGCAAGGGGCATGGTGTTTATGATCGGGTCGGGTGAAGCAATGGATGACCCCAACGTCGTTACCGATACGTTTCTTTTAAATAATGTCTATGCTAGCATATTATTTGATACCGGTGCCGATAGGATTTTTATCTCTAGTAATTTTAGTAAACTACTTAATATGATCCCAACACCACTAGACTATAAGTACACCGTAGAGTTAGCAGACGGCAAGCTGATCGAGACGCAACATATCACCAAGGGTGTGCCTTGGTGCTAGCAGACCACGAACTGGAAATCGATCTGATTCCGGCAACTCTCGGGAGCTTCGATGTGGTGATTGGAATGGATTGGCTATCTGCTAATGAGATCGTATGCAACGAGAAGATTGTACGAGTTACATTGCCAAGTGGAGAGCAGATCTCTATTCAGGGAGAAAGGCGTGGTGTACCACTAAACATCATGTCCTGCATGAAGGCCAGTAAGTACTTACAGAAGGGATACACCGCTATTCTAGCGCTTATCTCGGAACAACCAAAGAAAGAGAGGAAGATCGAGGACATCGCTGTGGTCCGCGATTTTCCAGAAGTCTTTCCGGACGACCTACCTGGACTGCCACCGAAGCGACAAGAGGAGTTTCAGATAGATCTAACACCAGGAGCTGCACCAATAGCCAAGGCGCCGTATCGACTGGCTCCTACTGAAATGCAAGAACTATCTAATCAGCTGCAAGAGTTATTAGATAGAGGATTTATATGACCAAGCTTCTCACCTTGGGGAGCACCGGTCTTTTTTGTGAAGAAAAAGGACGGATCGTTCCGTATGTGCATATAGTACCGAGAGCTGAACAAGGTAACGATCAAGAACCGATACCCATTACCACGAATAGACGATCTGTTTGACCAACTACAAGCGTCAAGCTACTATTCAAAAATCGATTTAAGATCCGGTTACCATCAACTCAGAATACAGGAAGAGGACATACCGAAGACTGCCTTCAGGACACGGTACGTCATTACAAATTTCTGGTCATGCCTTTCGGTCTGACTAACGCACCAGCTGTATTCATGGATCTCATGAATCGGGTTTGCAAACCATACCTGGACAAATTCGTAATCGTATTCATAGATGACATCCTGATCTCCTCTAAGACTCAGGAAGAACATACCAAACATTTGAGACTCATCTTAGAACTGCTAAAGATGGAACAGTTGTACGTGAAATTTTCCAAATGCGATTTTTGGATTCGCGAAGTCCAGTTCCTTGGACACGTAGTGAACGAAAAAGGGATACATGTAGACCCAGCCAAGATCGAGGCCATTAAGAACTGGAAAGCACCTAAGACTCCAATTGAGGTGCGACAATTCCTAGGATTGGCGGGATACCACAAGTGATTTATTGAGGGATTCTCGAAGATCGCACAATAACTGACATCTCTCATACACAAAGACAAAAAGTTCGAATGGGGAGAAAAACAAGAAGCTGCTTTCAGCTTATTGAAGCAGAAATTGTGCAGTGCACCGATCCTATCCCTGCCAGAAGGATGTGAAGACTTTGAAGTATATTGCGACGCATCAAAATAAGGACTCGGTTGCGTGTTAATGCAACGCGAGAAAGTCATAGCTTATGCGTCACGACAACTAAGGTGCATGAGAAGAACTACACAACTCACGATTTGGAGTTGGGATTCGTGGTGTTCGCATGGAAAATCTCGCGACACTACCTGTATGGCACCAAGTGCACGATATTTACCGATCATAAGAGCCTACAGCACATCTTGGACCAGAAGGAACTGAATATGAGGCAACACAGATGGGTCGAGCTAATAGGCGATTATGACTGTGCTATCAAGTACCATCCCGGGAAAGCTAACGTAGTGGCCGACGCGTTAAGCAGAAAGGAAACTACAAAACGCGTACGTGCACTACAACTTAGAATCCACTCAAAGCTACCTAATCAGATCCGAATCGCACAACAAGAAGCTCTGAAAACTGAAAACCTCACTCTCGAAGCAATGCGGGGAATGGATAAACAACTAAAGGAAAAGGATTATGGAGCTTACTATCTGATAGATTGGATTTGGATTCCACGCTGTGGGGGATTGAGAGACGTAGTGATGGATGAAGCTCACAAGAGCCGGTACTCAGTACATCCAGGATCCGACAAGATGTACCATGATCTGAAGACCACTTACTGGTGGCCTAACATGAAGTCGGAAATCGCGACTTATGTGAGTAAGTGTCTGACTTGCTCTAAAGTAAAGGTCGAATATCAAAAATCGTCAGGGTTACTCCAACAACCAGAAATCCCAGTATGGAAATGGGAGAAGATTTCCATGGATTTTATCACCAAACTGCCAAAGACGACAAGTGGTTGCGATACCATTTGGGTTATCGTAGACCGACTCACGAAATCGGCACATTTCCTACCGATCAAGGAGACTGACAAATTGGATAATCTGACCCGAATCTACCTTAAGGAAGTCGTTTCAAGACATGGAGTCCCAATCTCCATCATATCCGATCGAGACTGCCGATTTACGGCACATTTTTGGAAGTCCTTACATAAGGCCCTTGGGACAAGATTGGATATGAGTACTGCCTATCATCCACAGACGGATGGTCAGAGTGAACGAACCATCCAGACCCTGGAGGACATGCTTCGAGCATGCGTGATAGACTTCGATAACAGCTGGGAGACACACTTACCTTTGGTTGAGTTCCTATATAATAACAGTTACCACACCAGCATTGGAACTGCACCTTTTGAAGCTCTTTAAAGGCATAAGTGCAGATCCCCACTTTGCTGGGCAGAAGTTGGTGAAAGCCAACTGACTGGTCCCGAACTTGTGCACGAGACGACCGAGAAAATTGTGCAAATACGAAACAGAATGGCAGCAGCTCGGGGTTCGACAAAAGAGTTATGCCGACAAACGGCGCAAGCCTTTGGAATTCTAGGTGGGAGATCGAGTACTGCTTAAAGTCTCACCTTGGAAGGGAGTGATCCGATTCGGAAAACGAGGGAAGTTGAATCCTCGTTACATCGGACCATTCGAAATCACAAAACGTATAGGCCCCGTGGCCTACGAGCTACAGCTACCGCAGGAATTGAGTAGCGTGCATAACGTATTCCACGTATCAAACCTCAAGAAGTGTTTATCAGACGAAACGCTTGCAATTCCTTTAGAGGAAATTCAGATTGATGAACAACTACACTTCGTTAAGGAACCGGTGGAAATAAAGGACCGGGAAATTAAAAAGCTCAAACTTAGCCGCATACCAATAGTTAAGGTGCGATGGAACTCACGGCGTGGACCGGAATACACCTGGGAACGAGAGGATCAGATGAAAACGAAATACCCTCACTTGTTCACCGACCAGACTAACACCAACAACACGAACTGAATTTCGGGACGAAATTCCTATTAACCGGGGGACGATGTGACACCTCGTAAATTCCAGGTCAGCATTACTTTATTTTAAATAATAATTTGTATTATTATAACTTACGTGGCGCTAGAATTATAAATATTTAGAGTGACACGTGGCACAACAGTCTAAACGCTCGCACGTGTCTTGAATAACGAACGTTGGTTAAACCACAGTACACTTTCACTGCACTTAGGTTCTAGGGAACCAAAAATAGTGGGAACGATGTTTATATGTCGAGAAATGATGATCGTAATCGAGAAATACGGGAAAATCGGTTCGAAACAACAAAATTGGGCCTATTGGGCTCCTCAGGGACCCATCGCGGTACGCTAAGGCCTCCTGGAAGGAGCTTAGCGGTACGCGATGGATGGGCGGGCAATTTGAATCCCAAAATCCATCACGGTACGCCGAGACTCACAAAGATCCCCATCGCGGTACGCGATGAGTCCAACACGCAAAAATCTTGATTAAACCAAGACTATTCATTTCTTAAACCACCTTACTCTTATCCTAATTAATCCCAGACCACTTAGTTCATCATAATCACCTGCAACTCCTCTCTATCACACCTGGAAGCCATTGAAGCACCATAAGGAAGCTTGGAATTGAAGAAGTGAAGCCTTGGAGCTCAAAGACGTAATTGAAGGTGTTTACTATCCTCCTTAATCGTCTTCAAGTTGCTGCTATCTCATCATTCACCGGTTCCAGGAGCTCTACAACCTGCCCCAAGCTTTATCTCATTGATTCGAAACTTTGTGAGGTAGTTCTAGCATCCCTTACGCACTAATCTTGCACCTACACCCACATGCAATGTGAATCACTCACATGCCACACCATCACCCACTCAAGCACGAATTTTTGTTGTTTTAGATCTGTTATTTAGAGATATTGCTACTGATTTGAAGTTGTTAGGACGATCTATGATGACATTGATGGGATTTAATGATGATTTGTTGATTTTGCTATGAAATGGGTGTTTGTAGTAACATGCATGTATGATATAAGCCTATTATCATGATTATTGATATTAATATGTTGTTATTATGATATTTGACATGATCTACAAGATTTGGAAGTGTTATTGATGTCAAGAAATGATAAAATGTGATGGTTACTATAGAGAGTAACTTTATTGTTACAAAATGTGATTTTTGATGAAATAGCAAACATGCATGTGATTAGATCTAGGGTTTATGCATAAAATAATGTTTAGACACTATCATGATGATTATCAATGCATATGGATTGTTAGAATGGTCAATTATATGATTAACACCATTATTACTATATATAGAAACTTTCTATTAAAAGTTTGCTAAGAAATGATGAGATTCATGTTGTAATGTGTTTAACATGATTATTTAGTATTAACATAATGATAATAAATGGCTTGATGTCTTTAAATAAATGAGATATGAGTATTTGTCATAAGTTACTAAAAATAGTAACTTTATACTACGAAATCGATAAATTGTAATGTGTTAGTCGTAACGAATATGATTAAATGGTTTTTTAAGACTAGAATGTTGATATCTAGATGAGTTTGGTTATTAAACTTAGTGAAACATGCTTATTATTACGACTTTCTAATAATAGTAACTTTTGCACGCGAAACGTGCTTAACCGACTAAGTGTGATTATGTGCTATGTGATAACATGCTCATTTAGTTTAAATATGCATGATAGAATAATCGGAAAGTGATTTCTTGCATGGCTTGCTTAATTTGGGAACATTCCTGAAATAGGAACTTACTATAAATAGTAAGTTACCTCACGGATGTGATTTTGGTATCCGCGCACATCACACGACACTAAACTGCACGTTACACGATCACTTGAACCAAAACCGTCACCAACGGGTCGTTAGGTCAAACACAATCAAACACGGTCAACTCGACCCACATAACAACTGGAGTTGTTAAACACAAACACGATCCTGTGAGACCCACATGTATGTGAACACAAACTTATAACACCTATGTGATATAGGTAACTGCTAGCCGGTGAGCTACACTGTTCTTGTAGGAACTTACTCCGCTAAACTCAGGTGAGTTTACAGCCCCACTTTTACTCTTTAACTGTCTTTACTAAACTTTTGGGGTGAGAATACTATGCAACTATTTTAGATGTAAGACCGGTATGTTGTAAAACCATTTTCGAGTGTAACTGTTATCGCATTAAGCCCTCACGTATCCTTACCGTTAGTTGTGTAACAAACGAGTCGTTATTACGTAGTACTACTGGGTTTGACTAGCCCCACTCGGCACCAATGCTGACTGGAGGTCATAACGAGTGTAATATCGATGTTGATTGCCGGGTTCAGCGATGACCCGGAGAGGCAAACAGAAACAGTCGAGTTTCGGTAAGATGAACTGACACACTCACGGATCGTAGATCCGCATACAACATAACATACCCAGTATATGTATGTTTACTGATTTTATGTCTGTCTAAACCTGTGAACTCACCAACTTTATAGTTGACACTTTTTCGCATTTATTCTCAGGTAACTGATGGAATCCAAGCTAGGATGCGCACAAGGATGCACTAAGGAGTCTGACATGCATATAGACTCTAATCCTAGGCTTGTGTTGTTAATTCTTAAAACAATTATCAATTTGTACCGTATGATACAGTTTACATTTTCCGTTGCAACTCTTATTTAAACATGCTATTGTAAACATTTTCCGCTGCGTATTCTTGAAAACTGTGTTATTTTACAAAAATGTATGTTTGTATAACTCATATAGAGTCGTTCAATATGACCATGATCTGTGATCCTGGCCACGTCACACCCGCGCGGTCTGACACCGCACGTGGGAATTTGGGCGTGTGACATAACATGAAGTCGGAGATCGTGACTTGTGTGAGTAAGTGTCTGACTTGCTCCAAAATAAAGATCGAATACCAGAAACCATCCGAGCTATTACAACAACCCGAGATTCCTGTATGGAAATTGGAGCAGAATTCCTACCAATCAAGGAGACTGACAAATTGGATAAGCTGACCCGAATCTATTTGAAAGAAGTCGTTTCTAGACACGGGGTTCCAATCTCCATAATATCCGATCGAGACAGCCGATTTACAGCACATTTTTGGAAGTCCTTGCATAAGGCACTAGGGACAAGATTGGACATGAGCACTGCCTATCACCCACAAACGGATGGGCAAAGCAAACGAACCATCCAAACGCTGGAAGATATGCTTCGGGCATGCGTGATAGACTTCGGTAGCAGCTGGGAGACTCATTTACCTTTTGTAGGAGTCTCATATAATAACAGTTACCACACCAGCATTGGAGCTGCACCTTTTGAATCACTTTACCGACGTAAGTGCAGATCCCTAGTTTGCTGGGCAGAAATTGGTGAAACCCAACTGACTGGTCCCGAACTTGTGCACAAGACCACCGAGAAAAGCGTGCAGATATGAAACAGAATGGCAGCACCTCGGGATCGTCAGAAGAGTTATGCCGACAAAAGGCGCAAGCCTTTGGAATTCCAGGTGGGAGATCGCGTACTGCTCAAGGTCTCGCCTTGGAAAGGAGTGATCCAATTTGGGAAACGAGGAAAGCTGAATCCCCGTTACATTGGACCATTCGAAATCACTAAACGTATAGGCCCCGTGGCCTACGAGCTGCAGCTACCGCAAGAATTGAGCAGCATCCATAACGTATTCCATGTATCGAACCTCAAGAAGTGCTTATCAGAAGAAACGCTCTCTATTCCTTTGGAGGAAATCCAAATTGATGAGCAACTTCACTTTGTTGAGGAACCGGTGGAAATAATGGACCGAGAAGTCAAGAGACTAAAACTTAGTCGCATACCGATAGTTAAGGTACGATGAAACTCACGACGTGGACCGGAATACACCTGGGAACGAGAGGATCAGGTGAAAAAGAAATTCCCTCACCTGTTCACAAACCAGGCTAGCACAAGCAACACGAACTGAATTTCGGGACGAAATTCCTATTAACTGGGTGATTATGTGACACCTCGTAAATTCCAGGTCAGTAATTACTTCATTTTAATAATAATGTGTATTATTATTTTATACGTGGCACTAGAATTATTAATAATTAGTGTGACACGTGGCACAACAGTCCAAACACACAGATAATTCGAGAAATTATCGTAAAACGCTTGCACGTGTCTTGAATATCGAACGTTGGTGAAATTAAACAAACCACAGTACACTATCACAACACTTAGGTTCTAGGGAACCTAAAATAGTTAGAACAATGTTGATACGTCCAGAAACGATGATCGGAATTGAGAAATACGCAAAAATCGGTACGAAACAACAAAATTGGGCCTATTGGGCTCTTCCAGGACCCATTGCGGTACGCTAAGGGCCTCTGATTGGGCCTTAGCGGTACGCGACGCTTGGGCGGGGAATTTGAATTCTACCGAAAGTCGTCGCGGAACCCGACGACCGATCATCTTCCAGTTTCGCGATACACGGCGTGTTTCGGGCAGATGAATATAATAATCATTACGGTACGCCGGGAGGCATTCTTGCAAATCTCGGCGGTACGTGACGGCCTCTAACACGCAAAATCTTTATTTAACCAAGATGTAATCATATCTGCCACCCCTATCCTAAAACTCTCGACTATACTCGACATATCCGACCCAAAACCCTCTGTTGGAGCCATTTCTCTCAATCTAGAGCCAATTTGGAGGTGTTCAAGGCCCTTGGTAGAGTGCTGAAGGTAGAGGAAGCTAGAAGGAAGCATCACCATCCACCATCTCGGTTGTGAGACCTTCTCAGCAGGTTCCAGGAGCTACAACAATCAATCTCGAACCACATTTGCATATTCAAGGGCATTTGAGGTAGTCCTAGCATCCATTATGCATAAATATTACACATACACATACACACACATGCAAGCCAAAATGGCTACATGTGTTGGACTAAAAGAACCAATGAGCCTGATCAGAAAAATCTCTAAGTCTCACAGCACTTATAACAACTGAAGAAGAACACAACGGCTGACATTCAATGTACAGAAGATACAAGATCTGAAGTGATATACAACAGCTGAAGTGTAAGTCATCAGAGGTTGTAGTGTGTAGTTTAGTCTTCAGTAGTTTTCTTTCAGTTCTTGTAAAAGTCTGATGAGTAGTTTACTCATCAGATGTTTTAGTTTATTACTTCAGTAGTTGTAAGAGAATGTCTTCAGATGTTGTAGACATTCTCAGTAGTTTGGTTAGTTCAGTTGTTTTGTTTTGTCTGTTAGGTGTCAACATCATGTGACATCATCAGACGTCACTGTCTTTATATAAGGGCAGTTGACATTTATGTAATTTAAACGAAGTTAGTGAATTGAATGAGATATTCCTTTTGCAGAAACTCTCTCTCTATAACAAACTTGTGCGATTGAATGAACTTTGTTCTTGCTATCATTGTGCTAATTCAATTTTGAATTCCGCTGCTATACTTTAATATTGAATCAATTGAGAACATCTGATCCTACAATTGGTATCAGAGCCGGTTAATCATTGATCGATTAAACAATTGATCTCTGAAACTGCTCAAATTTGTTCTCTAATTGATCGAATTAGCTGATTAAGTAAGAATTTGTTATAGATTGAAGTTTTCTGTTAACTTCTGTTGATTTGTCCTTCAATATTAATCTGTTTTGAATCAATTGATCGAAATTTGCATTAGCTTGTGTCTAATTGCTTGAATCTGTGATCATGACAACTCCAAACAATGATCCGCACAATACAGGCTCCGCAACCAAGCCTCCGATGCTTGTGCGGAGTGAGTACAACATTTGGCAACGTAGAATGCTACATCACCTGTCGATTAACAGCGCAGGATGTTGGAAATCTGTAGTGCATGGTCCATATAAACCCACGATCACTGATCCTGAAACTAAGATCATGATTCCGAAACCGTCTGATATGTATTCGGATGAGGATATCAAACTGTTTGAAATTGATGCGAAAGCTCATGGTATTCTGGCCATGGCTCTGCCTAATGAGATTTATTCAGGCTTGATGCATCATGATACTGCTCATGATCTCTGGGTTGCACTGAAAGAACAATTTGGTGGAACCGATGAGGTTTTAGCAAATACTAGAGAAATCCTTGCTCAGCAGTATGAGACATTTTCTCACAGAAAGGGTGAATCATTGACTCAACAATTTGAGAGGTTCTCATGTTTAATTTCTGAGTTGAAAATGGTTAAGCAAGAATATACTAATAGTCCGATGAATAACAGATTTCTCAGATCACTGCCTGAGAGATGGGACACATACACAATTGTCCTACGCTCTAATGCTAATCTGGAAAATCTATCTCTCACCCAATTACATGGGAAACTCTTAACTTTTGAGAGAGAGGTAGAACAGAAGAGAAAACTATCTTCATCTGGAAAACTTGCTGATGATTTTGTTCCTGGTAACACTGCTTTGATAGGTCAGGAGTCAGAGTTTAATGGGTCAGAATGTTCTTATGACGAACATATTGATTTTTCTACTAACAATTCTGAACATGCTTTTGTGGGAGTTGATGGTAATGCAGGAAATTATGGTGATAACTTGTGTTTTGTGATGGATGATTTGAAAGGAATCCCGGATGATGATCTAGAGGAGATGGACATTTTGAGTCAAATGGCATTAATCAACATCAGATCACAAAAGTTCTATAAACGAACAGGAAGAAAGTTCCCTGGATTATCTGGCAAAACCAAAGTTGGATTTGACAAAGGGAAGCTGAGGTGCCATAAGTGTCACAGACTTGGTCACTTTGCTAGGGAGTGCAAATCTACTGGTTCTAACTCTGCTGCACCTTTTGTGACTTTTCCAAGCAACAACACATCAAGCAAAGGACCACAATCTTCTGGTACTAGTCAACAACAATTCTATCCAGCTCACTTTGTTCCACAAAATCCTATGCCATATACATATCCTTGTTTTTACATGCCTCAACCTACACACACTCCAGCATTAATTCCTTCATAATCACCTGCTCTTCCTGATCCCAGCAAATCTAAAACCAATCAACAGTCTCAACAACAACAGCATCAGAGTTTCTTTACTCCTGGAGTAGTTGATTGGAGTAGCCTACCTGATGATTTATCTGACTTCAACATGCAGCCTTACTCTGAAAATGGTCCACATGGTGGAGACAATCCTTTTGGAAATCTTGCATTAATGGCTATTGATTCGACTGACAACTCTTGTCAATCTTCCTCAACATCACAGGTATCTTCTGAATCAAAAGCTAAGTTATGCTCAGAGTCATGTATTTCAGCATTTGCTTCCATTAGGGAAATAAATGTAGAATTGATAAATGAGAAATTTGAATTAGAGAAGGCTGTGGCTAAAAACAAAACTGAATTTGAAAAAGCTTTAAATGAAAAAGAGTCTGAAATTTATAAACTCAAATGTTTGTTATCTGATGAAAAAGCTAGAGTGGAAGTCATGCTTGTGAAGCATAATGATTTGAAACAAACGCTTGCAGCAACCCAAGTCAACTGTGAAAAATGGGTTGAATCCTGTAAGGGGTTTGAAATGTTGTTAAGCAAACAGTCAGCTTCAAATGTTAAGTTTGGGATTGGTTATAATCACACTGCCCCCCCTGCTGATTATAAACCAAAATGTTTTGACTGTGAGTCTGATGAGGAAAGTGTGTATCAATCTACCAAATCTTCAGAAATGTCTGATTCTGTAGACATATCTGAGGAAGAGTCAAATGTTTGCAAAGCTGAAAAGGTTGAGATTGAAACCTATTCTTATTCAATTGGGTGTACAAATGTCATTGAGGATGACACATGTCAGGATAATGTCTTAGTTGAGATTGATCCTGATGAAAAAGTTTCAAATGTCTTAAATCTACACTTAATTGAATCAGATGGGGATGGAGTTGGAGAAAATGATGCACGACTTTTAATAAGTCAAAGGCACTCATCAGCAGTTGTTGAAAAAGCTGATACTGCAACAACTGATGTTGGTGAATGTGTTGATACACAAGTGCTGAAGCACAACTCTTCAGATGTTGTCAATACATCAGCTGTTGTCAAATTGGCTACAAATACTGATGCCTCAGATGTTCTGATGAACAAACAATCTATTTCTAAGTCATCAGTACTTGTAGACAATCACAAGGAAAAGAAAAAGAGGGTGCCTTGTGAAATTTGTAGGCTGTTTAATCATTCAACTGATGAATGCTGGTACAGAAAAGGTTCTAAATTCAACAAAATCAAGCATAAAAACAAGAACATAATCAAAATGAAAAATGAATTTAGTTCAAAGTTTGTACCAGAATCATCAGTAGTTTCAAAATCTGGAAAATCCTTACAAGGAAATAACTCAAGTACATCCAAGAAAGGAAAAGGGATTGTTCCAGATTCAGGGAAACAACACTTGACAGCATCTCATTTGATTAAAGACACTAAAATGATCAAACACAAAAATAAAAAATCACGTTCTGATGTGTCTGATGAAATCAAAATTTTAACTCAAAATCATAATCAACTGATGCTAATGATGCAATAACTGATAGGAAAAGTCAATCTGGCAGAGGCATCTGTTGATTCATTTCATAAAAAGAAATCAAAATCAAAAGTCAAAGCAAAATCTTCTGATAAGAATGATTCAAGTGTTGCTTCAACTGACAATGTTACTTCTGTTTCATCATGTGTTAACAGACCCAAAACCAAAATGGTTTGGGTCCAAAAGTCTAACTGAGTGTGTTGTTGTATGTAGGGTCCTTCAGCATGCCAAAATAGCATCTGGTATGTTGATAGTGGAGGATCCATGCATATGACTGGGAGCAGATCTCTCCTTCATAATTATTTCACTGGAAGGAAAGGATTTGTGTCCTTTGGAAATGATGCTAAGGGTTACATTATAGGTAAAGGTGTGGTAACAAATGGTGAGATTAGGTTTGATGATGTGAATCATGTTGAAAATCTTAAGTACAATCTTCTGAGTGTTAGTCAAATGTGTGATAAGGGTCATGTTTCTCTTTTCACTAAGCAAGATTGTAGGATTTTATCTTCTGATGTGATGCCTTTGATTGGCAAAGTTTTAGATGAGTATACGCTTCTTAAGGCTAACAGAGTGGGAAAGGTATATGCCTTTGATTTATCTAAGAAAATCTCTGTCAAGGGTCATCCTTGTTTATTTTCTAAGGCCTCTTTCAAGGAATCTAATCTGTGGCATAGAAGATTAGGTCATGTGAACATCAAAAACATGAATCAATTGGTGAAACATGGATTGGTTAGAGGTCTTCCTTTAAAGGATTTTAGCTGTGATGAGAATTGTACTGCCTGCTTGAAAGGAAAGCAACACAAAGTCTCTTTTCCTCCAATTGGAGATTCCAAATCCACTGGTTGCTTGCAACTGTTACACATGGATTTGTTTGGGCCAGTGCAAATAATGTCTATGGCAAAGAAGAAGTACTGTCTAGTTATTGTTGATGACTATTCACGGTTTGTCTGGACTTTCTTCTTACACTCAAAAGGTGAAGTTGCCAAGGCTATTATGAACTTTGTGTTGTATGCTGAAAAGCAACATTCTACTATTGTCAAGTGTGTTAGGAGTGATAATGGCACTGAATTCCGAAATCACATTCTGGATGAATTTTATATGTCAAAGGGAATTCAGAGACAGTACAGCATTCCCAAAACTCCTGAACAAAATGGAGTTGTAGAAAGGAAAAATAGGACTTTGATTGAAGCTGCCAGAACAATGTTGGCTGATTCTGGTTTGCCACTAACCTTCTGGGCAGAAGCTGTTAACACAGCTTGCTATGTGCAAAACCGGGTTCTAGTAAATCAAAGATGGTTGAAAACTCCATATGAAATACTTCACTCTCTAACCCCTTTGATTTCTTTCTTCAGAGCTTTTGGGTGTCCATGTTATATCCTTAACACCAAAGATCAACTCACAAAGTTTGATTCCAAAGTTGATGCAGGATATTTTGTTGGATATTCTTCAACTTGCAAGGCTTATAGAGTGTTCAATTGTCGAACAAAGATTGTTGAAGAAACTCTTCATGTCAAATTCAATGAATGTCCCAAAGATTCCATTCCTCAAAATCCTGCTGAGATGTTTGATCTTAACATCTTGCAACATGAATTTCCAGTTGAGCCTAATGTTGAAGCACATGAGGTACTTACTGCAGATCCACCAAAAGCTTCTACAGATACCACACAAGGAAGTCCTGATGATGAAGATGAAAGTACTCATCTGTTCAGATTTAGTGATAATGTGCCATTATCTGCTAAATCTGATGCTCCTCCTGCTCCAGTTGCTCCTCCAAATACAAATGCTGATGAAATTCTGGATTCTTCCACATCATTTGAAATTCCAGCTGCATTGTTCCCTGGTTCTTCATCAACATCTGCAACAGCTGAACCCCCAGCAAACACTTGCACTGATCTTATTCCATATCAAGAACTGAAGGATCATCCATTATCTCAAGTTCTTGGCGATATTTCTGCTGGTGTTTCCACAAGAAGTCAATTATCCAACTTTTGTCTTTATGCTCTATTTGTCAGTCAACAAGAGCCAAAGAACTATCACATAGCACTTAGAGACATTGGCTGGGTGGAGGCAATGCAGTTGGAGTTGTTGCAGTTCAAGAAGCAACAAGTTTGGGAGCTGGTTTCTCTACCTCCAGGTAAGTGTGCAATAGGCACAAAATGGGTGTTTAGGAATAAAACAGATGAAAATGGTCAAATCATTAAAAACAAAGCCAGACTGGTTGTACAGGGGTTCTCTCAAGAAGAAGGTATTGATTATGATGAGACCTTTGCCCTTGTAGCTAGACTGGAAGCAATTAGATTGTTTTTAGCATATGCTGCCTTACACAAATTAAAAGTTTTTCAAATGGATATCAAAAGTGCTTTCTTATATGGTAAAATAAAAGAGGAAGTGTATGTGTGTCAACCTCCAGGCTTTGAGGACAATAAACATCCTGATTGGGTGTACAAGCTTGATAAAGCTCTTTATGGGCTGAAACAAGCACCTAGAGCCTGGTATGACACTTTATCCACTTTTCTTCTCAAAAATAATTTCACTAGAGGCTCCATTGATAAAACTTTATTCATAAAGAATGTAGGACAGCATAAGCTACTTGTTCAAATTTATGTTTATGACATTATATTTGCTTCATCTGATCTAAAGTTGTGTGATGCTTTCACTGAGCTTATGACCAAAAATTTTGAAATGAGTGCCATGGGGGAACTCAAGTTTTTCTTGGGTCTTCAAATTAAACAAAAACCTGATGGAATTTTCATTCACCAATCAAAATACACAAAAGAGCTGTTAAAGAAATTTGATTTGCAAAACTGTAAACCATGTTCTAACCCCATGAGCAGCACCACACAACTTGATGCTGATCTGAAAGGTACTTCAGTGGATGAAACTCTTTATAGATGTATGATTGGCTCTTTGATGTATCTAACTGCATCAAGGCCAGACATTATGTTTGCCACATGTGTCTGTGCTAGATTTCAGGCTGCACCTAAAGAATCTCATCTGATTGCTGTGAAAAGAATTTTCAGATACTTACAGGGTACTCAATCTCTGGGAATATGGTACTCCACTGGACATTCCTGCAAGCTAGTTGCTTTTTCTGATAGTGACTATGCAGGATGCAAACTCTCAAGAAAATCTACTTCTGGTGGGTGTCAATTTCTCGGAAATTGTCTGGTTTCTTGGCAAAGTAAGAAACAAACATCTGTAGCCACTTCCACTGCTGAAGCCGAGTACATTGCTGCTGCAAGTTGTACTTCACAAATTATCTGGCTTCAGTCTCAACTCTTGGATTATGGCATCAAAGAACTGAAGACACCATTGTTAATGGATAGTGCTTCAGCTCTTTGTATTGTCAAGAATCCAGTTCAGCACTCTAGAACTAAACACATTGAGATCAGACATCATTTTATAAGAGATTGTTATGAAAAGGGTATGATTGATCCAAAGTTTGTTCCTAGTGCTGATGAGCTTGCAGACATCTTTACTAAGCCTTTAGACACCTCAACTTTTCAAAATTTAGTTCTAAGGCTTGGTATGCTGCAACTTGAATAGGTTGGTTTTTCATAAAATAAATTTTAATTTCTTTTCATAAACCCAAAAATATTTTCAATTTTTCTTTCAAATAAAATTTTTTTTACCTTGAAACTTTTTGATATTTTCAGTAAATACTGATACATATCAAAAGTACTGATTCAAGGAAAGATATGACATTTTCTAATACTCTAAGTTACAAGTACTGATGAGTATTGATTCACTAAGTACTGAAGGTCAAACATTGTTTACAAGTTCTGATGAACACATTGTTCACAAGTTCTGATGAACAAAATTTCCACAAAGTCTGATGAACATCTGATGAAAACAACTGCTGAACAAAAATGTAGACAACACCTGATGAGTAATTTTACTCTTCAGTTGTTTTAACTTCTGTTGTTTTCTCTATTTAACTCAACCTTCTTCAGTTGTTTCATTATCACTTTCTCAGAACTTTCCATCTTTTTCAAAAACCTATTTTCCCTCACCAGTCTTTGCATCCATGGCGTCCATAACCTTGAAACCTCGTCATAACTCTGTCGCCTACCTTACCAAATCTTCTTTCTGGTCCAAATTTGATGACGCAGTTGACTTAATGAATGCATCACAATTCCAAACCGCTTTTCTCATAAATCCCACACTTCATGTCGAATCCATTCATCAATTCTGGATGAATGTCGAGCTCATAAATATCGGAACTGGTGTTCTTTCTCTTCGCTCAATTGTCAATGGTCATAACGTGCACATTAGCCCAGCTGAACTAAGGGAAGTTCTTCAGCTTGATGATGCTAACCTGGTCACCCAATTCCCTAAGAGCGTAACTGACCTCTGTTTTACAAGTCATGAATATCAGGGTGACTTAAGTGATTCAACACTTTTCAATAAGCACTTCAATGACCCAGAGCGCCTGATATTTCATATGATCAACATATGCTTGGCTCCGAAGTCTTCTTCATGGGACCAAATGTCTTCCAGGTGGCAACAGGTATTGTATTCAATCCTTGAATCTCAAAAATTAAATTTTTCCCAAATCCTGTTTTCTGAATTAACTGAACATGCTGCTAAGCCTGTTTCTTCTAGATGGCTACTCTATCCACGTTTTATCATGGCCATCATAGAGAAACAGCTTCAGCAAAATGGCCTTGTTGGTCAGGGGATCTCTGCTCCAGCAGTTTTGTTGGAAGTATATTCCCGACACAACTCTAACCTTACTCTAAAAGAGGCTGCTCGAAAGCTAAAACCCAAGCATAGGGAACCCACAGCCTCCTCTTCCAAATCAAAATCTAAGGTCCCCACCAAACCCAAATCCACAAAGCCCAAAAAGGCTGCTCAGGGAAATGAGTCCCCTGAGTCTGCCCATGCCTCACCAAGGCATGACATGGCCACTGGGAGTAGTCAACCAGTGGTCCATCAGACTTCACCAGCTCAAACCGCCCAGGTTTCCTCTCAACAGGATCCTGGAGCAACCATTGTAGGGGCAGACACATCTCTAGAACCTCTTTCATTTGAAAAGGTTTCTATTGAACAGCACCAATCTCCCCGGGTGCACTCTATTTCAAAGCCAATTCCTATGGAAACCACCCCAAATAGCCCCACTTTTGTTATTGAAAACATCCTGGATCAGTTGAACACTCCTATCCCCTCCCAGACACCTATCACTACTGGGATTAGCTCCAACATTGAGGGGGAGGATCAAAGTGTCTCTGATAACCCACAGGATTATGACTACCACATCAGATCTCCTAGTGTGGAAAGAGAGATTCTGATATCTGACAAGGCTGCTACTTCATCACCTCCATCATTTGGAGTGATTGATAGTGGTACCATTGCTAAGACCTTGTCAGAGGCAACAACTGATGAAGGGGTTACCCCTGAGGTTGGAAGTCCCCAGAACCAAGAAAAAGGGGCACCTGATCATGTTGAGCCACACTCAACTCAGGTAGATCCTGATATTCTCAGGAGGTCAAATGATTTAGCTAAGGCTACTGATGACCAAAGACCACTTGCTGAGGTTCTAAAGCAGAATCAAATCCTTGAGGCTGAGGTATGTAGACTCAATGAGCTACTCACCAAACTGTCCAAGGACAAAAGTCCATCTTCCCCAATTACCCCACAGATGGCACCTTCTCATCCTGAAGGTCACCCAAACACTTCCACCACTACTTCACAATTTGACAAACCACCAGCCACTGTTTCAGGCACTAATCCTTTGGGTTCTAGCCCCCCAGAGGCATTAGTTGCTGCCCTTCTAAATGTCATCCCTCTCATCACTCCTTTACTGAAAACCATCATTGCCCAAGCCCTTGATGAGAGGCTACCCTCCAAATCTCAAATTCAGCAGATGGTAGATGATGCTGTGACTGCCAGACTTACAACTCTTCATACTCCTTCTTCCCCTGCAGCCAAAAAGGGGGAGTTAGGAACAGAGTCAGTCACATCTTCAGCTTCCAAAAGGCAAAGGTCTGAAGATGAAAATATTGCTTCTGAAAGATCTCCAGCTATTCAAATTACATACAAGAGACAGAAGAAGAATAAAACTGCTGAGATTGCCAACAGGGCTGAGGAGGAGGTTGAACATGTAAATGTTGAAGGTGTGGAAAAGGCAGATAAAGAATCTTGTGATAAAGAACAAGAAGTTCAAACTCAGAGGGTTGAGGTTGAGAAATCTTCTGAAAGTGTTGAGGTAAGGGCTCCTCTAAAGAAAAGAAGGCAACTGAGAATTCAAGAAGAAGAGGAAGATTCAGATGACGAAGACAGGATGCCTATCTCTACAATCATTAAAACAAATGTTCAAAAGCCTGATTCAGCAACAACTGGGTTAGATCTGACCATTCAAAAGAAGAAAGTAACTCTTCCTGCCAATTATGTGCCTGAGAAGCCACTGGTTTTTGATCAACATCCAAAGATCACACCAGAGTCTAGAATGTTGGCAGTAAAAGTGAAGCTTGAAGAAGAAGAGAACCAGAAACAGCATGATGAGCAAATCTTAAAGATGGTTGACAAGGATTATCCTCAAACATCAACCATTATTGCAATGAAGAAAGAAGCTCAAAGGTTGTATGCTCTGAGGTTCACCTACCAGTATAGGAAGGAACAGATTAGAATGTGGCCTGATCCAAGAATCATTCACAGGATACACAAGAGAGAGGCTCCAGCATCTTATGCCAGAAGAATCAGAAGGGTCTTAAGTGCTGACATTATGCTAGGGTCAGTACTTGATCCTTGGGAGATAATCAATGACTTCAAGAGTGTGTACAACTCTGGATCAAAAGCTCCAAAGTTTATAGAAAACAAAATGTTCAAGAAAGGCTTGGTATATAGGAAACTTGAAAATGTTCAACAAAATGAGCTTTCTCTGTTTTTGGAAGGGAAGCATCCTGATGAGTTTGTATACAGAGAGATTACTAGAGTTGAGCTGAATGATGGGACAATGGCCAGGTACTTGTCTGAGTATTATGGACCTGAGTCTTTCTTTGAAGGTGAACCTGACAGGCTGACTCCAGAAGAGAAGGTAATACTGCTTGAGGCATATGTCAGGGAGTCCTTCAGGTTAGTATATGATCAATAGCTTTAATGAGAGGGGTTAATGCTCATAGTCCATTTCCCCAATGGAGTTCCCTCTCATATTTTGCTTGTTAGATTTTTTTTAAGCTGTTGATTATCAGGCATTCACTTTAACTGGTCATTTTGATACTGATCTCAAAGAAAAAGACTTATCTTTCAGCCTGGGAGTAAATAAGTGAGACCATAAATAAATTAGAGGTTTTTGGCTGCATTGGTTCAAGGGGAGTTTGTTGGACTAAAAGAACCAATGAGCCTGATCAGAAAAATCTCTAAGTCTCACAGCACTTATAACAACTGAAGAAGAACACAACGGCTGACATTCAATGTACAGAAGATACAAGATCTGAAGTGATATACAACAGCTGAAGTGTAAGTCATCAGATGTTGTAGTGTGTAGTTTAGTCTTCAGTAGTTTTCTTTCAGTTCTTGTAAAAGTCTGATGAGTAGTTTACTCATCAGATGTTTTAGTTTATTACTTCAGTAGTTGTAAGAGAATGTCTTCAGATGTTGTAGACATTCTCAGTAGTTTGGTTAGTCCAGTTGTTTTGTTTTGTCTGTTAGGTGTCAACATCATGTGACATCATCAGACGTCACTGTCTTTATATAAGGGCAGTTGACATTTATGTAATTTAAACGAAGTTAGTGAATTGAATGAGATATTCCTTTTGCAGAAACTCTCTCTCTATAACAAACTTGTGCGATTGAATGAACTTTGTTCTTGCTATCATTGTGCTAATTCAATTTTGAATTCCGCTGCTATACTTTAATATTGAATCAATTGAGAACATCTGATCCTACAACATGCAACACTAGCACCACCTTAATCATGAAATTTTGATGATACGAATCTGTTATTTAGTATGAATGCTACTGATTTGATGATATAAGGATGATCTATGGTGATATTGATGTAAAATGATGGTTATTTGATGAGTTTGCTGTGTAATGGGTGTTTTGAGTAACATGCATGTATGATCCATGTTGTTTCACATGATTATTGATATTAAAATGATGTTATAAGTGATATTTGAGATGATTTGTAAGATCGAAGAGTGTTGTTGATGTCAAGAAAGTGGTTATTTGCATTAATTCTATATTTAGTAACTTTATTGTTGCAAAAATGTGAATGAATGAAGGGATGGCCACATGCATGTGTTAGATCTAGGGTTTATGTTTAAGATGATGTTTGGAAACTATTATGATGATTATTTATGCATATGGATTGTTAGAATTGTCAAAATATGTGATTAACAACATTATTACTATAAATAGTAACTTTATGGTCACAAATGGCTAAAGAATGATGATATTGATGTTATAGTATGTTTGGCATGGTTACTTGGCATTAACATGATAATATTAGTTGTTTTAATTCATTAGAGCGATGGCAATATGTGCATTTGTTACAAGTTTCCATAAATGGAAACTTTGGTTACAAGACTTGTTCATAATATCTTGTTATGGTCAAATTTGAGTTGCCATGATAATGCCAAGAGTCCTAGGATCATGTTAGAAAGGATTATTGATGGCTAGGACAATGTGTTATGTGAACTTTCCAAAAATAGTAACTTTTACACGCGAAACATGCCTAAGTGACTATGTGTGGCTATATGCTATGTAATAACATGCTCATTTAGGTTAACTATGCATGATAGAATAATCGGACAGTCAATTCTTGTATGATTGACCTTAAATGAAAACTTTCCCGAAATGGAAACTTACTACAAATAGTAAGTTTCCTCACGGATGTGACTTTGGTATCCGCACACATCACACGACACTGAATCGCACGTTACACGATCACTTGAACTAAAACCGTCACCAACGGGTCGTTAGGTCAAACACGGTCAAAAATTGTCAACGCGACCCACATAACAACTTAGAGTTGTTTAGACACGAACACGGTCCTGTGAGACCCACACGAATGTGAACACAAACTCATAACACCTATGTGATATAGGTAACCGCTGAAAGAGGCGCACTACTCCTTTCGAGTACGAAACGCACTTTGCTAGACTCAGGTGAGTTTACGGCCCCACTTTTACTCTTTAACTGCTTTTGCTAAACTTTTGGGGTGAGAATACTATGTAACTGTTTTAGATATATGTCTACTATGTTGTAAAACTATTTTGAGTGTAACTATTATCACATTAAGCCCTCACGTTTCCTTACCGTTAGTTGTGTAACAAACGAGTCGTTATTACGTAGCACTACTGGCTTTGACTAGCCTCACTCGGAACCAATGTTGACTGGAGGTCATAACGAGTGTAATATCGATGCTGATTGCCGGGTTCAGCGATGACCTGAGGAGGCAAAGGAAACAGTCAAGTTTCGGTAAGATGAACTGACACACTCACGGATTGTAGATCCAACAAACAACTTAACATACCCAGTATATGTCTGTTTACTGATTTATGTATGTCTAAACCTGTGAACTCACCAACTTTATAGTTGACACTTTTTCGCATATATTCTCAGGTAACTAATGGATCACAAGCTAGGATGCGCATGAGGATGCACTAAGGAGTCTGGCATGCATATAGACTCTTGTTCTAGGCTTGTGTTTGGATTATGTCTTTAAAAATAATTTATGATCATGTAGTGTAACATCACTGTACTTTCAGCTGTCCGTACGTCCGTACATCCGTACGATTGTACTGTTACGACTGGAGATTTATTTATTATGAATGATTATGAAATTATTGATTGACATTACTGATATTATCACTGTTACTGGTATACATGATTATAATTTATTATACGCGTAAACCACGGGAAGTTTAGTTGTAATTCAACTAAACAGACCCGTAGTGTTTATCGCGGTTACTTATCACTGATAATGATGGATTATGGAATGAGAATGGATTTGGGATGGAACTGGAAGTTTGTTTGAGTCTGGTTACTAAACGTAGTCAAGGACCCATGGTCATGGTTTATCGAAATAGCGGTGGGACGGTGGCTAGGGCAGTTGCGACTGACCCTTACATATGCCCTATATATATGCATATTTCGGTCTATCATGGATGTGTCAGTGACTAGGGTTTAGTGGGTTTTGGTTTGGGAAATGATAATATTAAGGTTAATAAATGTTGGGAGTTAATTACGCGATGTGAGGTTACGAACATTAGTTAAACGCGAGTATTGATTTAGAAACATTAACTTAATAATGTATTCGCGTGGGTGACGATTCACACGAATATGATTATTAAGAATAATGTTCTAAAACGATATTCCATAAATCATAAATCAAATCGAAATACGGTACGAGCATCGGATTCGCAAGGGTGACGATCTTTACGAATACGTACGCGAGTAACGCGTTTCGACGAGATAATTAAATATTATTTAACGATGTTTAAATTAATTAATGAAAATTAAGAATATTTATTAGGAATCACAACCTAGGATGTTTTCGAATAAATTAATTTATTTAAATAATTAATTAGCGATAATGAAACGAAAGCGTTTTACGAAACAATTTATTTAAGTTTATTTTAATTAATCAAAACTAAATTTATTTAAAACGATTTATTGTTTTAAATATGTTACGTTAGAAAACCGAGCATATGGTTACATTTCACGCGTATTAAACAAGATCTGTTACGAGACAATAGGTATTTGGAAATCATGATAATTAATGAAACTATGTTATTATTTAAACACTTTATATTAAATATTCTTAACGAAAGGAAAACCGAGTTTTATTATGTTTTATCGCGATAGAAACGAGACCGAACAGGGGAACGAGACACGCGATATAAGGAAGATTACTTTCTTCTTTTCCTTCATTCTCACCATATCTCTCTCTCTCTAAAAACACACACACATATACTCTCCACCTTCTCTCTAGCCTTTCTCCTTCATTTCTAGTCGGATTTGCGAGATCTTGACGTCCAGACGATCGTGTGAACGAGAGCTACAAGGAGATACCAAGAAACTCTGGTTCCAACCGACGAATTGAGGTAAATCTAGAACTTTGTTTTCGGTTTGTAAAGATAGCGAAACCCTTAATCTTTTGTTGTTGAAACCGATCTTGAACCTTAGAAAAACACTTAAACGAGCTGAGTAGTAGACTAGGGAAGCTTTGACGACCTTATATTCTATAGATTGTTGCGGTTGATGATGATGATGTGCAGGTTCGGTGAGGAGAAATGGAAACAGGCCGACGAACCCTTGCAGGGTTTAAGGGAACGAACCCTTGGTCATGGGGAACGAACCATCAATGGGCGGGAAAACCATGAGGGTGGCCGAACCCTGGTTTGAACGAACCCTGCAGTTGGCCGCAAACTCTTTAGCCGGGTCACGAACCATACCCTAGCCGAACCCTAAAACTACACCATGCAGCGAACCATCGGGGGTGGCTGAAACCAGCGAACCCTTGTCCCTTATATTGGCCGAACCATCATGATGAATCAGACGAACTTTGGGGACCCGAACCTTCCTTCCTCTGGCCGGCGAACCTTGCCCTCCCACGAACTCTAGGGTGTTAACCGAACCCTTTAGGCGACAAGCCTTTTTGGCCGAACCTTGGCTGGGTTTTGCCAAGGGTTCGCTGCCCATAATAGGGATTTGACCTAATTTCGTTTAATCAAGGGTTTAAGGACCAATAAACGACATGCTTAAGTAGATATATGTATATACATGTACATGCATGCATGAGTACATTCAACCACCACCTTTTCTCTCTCTAGACATAAGTTTCTTCAAAACTATGAACTACACATGTATTGAAATTGGTGGGACAAGGCTAACGCTTTATATAGATACTTTAAATACAATTTTAGTTAACTAAGAGGATATGATGAATTGAATTATGATGGTGGTTAGCATGGAGGCATGCATGTGGGTATATGTATGTTTGATAGGATCATTATCCTAACACGTATCTATTTATGAGCCTATACTAAGGACGTTAAGACCTCTCATTATTTGATCATATTAAAAGAGGTGACAAGTAAGTTAAACTTGAGTCAAATGTTAATAAAACCCTAAGGGTAACAACTTAACTTATAATGAAGAAACTAAGTTAAAACAACATTGTGATTAAGAATAGACATTTATGACTAATTAATTGGAAATACTACTCATATACTTATGAACACGAGACACGCTCTAATTACAGATAATTGAGTGGATCTTGAGATTTAATTACGCGAGCGCGCATACTTCTAAAACATTGGATCTCAGGACTACAGGTGAGTTCTCATAACCT
Organism: Mikania micrantha; assembly: GCA_009363875.1. NCBI lineage: Eukaryota > Viridiplantae > Streptophyta > Magnoliopsida > Asterales > Asteraceae > Mikania > Mikania micrantha. Next base: position 28,115,155 of record CM018683.1, read on the forward strand.
CCCTTTCCTTAAACTGTTTTAGTTTTAAAACTCGGAGGTGAAACATGTATACCGGTTTAAATATTATTTTGATAACACAAGGTTAATACCTGTTTATCAATATGATATTCACATTTGAAAATATTATTATTAATGGATTATCTATTATTCCTTTATATCCGTGTAAACATTGTTATTGACTTAGGTCAATAACAAAGATTACATGTATTGTCACGTGGATGATTTCCACATCCGTGAATCATTACTCTTAACTTCGGTTAATTGTTTTGACTTCATGTATTGTCACGTGGAGGGTTTCCACATCCGTGAAGTATTGCTCTTGACTTCGGTTAATTGCTTTGACTTCATGTATTGTCACGTGGTTAGCGACCACTCCATGATTCATGTATCTAACTTATGTTAAATACATAAGGAATCATGTATAGTCACGAACATTGATTGAGAATATGATTGATTGAGTTTGGTTGATTTGTTGTGATTGATTGCCTATATTTGATTATGATTATTTGTGATTGGCTATGATTGATTTGGTTATGTGGTTATGTGATTGTGTATGTGTTTGGCTGTTGAATTGATGGATGTGTGTTGGATTATCTCATACAGGTATTCATATGGATTTTCTCAAGAAGATCATAAGTTTTATACCCGTTTTTAAACAAAGCATTTTATATAAAACCATTTTAAGCATAAACTTTCAAACGCATGTTACTAAAACATTTTTAAATATAAAAAAAAACTTATGATTACTCACCAACTACTTTTGTAGTTGACACTTGTTTTCTTACATGTTTCAGGTGATGGAGACAAGTAGGAATGAAGAGAGGATCTCTTCTATTTTGGACATCATCATCATATAGGATCTTGGACTTAGTTAATTAACTAAATTTCTGGCGATTAGAGTTTAGTTAGTTTAACTAAATCTTTTGTGTATTTGACTTACTTGATTCATGATGAACATGATTTTTGTGTAATTATTGTGGTTGATTAAATGTTATATGATGATTTGATTTAGATGCCCATGAGCTTTTGAACAATCTACACATCCCTCGTGGCATCCCGATGATTCCGCCGTCGGTCGGGGTGTTACAGATTGGTATCAGAGCCTGGGTTATAGGGAATTAGGTTTCTAGAAATGGTTGACCTAGTCTATAACCATAGGATACCCTAGTATGAATTAAATTCATACACTAGTTAGTATATTCAGGATTTCATGCTTATGTGTTTATTACATGTTAATTGAAACCCTGTTATACATCTGATATAAATATGCTGATTATAAATTTCTTGCTTACGTGTGCCCTAATGATTCGATAAGGACATGCACGTGGTGTATCGTAAAGGTGGTGGGACGTTGGCTAGGGCAGTTGCGACTGACCCTTACATATGCCCTATATATATACCATTTACGGTACATTAGGTGGATGTCAGTATTGAAGAATGTGGGAACTACCCGTTTGGGAAATTACTTGCTTAGGAAATAAATTGTTTATGAATTATTTGCTTTAGGAATTATCTGTTTATATTGTAAACACCAGACAAGGACATACTCGTGGTATACTACAAAGGTGGTGGGACGGTGGCTGGGGCAGTTGCGACTGACCCCTACATATGCCCTATACATATACCATTTGTAGTATATCGGGGGTCTGTCAGTGTCAGGAACTTAGGATATTACTAGGAATTATTGTGAGATGGATGTTGATGGTTTGTTGGTTAAGGTTGGTTTGGGAATGACACTTTGGATGATCACACTTGATAAACACTTATAAATTCCATTATAAAACATACGGATTGGACACGTAGGGTGCATAGGAATAATGAACGATAGGAGCGATTAGTGATGGAATATGGACTTGGGTGATGATATAGACACTTGATGATAATATAAACGCATAGTGATGATACTAACACTTAGTGATGGTATGGACACTTGATGAGAATAAACTATAGGGAGGATATGAACACTTAGTGACAATAAGAGCACTTTGTGATGATATGAACCCTTAATGATGATTATTGACATTGGAATTGATATGGATTTTAGTGAACTTAGACAATTGGGGGAAACTTAATGTCAGGTGAACTTAGACATTAGATGAACTTAGAAATAGGCAAGCCTACATGTCAGGTGAACTTAGACATTAGGTAAACCTAATTGTCCAAGGGAACTAGAGATCACTTCACTCAAAATTATCCTACTAAGGATAAGGTGTGTGAAGTGAGTTTTATGGTGAAGTACATGACACACTCTACACACTAGCAAGGGCATAATCGTGGTGCAATGGAACGGTGGTGGGACGGTGTAGGGGAGATTGCGATCTACCTCTGCATATGCCCTATATATAAGCTTGTTGCATTGCATTGGGAGGTTGTCAGTGTTAGTATAGAGTGAAGAATGTATAGGACCTAGGAATAGTTAGCTAACACTAGTTATGACCAACTAGGACACTTAGAATAATAATAGGCAAATTTATAGACATTATGAGTTTAAATAACAGATAGGAAATAAATATAGTTCCTATATGTAATCCTAACTGTTTAAAATAAACTCAATTGACCATTGTTTGTATGACTTACGTTGTAAACGGTAGTAACATGTTTCTATTTCCTTCAGAAACATGCCGCCTCGCCGTCACAACGAAGATGACTCGAACAATGGGGATGCTAACAACAGTAATGCCAACTCCGGCATACAAGAGTTAGCTACACTTATTTCTGGATTGGTGAGCCAACTGACTCAGGCTAACCAGAATATTAACCAGAATCGAGGTGGTGCAAACCAGACAACTTGCACATTCAAACACTTCAATTCCTGCAATCCCCTGAAATTTACGGGTGCTGAATCAGCCACTGGTCTGCTGCAGTGGTTCGAGAGTATGGAGAACACCTTCATCAACAGCGAATGTCCCGAAAATCTGAAAGTTCGCTATGCCACTAGTGTTTTCCAAAAGAGAGCACTGACTTGGTGGAACGGGGAGAAGCGAACTAGGGGAGTGGATGCTGCACTCGCATTGACGTGGACTGAGGTCAAGAACTTGATGACCACTGAATTCTGTCCTCGAAGCGAGATGAGGAAACTGGAGACTGAGTTCTGGGAACTCAAACAAGATAGTGGCGAGAACGTCATCTATAACACTCAGTTTCATGAGTATAGTTTACTGGTACCTCATCTGGTGACACCTTTGGAGAGAGCAATTGAGAAGTATATCGGTGGGCTGCCGGTACAGATTCAGGATACAGTCTACGGGAGCAATCCCAAAACACTGGAGGCTGCGATCCGTCTATCTGCAACTCTTACTGATAATCACGTGAAGAATGGAACACTTACTCGGAAGGGACACAAGAAGACTGACACCAAGACTACTGCAAAGGAAGTCAAAACTGAAGTCAAGTCTGAAGCCGCTAGTTCATCGAAGAGTAACAACAAGAAGAGGAAGACCAGAAACTTCATGGTCACTGCTCCTGCTGCCAAATCTGCGCAGCAATCATCAAACAATTCAACTGCCAGGAATTTCACTGGGAACACTCCTCAGTGTAACACCTGCCGTTATCATCACGCATCAAATTTGCCATGTCGCGTCTGCAACAACTGCGGCAAGTTTGGTCACTTTGCTAATGTTTGTAGGAGTGCACCGCAAGCACAAAGGTTGCAACATGCACCGCTTGCACTGCCAGCTCCTCAAGCACAACCTATACCAGCTGTACCCGTTCGCCAGGTACCTCAGGCACAGGCAAGAGCCTGTTATGAGTGTGGTGAAGTGGGTCATTTCAGGAATCAATGCCCAAAGTTGACCGGGAATAATCAAAGGGTGGCAAGAGGCCGGGCTTTTCAACTGAATGCTCCAGCTGCTCAAGCCAACCAGGATGTGGTCAACGGTACATTTCTGATCAACAACTCTTATGCATCTGTTTTATTTGATTCTGGTGCCGATAGGAGTTTCGTTTCATATGATTTTGAATGCTTGCTTGGTAGAACACGTACATACTTAGATAAACCGTTCAATGTGGAGGTGGCTGACGGAAACACTATTGATATTGACACTATTATCGTTGGATGTACGGTGAACTTAAATGATCACGTTTTCCCAATTGATCTCATACCTATGCATCTTGGTAGCTTCGATGTTATCATAGGCATGGATTGGTTAGCCACCCACAGAGCGGAGATTGTTTGTCATGAGAAATATATTCGTATTCCTTTACCTTCGGGTGAAACCTTGAGAATATTTGGAGAAACTGCTAGCAAAGGTCTTAAGCTGATGTCATGCACTAAAGCACATAAGTACCTTAGGAAGAAATGTATAGCCTTCTTAGCACACATTGTGGAGAAGAAAGAGAAAGAAAAGAGAATTGAAGATGTTCCGGTGATACGAGATTTTCCAGAAGTTTTTCCAGACGATTTACCGGGTCTTCCACCAGAACGCCAAGTTGAGTTCCGGATCGATTTAGTACCTGGTGCGAACCCAGTAGCCAAAGCTCCCTACAGACTTGCGCCTTCGGAGTTGCAAGAATTGGCGAGCCAACTGCAAGAACTTACCGATAAAGGATTCATTCGCCCGAGCCATTCGCCATGGGGTGCACCGGTCCTGTTTGTCAAGAAGAAGGACGGGTCATTCCGAATGTGCATCGACTACCGCGAGTTGAACAAACTTACAATCAAGAATCGATATCCACTGCCGCGTATCGATGATCTCTTCGATCAGCTTCAAGGCTCGGCATGGTTTTCAAAGATCGATCTTAGGTCTGGGTATCATCAGCTTCGCGTACATGATGATGATATTCCCAAGACAGCTTTTAGAACCAGATATGGCCATTATGAATTTTTGGTAATGCCTTTCGGCCTTACCAATGCACCTGCGGTTTTCATGGACCTCATGAACCGAGTTTGCAGGCCATACTTGGATAAATTTGTGATAGTATTCATTGATGATATTCTGATCTACTCAGAGACTAAGGAAGAACACGAGAAACACCTTAAGTTGGTTTTGGAGATCCTAAGAGAGGAGCGGCTGTATGCCAAATTCTCTAAATGTGAATTTTGGCTTAAAGAAGTTCAATTCTTGGGACACATAGTCAACGAATACGGTGTTCACGTGGATCCTGCAAAGATTGATGCTGTGAAGAATTGGAGTACGCCGAAGACACCGACGGAGGTTCGATCGTTTCTTGGACTTGCCGGTTATTATCGGCGGTTCATATCGAACTTCTCCAGGATTGCTGTCCCACTCACTGCTTTGACTCAGAAGAATAGGCCATATGAGTGGGGACCAAAGCAAGAAAAGGCATTTCAGACCTTGAAGCAGAAACTTTGTGATGCTCCTGTTTTGACACTGCCTGATGGAAATGATGATTTTGTGGTTTATTGTGATGCATCCAACTTAGGTCTCGGTTGTGTTCTCATGCAACGGGGAAAGGTTGTGGCTTATGCATCAAGACAATTGAAGATTCACGAAAAGAACTACACCACACACGACTTGGAACTTGGCGCAGTCGTGTTTGCTTTGAAGATATGGAGACACTATCTTTATGGCACTAAGTGTGTAGTGTTCACTGATCATAAAAGCTTGCAACATATTCTCAATCAGAAAGAGCTCAACATGAGACAACGGAGATGGGTTGAACTGTTGAATGATTATGACTGTGAAATTCGCTACCATCCTGGTAAAGCGAATGTAGTAGCAGATGCACTTAGTCGCAAAAGTCAAGTTCAGATTCATAGTGTCCGAGTGCACACTAACCTCCGTAATGATGTTCTCACAGCCCAACAACTCTCATTAGCTCTGGATAACTTGAAAAATGAGATGTCTTGCGGGGCTGAAATCTTATTGGAAACTAAAGATGATGGATTAATGTATTATTTGAATCGGTTGTGGATACCGAACAGGGGTGATCTGAGGATGCTGATTATGGATGAAGCTCATAAATCTCGTTACTCAATCCATCCGGGCTCTGATAAGATGTATCAAGACCTTAGGAGCTTGTACTGGTGGCCTGGAATGAAGAAGGAAATTGCTGAGTATGTGTCTAAGTGCCTGAACTGCGCCAAAGTCAAGGCAGAACATCAGCGACCTTCAGGATTGTTATTACAACCAGAGATACCGATGTGGAAGTGGGAGAATATATCCATGGATTTCATTACTAAACTCCCACGGACCGCAAATGGTAAAGATAGTATCTGGGTAATTGTTGACAGATTGACCAAGTCGGCTCATTTCTTACCGATACGCGAAACTTACCCTGTGCGGAAGTTAGCTCGTATCTACATTGATGAGATCATTAGCCGACATGGTATTCCCTTAAGCATAATATCGGACCGTGATGCTCGTTTCACGGCACGATTTTGGGAATCACTTCATGAAGCCTTTGGAACAAGACTGGATCTTAGCACTGCTTATCATCCTCAAACGGATGGTCAAACGGAGCGAACGATTCAAACACTGGAAGACATGTTGAGAGCTTGTGTCATCGATTTCGGTGGCAATTGGGATAGCCATCTACCATTGGTTGAGTTCTCGTATAACAACAGTTATCACGCGAGCGTTGGTATGGCACCGTTTGAAGCTCTTTATGGCAGGAAATGTCGGTCACCTATTTGTTGGACTGAGGTCGGCGATTCGCAGATCACTGGTCCCGAAATTATTCAAGAAACGACTGACAAGATTCCCCAGATCCGCGACAATCTGTTAGCTGCTCGCAGTCGACAGAAAAGCTACGCGGATAAACGAAGAAAACCTTTGGAGTTTGAAGTGGGAGATATGGTATTACTTAAGATATCGCCTTGGAAGGGCGTAGTTCGATTCGGAAAGAAGGGGAAGCTTGCTCCACGTTATGTTGGCCCTTTTAAGATCCTTGAACGGATCGGGAAGGTTGCCTACAAGTTAGAACTTCCTCCTGAACTTAGTAATGTGCACCCGACGTTTCACGTGTCCAATCTAAGAAAGTGCTTAGCTGATCAGGATCTTCAGGTACCACTCGATGACATCCGCATCGATGATACCATGCACTTTGTTGAAAAACCAGTGGAGATAATGGATCGCGAGATTAAACAGCTCAAACGCAGTAGAATTCCAATTGTCAAGGTACGTTGGGAATCGAAGCGGGGTCCAGAATTCACATGGGAGCGGGAAGATCAGATGAAGCTCAAGTACCCACATTTATTTACTACGGTCACTCCAAGTTGAATTTCGGGACGAAATTCCTTTAACTAGGGGAGACTGTAACATCACTGTACTTTCAGCTGTCCGTACGTCCGTACATCCGTACGATTGTACTGTTACGACTGGAGATTTATTTATTATGAATGATTATGAAATTATTGATTGACATTACTGATATTATCACTGTTACTGGTATACATGATTATAATTTATTATACGCGTAAACCACGGGAAGTTTAGTTGTAATTCAACTAAACAGACCCGTAGTGTTTATCGCGGTTACTTATCACTGATAATGATGGATTATGGAATGAGAATGGATTTGGGATGGAACTGGAAGTTTGTTTGAGTCTGGTTACTAAACGTAGTCAAGGACCCATGGTCATGGTTTATCGAAATAGCGGTGGGACGGTGGCTAGGGCAGTTGCGACTGACCCTTACATATGCCCTATATATATGCATATTTCGGTCTATCATGGATGTGTCAGTGACTAGGGTTTAGTGGGTTTTGGTTTGGGAAATGATAATATTAAGGTTAATAAATGTTGGGAGTTAATTACGCGATGTGAGGTTACGAACATTAGTTAAACGCGAGTATTGATTTAGAAACATTAACTTAATAATGTATTCGCGTGGGTGACGATTCACACGAATATGATTATTAAGAATAATGTTCTAAAACGATATTCCATAAATCATAAATCAAATCGAAATACGGTACGAGCATCGGATTCGCAAGGGTGACGATCTTTACGAATACGTACGCGAGTAACGCGTTTCGACGAGATAATTAAATATTATTTAACGATGTTTAAATTAATTAATGAAAACTAAGAATATTTATTAGGAATCACAACCTAGGATGTTTTCGAATAAATTAATTTATTTAAATAATTAATTAGCGATAATGAAACGAAAGCGTTTTACGAAACAATTTATTTAAGTTTATTTTAATTAATCAAAACTAAATTTATTTAAAACGATTTATTGTTTTAAATATGTTACGTTAGAAAACCGAGCATATGGTTACATTTCACGCGTATTAAACAAGATCTGTTACGAGACAATAGGTATTTGGAAATCATGATAATTAATGAAACTATGTTATTATTTAAACACTTTATATTAAATATTCTTAACGAAAGGAAAACCGAGTTTTATTATGTTTTATCGCGATAGAAACGAGACCGAACAGGGGAACGAGACACGCGGTATAAGGAAGATTACTTTCTTCTTTTCCTTCATTCTCACCATATCTCTCTCTCTCTAAAAACACACACACATATACTCTCCACCTTCTCTCTAGCCTTTCTCCTTCATTTCTAGTCGGATTTGCGAGATCTTGACGTCCAGACGATCGTGTGAACGAGAGCTACAAGGAGATACCAAGAAACTCTGGTTCCAACCGACGAATTGAGGTAAATCTAGAACTTTGTTTTCGGTTTGTAAAGATAGCGAAACCCTTAATCTTTTGTTGTTGAAACCGATCTTGAACCTTAGAAAAACACTTAAACGAGCTGAGTAGTAGACTAGGGAAGCTTTGACGACCTTATATTCTATAGATTGTTGCGGTTGATGATGATGATGTGCAGGTTCGGTGAGGAGAAATGGAAACAGGCCGACGAACCCTTGCAGGGTTTAAGGGAACGAACCCTTGGTCATGGGGAACGAACCATCAATGGGCGGGAAAACCATGAGGGTGGCCGAACCCTGGTTTGAACGAACCCTGCAGTTGGCCGCAAACTCTTTAGCCGGGTCACGAACCATACCCTAGCCGAACCCTAAAACTACACCATGCAGCGAACCATCGGGGGTGGCTGAAACCAGCGAACCCTTGTCCCTTATATTGGCCGAACCATCATGATGAATCAGACGAACTTTGGGGACCCGAACCTTCCTTCCTCTGGCCGGCGAACCTTGCCCTCCCACGAACTCTAGGGTGTTAACCGAACCCTTTAGGCGACAAGCCTTTTTGGCCGAACCTTGGCTGGGTTTTGCCAAGGGTTCGCTGCCCATAATAGGGATTTGACCTAATTTCGTTTAATCAAGGGTTTAAGGACCAATAAACGACATGCTTAAGTAGATATATGTATATACATGTACATGCATGCATGAGTACATTCAACCACCACCTTTTCTCTCTCTAGACATAAGTTTCTTCAAAACTATGAACTACACATGTATTGAAATTGGTGGGACAAGGCTAACGCTTTATATAGATACTTTAAATACAATTTTAGTTAACTAAGAGGATATGATGAATTGAATTATGATGGTGGTTAGCATGGAGGCATGCATGTGGGTATATGTATGTTTGATAGGATCATTATCCTAACACGTATCTATTTATGAGCCTATACTAAGGACGTTAAGACCTCTCATTATTTGATCATATTAAAAGAGGTGACAAGTAAGTTAAACTTGAGTCAAATGTTAATAAAACCCTAAGGGTAACAACTTAACTTATAATGAAGAAACTAAGTTAAAACAACATTGTGATTAAGAATAGACATTTATGACTAATTAATTGGAAATACTACTCATATACTTATGAACACGAGACACGCTCTAATTACAGATAATTGAGTGGATCTTGAGATTTAATTACGCGAGCGCGCATACTTCTAAAACATTGGATCTCAGGACTACAGGTGAGTTCTCATAACCTCCCTTTCCTTAAACTGTTTTAGTTTTAAAACTCGGAGGTGAAACATGTATACCGGTTTAAATATTATTTTGATAACACAAGGTTAATACCTGTTTATCAATATGATATTCACATTTGAAAATATTATTATTAATGGATTATCTATTATTCCTTTATATCCGTGTAAACATTGTTATTGACTTAGGTCAATAACAAAGATTACATGTATTGTCACGTGGATGATTTCCACATCCGTGAATCATTACTCTTAACTTCGGTTAATTGTTTTGACTTCATGTATTGTCACGTGGAGGGTTTCCACATCCGTGAAGTATTGCTCTTGACTTCGGTTAATTGCTTTGACTTCATGTATTGTCACGTGGTTAGCGACCACTCCATGATTCATGTATCTAACTTATGTTAAATACATAAGGAATCATGTATAGTCACGAACATTGATTGAGAATATGATTGATTGAGTTTGGTTGATTTGTTGTGATTGATTGCCTATATTTGATTATGATTATTTGTGATTGGCTATGATTGATTTGGTTATGTGGTTATGTGATTGTGTATGTGTTTGGCTGTTGAATTGATGGATGTGTGTTGGATTATCTCATACAGGTATTCATATGGATTTTCTCAAGAAGATCATAAGTTTTATACCCGTTTTTAAACAAAGCATTTTATATAAAACCATTTTAAGCATAAACTTTCAAACGCATGTTACTAAAACATTTTTAAATATAAAAAAAACTTATGATTACTCACCAACTACTTTTGTAGTTGACACTTGTTTTCTTACATGTTTCAGGTGATGGAGACAAGTAGGAATGAAGAGAGGATCTCTTCTATTTTGGACATCATCATCATATAGGATCTTGGACTTAGTTAATTAACTAAATTTCTGGCGATTAGAGTTTAGTTAGTTTAACTAAATCTTTTGTGTATTTGACTTACTTGATTCATGATGAACATGATTTTTGTGTAATTATTGTGGTTGATTAAATGTTATATGATGATTTGATTTAGATGCCCATGAGCTTTTGAACAATCTACACATCCCTCGTGGCATCCCGATGATTCCGCCGTCGGTCGGGGTGTTACATGTAGTGTCTGAAACAAATTACATTTCCAGCTGTAACTGATTACTATTTCCGTTGCTTGACACTTTAACTTTTCCGCTGCGTATTTATTAAACTTGTTTGGTTTACAAACTGTATGACTGTGTTTACCATATAGAGTCGTTCTATATGACCATGAGTTGTGATCCTGGCCACGTCACACCCGCGTGGTCTGACGCCGCACGTGGGAATTTGGGGGTGTGACACAGACTTTGGGGAGAGTCTGAACCATTCAAACGTGAAGGAAAAGAGAGGTTGGGGATTGGGAAAGGCTAGGGTTGGCATGACCGGACTTGGCACCACCGAACATTGATAGGGACGACTACAAACATGGGCGGCGACATGACGACCGATAGGACCGGCAACTGGGATGCGAAGGGATTGCGATTGAAGGTCGATGGAGGTGGCGATCGTACAGCTTGCTGGACTGACGACGAAAATGGGTTCGGCGATTGAAGGTAGATGGCTTCACGGTGGTACGATCTAAGGCAGACGGCGAAGGGGCTGCGATCGAAGGTAGATGGCTTCACGGTGGTGCTCGCGGTGGTACTGCTCGCGATCTTGCTTCTCCTGCTGGATGACAATGGGAAGATGGGGAGGGTGAGGTAGGTTTTTTTAGAGAAATTTTGGATATTTTATTTTTCTTCTAATGTTAGAACCAAACACATTTAATTGGTTTAACACTTAATCATTCATACTCTCTTAACCATTCAGACGTTTTAACCATTCAACATTTAATGATTCGAACACAACCAAACGGCCCCTTACTCACCTCCAACATCTCCTATACGCGTGCTTATTGCTACCATCGACATCGCCCTGTACGTCTCTAGCGGCTCCTCATACACTTGCCTACCAGAAAGTGGAAATTGAAGATGAAATCATAACTACCATCGACGATCCAATCCGATCATAAGAGATCCGGTCAAATCGAATCTCGATTGGTTCCAGGCCATGGTTACTTGCTTGGGTCCTTCTATTTCATTTCACCAAGTGAGTTTATTTATTTGCGACAAGTTTTAAAATTATACTTTTCTTTAGAATGATATTTTAGTTTCAATTAAGATGATTTTGATACTATGTCGGCTTTTTATGGTTCTTTGACTATTTGGTTTTGGTCTGAATTTTGATTGCTTTAGGAACGATTAAATCTCTTTTAGGTAAAGATTGTTCAGTTCTCGGTTATGTACCAAATTTAGCTTTCATGTCATCGTTACAAACCTTCTACTTCCACGTAACACTAAATCGTCGATTCTGCAAGAGTCAAATCGATGTGTGTTTGTGTTTGTGTGCCTTTTTGTTTGTGTGTGTGAGGAAGAAATAGATAAACATCCAGTAGAGACAGGAGAGGGAGATTTGCAAGCAAAAAAATATGCAAAAGTAAAATTCAATATTTATAAAAGGATTATAAATATATATATATATATATCTATGTATGTATGTATTATATGTTGTAATTCTGCAGCATTTACAGGATTTGCAACCCAGTATGCTTCCATAAATTCCAACAATTGTTGGGCTTATATTGATTATTGTATTTATTAGCCTTATATTAGTCAAGGTAGTTAAAGGCGCTATGTCCTTGCATTTGGAATCATACATATTATTTTATGTGCATTTTGAACTGTTGCTAAGCATGATTGAATTTGATTTGTTTTAGTTGCTACTTGCTATTTTTATGTTTTTTTGCATTAAATATATCCTTTATATGCTAATGATCCACAAAATGCTTTATATCTATAATCTTTTGATTTGTTTCTTTTAGGTATATGATCGGTAACTGGATATTTCTGTAATTCTTTGCTTTTTGTAGGTTTTACATCCTAAGAACCCGTTTGTGCCAACATTGCATTTTAATTATTGTTATTTTGAAACTGATGCTCAAAAAGGTAGGATGTCAATTTAAAGTATCTCAATACAACCAATTGTGGCCTTTATAGATTTAAACTCACGTTTTTCATGACCCTATATGAGCTGTTTTTTTTTTGTTATTCAATATAATATTTTTTTTCACAGCTTAACATTATTTTGATGCCTTTATTCTTTGAAAATCTTTCGAATTTCTAAGAAGCATTCGTTATGGTTAATTCCTTTTAGTTGTTGGTTTAGACTAATACCTTAGAAGGTAGTTAGATACGAACTATTGAAGTCATTGTGTAATATTTCAATAGTTGTAATAAAACGTGGTGCATAAAATGATGTTTGGATCTCCTTTTGCTACATGAAGTTGTAACAATCACTCATGATGGTCCAGTGTGTTTGACATATTCTGATTGTTTAAGAAACATGGCTGCAAATCTTTGATTGACTAACCATCTTCTGAAAGAATTTACATGATTTCCTCTACATTATGATTAATATTGAATAAATCAACCAAAATAAATTTACATAAGCAACCATAAATGATAAGTCTAGGGAAAACATGAAACACATGCTACATAAAACTAAAATAAAGTTCCAGTGTGTATAATAATATGTGTAAAATGAATAGTTTACATTCTATAAGAGATGATCTCAGTGAGTCGATTATTGGTATATCAGAGTATAAATATGTATAATAATATAGCAGTCCAGTAATATTGGTATATCAGGATTCCCATGGCTGGTGGACATCCTTTTCTAGCAACCAAGTGAAATTTAATCCCACCAAACCAGGGAGGCAAGGACAAAGGTACAAGGTACATGCACACAAATTTTTGAGTATAACTAGGATAAGCTTGAACACAAATTTTTGAACATTAATAGATAAGAAACATTATCACATAAAAATGATAAAATGCTCATTTGTATTTTGAGAACTTTGCTTGTTATGGATTTATTAAATTCTAAGATGTAAATATTGTTTGTTAGTTACCATTTCTTTGGTTTGATATGACATTACATAATATTTCCTTATGAAACTTTGCTGACCTGAATAAAAATGGTGATAGAATGCCATGCAATTTTCTAACACTATGGTTGATACTGATGATAATTCTAACCTGGTACTGCCTGTGAAAACATGCATGATGGTTTAACGAGGGATTTGGAAATCTTGTAGTACATTCTAATTTAATTTTTATACCAAATATTTATTTACTTTTTACAATTTATTAACAAATCTGTATCATGTAAAACTTTATAGTCAAAGTAAGATAAATGAGGATTTAGTTTTTTGTTGTTACCTTTGATGGCATTATGAAAAATTAGGTTGTCAGGATCTGCTGTACTATGATACTAGGACAACAACTATGTGTAATTCAATTAGGTGGGTGTTCAATTGAATATTAGTTGTAGGTACATTTTCTTTAAAAAAAATATTTTAATTAAATATCTATGGTTTAGATTAATGTTCTACTACTTTATATATTTTCACAAGTGAAAACTTGTCATATATGCCACCTGCTATGTGAAAATCAAGATGAAGAGGTAGGAAGACCCTTTCCTACGTATGCTCCTTTATTTAATATTTATTTATATTTTTAAATCTCGGTTTCTCTGATTTCAATCCGATAATTGTACTATGATACTAATTGTGTATACCTCTATAAACTTTCTGGTAGCCAGAACAACAATTATCTCTAATTCAATTAAGTGGTGTTCAATTGAATATTACTTGTAGGTACATTTTTTTAAGAATACGAAAATATTTTAATTAAATATCTATGGTTTATATTAGTGTTATGCTACTTTATTTATTTTCACAAGCAAAAACTTATCATATATGCCACCTGCTATGTGCATGATACTAGGTTATAGCTGATTTTGTTGTTTCTAATAATGTATTTGGCTATACTCATCAATTTTTGCCATTTTGGTTTATGTCAACAGGTACAAAAGCTAACTCCATTCATAAAACGTGTATAAACAAGTTTGATGCTTATAGATACGTACTATTAGTGGCAATTTCTTTTATTACTTTTCCGTTTATTGATGAAAAATGATGTCACAACAGCTAAATATGCACTCTTGTAGCGTCTTAAGCTGTTTTTTTGTTTTATAATTTCCAGGCTTCTGTTGCAAGTACATCGACTATATGTTACTTTGCTTCATATCTCACACGTACGTTGAATATATATATAAGCTTGATTCGTATCTTACTTAACTTTTTGTTCTATCATTTTTCATGTTTTTTACAACTATAATTATATATTTTCTAATGCATTGCTCATGTTTTTTTACTATGTCGTATGATTGTTTATCGTATATAATTAGGTTTACTAAAATATATGTATGTATATTATAGGTAATAAATGTTTTTTTATGGTTGATTATTATTTTCTGTTGTATGCATTAGCTGTTTTTTTTTTGTCTTCATATAATTTGTCTTTATTTGATTTCCCAAACTATAATATAAATGGAAAGTGCACATAAACGAAAACATGATCAGTATTTTGTGACGTTCACGTGTAACGTCAAATGGCAGAAATTCGTCGCTATATGTTGCAGTTTCCCTCATTAAGGGCTCACGATCAATCAGATATTATAGCAAGAGTGTTCCATATTAAAGTCATTTCACTGTTCAATTTTCTACGAACCAAAAGGCCCTTTGGAAAAGTTGTTGCCGGTATTTTTTTTTAGTATTATTTCTAACTTACTTTAACAACATTCAACTCTTATATGAACTACTATTTCCTTTGGATATAGACCTATACACTATTGAGTTTCAGAAAAGGGATTTGCCTCATTGTCATTTGCTGTTATGGGTTCATCCATCCAACAAGATAAGAATTGCAGAAGAATTGGATACATATATATCTGCAGAAATTCTAGATCCTGTTTTAGAACCAGATCTATATAGGATTTTCACTGAATCTATGATGCATGGCCTCTGCTGAATTGCTAGACCTAATGCACCTTGCATGTCAACTGGCTCACGTTCAAAAAAAATTCCCAAAAAGTACGACTCAGTCACAAAGTTTGATAAAAACGGTTATGCGCATTACAAAAGAAGGTTAGATGGTCATTTTGTTGATAAGAATGGTATTACACTGGATAACTGATACGTTGTACCATACAATCGACTTTTATTACTGCACTACCATGCCCACATAAATGTTGAGTATTGTGGTTGGCGCATGTTGATAAAGTATCTTTTCAAGTACATATCAAAGGGAACAGATTGCATTCGATATACTATCACAAACACTCCATCTGTTTCAGACACTACCCAGACTAGCCAGACCTTTGAAATTGACGAAATTAAAAACTTTGTTAGCGGAAGATTTGTATGCCCGCATAAGTCCACTTGGAGAATTTTTTTAATTACATGGTTCATGACTAGAATCCTCATGTTCAACTATTAGTTGTCCATTTAGAAAATACGCAAAACATCACTTTCAGGGACAACACACAACTTAATAATATTTTGGCTAAACCATATACAAAACGAACCACTTTAACATAATGGCTTTGAAGCAACCAGCAAGATGAACGTGGTCGTCATTTTCTTTATACAGAATATCTTTCAGAGTACACGTGGGATCAAACGAGTAAATGTTGGCTGCGTCGTTCTACAAACAAAACACCTGCAATCGGAAGGCTTGCGTACATACATCCAGCTGTATGAAAAACTTTCTACCTTCGATTGTAATTATCATGACAACGAGGTTGTCAATCTTTCAAGGCCATAAACTATCTCTGGTCAGGAATTTCCTACATATCGTAGTGCGTGTGAAAAAATGGATTATTAGAAAATGACAATGAGTGGTTGGAAACAATTGAAGAGGCGTCTACATGGGCTACATCTTATGAGTTACGTTACATATTCACTCACATGCTTCTATTTTGTTAAATATCAAACCCTAAACAACTTTTTGATACACATTGGCATAAAATGGCAGAGGATGCAGCACAAATCCTAGACCTTATTGATGATGACCTCGTGGACTATGCACTATATGAGATCGAGCTAATACTACGTTCAGGGACATTATAACGGACTTTGGTTTACCATTTCCAAAGCCAAATGCATTAGAAACCCTAACAAACAAACTTCTTATGGAAGAAAAAAAATTATGACAGACAAAAGCTTAAGCTTGAAAACGAGTTACTACCGACGTCACGTCATCCGCAACAGAATTATATATACGATGAAGTTTTACAAGACGATGAAGTTTTACATGCTCTAGCATTAGATAAATAAGTTATGGCCTTTGTTTATGGTCATGGTGGAACTGGGAAAACAATTTTATGGAATGCAATCATGTCTACATTATGCTCCGAAGGCAAAGTCGTTTTAGTGGTTGCTGCCTCTAGTATTGCATCACTTCTACTTCCATCTGGCAATGCCCATTCCCATTTCAAAATTCCATTAGATCTACCTGATGAATCCACTTGTCATATAAAGAAAAACACACAACTTGCACAATTATTAATAGAAACTAAACTCATAATTTGGGATGAAGCACCGATGAATGACTGCAAATGCATTGAATCATTGGAAAAAAGCCTTAAGGACCTCTTTAATAGACCTGATAAGGCATTTTGTGGCATGTCAGGATTACTTGGAGGAGATTTCCGTCAGACATTACCTTTAAAACCCAAAGCTTCAAAGGCAATTGTCCTTGCAGTGTCACTTCCTATATCATATCTTTGGAAATACTTTAAGATTTACATATTATCTGAAAACATGCGGTTACACCGGCCTAATATAAGTGCATCAGAAAAAACCGAAGTTGCAGCATTCTCATCATGGTTGCTTGTTGTTGGTAATGGTTTGTTAGGCATACCTGATGTTGACGATCCAACAAATGCAAAAAAAAATTGAGATACCAATTAATTATATAATACCAACACAAGAAGATGCCCTTATTAAGCTAATCCGCTTTATCTACGATGATTATGCATTGCAAAATCCATCTGCACATATCCTTTCAACAAGGGCAATTGTGTGCCCAAAAAATGAAACTACTCATGAGATAAATACACTTATTTTGGGTATGACTAGTGGTACCAGCACAACATATGTAAGCATTGATTCTATAGCTCCTCATGCTGGCTATGAAGGTGACAATGAAATGCTTTACACATTGAAATGCTTTACCCACTAGAGTATCTAAGAATGCTAAACTTTAGTGAAATTTCATCACATCGATTGGAATTAAAAGTAAACGCTCCCGTCATATTGATGTGTAATATTAATCAAACATCTGGACTTTGTAATGGCACACGATTAATAATCACTCAACTTATGTTACGAGTCATTGAAGCACAAATAATGACGGGAACAACAATAAGCCAACGTGTATACATTCTAAGAATATCTTTTACACATACAGATAAAGAGTTGCCTTCTGTTTTCAAAAGAAAACAATTCCCTTTAAAATTATGTTACGCCATGACTATTAACAAAAGTCAGGGATAATCATTAAACAAGATGGCATTTATCTACCCGATCTAGTATTCGGGCACGAGCAACTCTATGTGGCTTTGTCACGAGCCACATCTCATTCATTAAGAATTCTAAATATCCCAAAAAAAGATGAGAAATCCAATCTTATAAAAAACATTGTGTACTCTTACTTCCTGAATGAAATAACCAGCAACTTATCTCATAGTTAGAAATATCAAACGTTGTTAACGGTACTTATTAATACACATATAATATACATTTTCAATTTTACTATTATTGTTGTTACTCATTATCTTTTTTTCTTTCTCAGGTTCAAAAATGTCTACCATATGTGCTTTTGAAATTAAACCTGCGGATGCACCACAACCAATTGAAATAAGAGCAATAAAAAAGTGGAAACCTTTTGTCAAGCGAGGTGAAAAAGTGGACAAGATATGCTACCTCTTTGTTGATGTTGAGGTTTGTCAACAATTTTAATTACTTACTTTCCCTATTAAATATACCAACATCTATAAAACTTAAGCACAGTCCTCTGCCATAGAGGCAACAACTGACATATCAATTGAAGGTTATCTTGACTCTGTTATCAAAATACAACAATCTTATGCTATAGACTAGTATGTGACCGTCTCAGCCCGAACGTACATGCCTGCTGTCCCACATCAAGCGTCATTAAAGATAGGAAAAAGAGCAACATTTGCACCTTTGCATGGCACAACCATACCCTCATATTACTACAATTTCACAACGTATGATGACCTTGATGCAAGACGAAGACCACCAAAGCTGTTAACAGGTTAGATACTATCTACTAATCATGGTTTACTTTTCTAACTGTAACACAAAAATACCACCTTTCAAATATGCAGATTACATAGGGCGCGTTGAAGATGTATCACCAATTATGATTAGAGCAGGAAAAACATTACGAAAAACCACAATTCAAGATGAAAGGTAATATTCAAAATCTTTTTACTATTTGTGTTCAGTACTGATTTCATTCGAGTAGTACCCGTTGTTTCTTTTGTTAGGTTGATTGAAGGGCTATAATAGTGACCATGATTTGTAGCTTAGGATATGGCCATTTAATTTCTTTTAGGCCTACACTTGTTCTTCCATTCTTATTTGAACTTTTAGATAAGCTATATAAAACACATTGAAATAACCTAATAATTGAGTTGTTTGTCGTTGTTTCATAATTCTGTAAAACACATTATTCTATTGATTGTATATTTATGTGCCACTTTGGTTTAAGACAACAATCAAATTCTCAACTGATAGATTGTCCCAATTACTCAAATGCATATGTTCCTTTGCGGTACGTCACGACCGATCAACTTCCACTCGGCGGTACGCGATGTGTTTCAAGAGAGAACCTAATTATTTTATTCTCGACGGTACGCCAAGACCCATTGAGGGCATCTTGGCGATACGCGACACATTCCATATCGTAGAAACTTTATAAAATCAGCTCAGGTTCGTTTTTGTCACTCTTACTCACTCTTTCAAATCCAGAAGCCTTTAACTCGACCATTACCCAATATCAAGCCCTCTTACAACCTCTGGAAGACCATACTCCACCATTGTAAGCCACATTCAAGTGTTTGAAGCCTTGTGGAAGCTCCAAGACCAAGACCACCATTGCTTCTTCTCATCAACCTTTGAGCCATTCACAGCCACTTCTAGAGTTCTCTAGGACCTGCACAAGCTTCATATCAGACTTTTTGAGCTGTGGGAGGTAGTTTCTATAGCTTATTTACACCAATCTTGCAATATAACACACATGCACCTCAATACACGCACATGCAAGCCTCCATGGCTACATGCATCACTAAATCAGCCACATGCACGAATGTTTGTTGCAATAAATATGTGATTTGAGGTTTATATGATTGATTTAGTGTTATTGGAATGATCTACTGAAATTTTAGATGTGAATCTTGTGTTATTGATGGTTATTACTATAAATAATAACTTTTATGTAACATGCAATATGAATCCATGATGTTTTATATGATTTTGGATATGGATGAATGACTATTTGTGAAATTTGGGTTATTTTCAATGATCATTGTGATGATTGTGGTCAAAAAAGGAGATTTGGTGCATATTACTATTTTTAGTAACTTTAATGTTACAAAATCATGATAGATGATAAACTAGGACCATGCATGTGATTAACATGATGTTTCGGAGTGATATTGATGATTATTAGCATGATTGTATGATAGATTTAATAAAATGGGTGTATTTTTCATAAGTTTCTATTAATAGATACTTTTATGATGAACCACATACTTGCATGTTGATTTTAGGATTTGTTAAGATTGGGTGATGATATTAATGGTCTAATAAACATCTATGAATAATTAATGATGATTAAAATAAGTTTATTTACAAACTAACTAATAATAGTAACTTTGAATTGGGAATTTTCATGAAATGTGACTAATAAGTGTGTTATATGGTAATATATGGATTAGGGTACTTAGTTATGGTCATGGGAATGTTGCTATGTGATTTGTGTAGTTAAAATATAGTAAATATGATAACTTGCTACTAATAGAAACTTTATTTGAGTTTTTTTTGTAAGAAATGACTTTATATCATGATCAATGAGTAAACTATGCTTGTAATTGGTATTTTATGAGTGAAATAATAAGTTGGTATACTTGATTGACTCAACACGTGTTAAATATAGGAACTAACTATATTTAGAAACTTTGAACTGAAAAGTATGCTTATGTGATAATTTGTAACAATGTGCTATGTAAAAACTTGATCATATAGGATAAACAAGCATGCTAGAAATATTAAAAGGTGAATTATGTGTAAACCTGCCTAAAATAGAAACTTACTATAAATAGTAAGTTATACGTTGAACGCAACTTATCTGTTTACACGCAACACACGACACTTAACACACGATAAACAAACACTAAACTAAACGAATTACCAACGGGTCGTTGTGTCAAACACAGTCGACATGGTCAACAAGGTTAAACACGGACAACACAAACATTGTCTAGTGAGACCAACACGAACATAACAATGAACACGAACTCACAACACCTATGTGATATAGGTAACAGCTAGAGACAAACCATTCACGCAACGACAAACAGCTATAGAACTCAGGTGAGTTTACAAACCCACTTTACTCTTAAACTGTTTTACTTAAACTTGGGGTGAGAATGCTATGCAACAACTATTTTAGATGTATGACTGGTATGTTGTAAAACAACATTTTGAGTGTGCTTATATCGTAACAAAGCCCTCACACACCTTACCGCTAGTTGAACAACAAACGAGGCGTTATTACGTAGTACTACTGGGTCTGACGAACCCCACTCGACGACAACTCTGACTGGTGGTCAGGACGAGCATAATATCGACCTATGCCACAGTTTCACGATAAACTTGGCGGAGACATCTAACAGCCTAGTTTCGATATAGGTGAACACATACACTCGGGACCATTGGTCTACAACTTAACATATCCAGTATATATCTCATTAACTGTTTTACATTACTTAAACCTGTGAACTCACCAACTTTATGTTGACATGTTTTACCATGTATTCTCAGGTGATTGAATGTGCGAGCTAGGAAGCACATGGAGTCTAAGGATGAGGGTCCTGCATGCATTTACGAACATTTTGAGTTATCATTATATGTTATCATGTCTTTATTAAACAATGTTGTGTTTTAAACAATTTACAAATTTCCGCTGCATAACAATTTACTATTTCCGCTGCAATGAATTAAATATCATGAGTTATTATTTTGAAAACAATGTATTCTCAAACTCATATAGAGCCGTTCTATATGACTTAGAGCATTGATCTTGGCCACGTCACACTCAGCGGTCTGACACCGAGAGCGGTAATTCGAGGGTGTGACAGATGTGAACACAAGCGAATGAAATACAAGGTGTTGAATATTCGGTTAAACTAAACAGCGAGCATGCGTATAACAATATACATCAAAACATAATCAAAGCCAAGTGAGTTCTCATAGTCCCTTTTACTATTTTGTTTTCAAACGCAGGGTGAAACATGTATGATATTATCGTTTTTCATAACACTTATGAACTTAAATGACATTACTATGATGACGTTAGACTTGCAGTGATCGGAACATATTTATGGTAAACAATGATAGCTATTGGCCCGGCCAGACCCAACGTTGGTTGAGTTGACTTCGTTCCTCCGCAGTGATTGTTTTTTTCTTTAGCATTGTTAGGAATGCTAAATGTGGTCAGATAATATTGGATAACATATCGATCTGCTAGTTAGTGTGTTCACATACAATGTCCATTAATTCAAGTTCACAAGTACATTATTTAAAATTTGATAAATAATTCTAGGTGTGTGAAAACCTATGATTACTCGCCAACTACTTTTGTAGTTGACACTTGTTTTCTACATGTTTCATGTAATGAAGCAAAGTAGGGAATGATAGCTCTACATTCTTTTGGATATTATCACACAGAGATCTTGAACTTAGCTAATTTAACTGGATCTATTGAAGACTAGGATTTACTTAACTTAGCTACATCTTTTGTGTATTTGTTGTTTATTATTCATAAAAAACATGATTTTTGTGTAAGTAGTTTAAATGATTAAATGTGATGTGATGATTCAATTTACCTACCCATAAGCTTATGAACAATCTGCACACTCTTTGTGGTATCCCGATAATTCTAACGTCGGTCGGGGTGTTACAACAAGTATATATATGTTAGTGTACCTGGGCTTTTTAACAAAGAAATGTCACGTGAAGAAAGCACAACTATGTTAGGTCATCGAGTACTAGAATGCGAATACGAATACGATTTCCAAAGCATAGCATATTGTTCCAAAAATCACATAAGCAATCAAGTATACAAGACAAGTTCAACACATAATAACATTCAACTAATAGGCATTACATAGTTTGCATAAGTTTCAAAAGATATAAGAGTTCAAGACTTTGAATAATGACATATGTGATAGCCTCAAAATAATGTAAAACCAAAGAGGCGTTATGAAAACTTACTTGTATTGCTAAGCAACCCCAGACTTATTTAAGTAACCCTTTTGTAATTATATATATATTAAAATGTATTTTAGTTTAAGATTTGTTTAACTAAAATTATTTATCAAAATAAAATGACTTTTTTTATAAAATTATTTCAAAAAGGTTCTAAATATGTTTTCTGTGATTTACATATTTTTGTTGAATTAATATACTTTGCATATTATTTTTACAAGCTAAAATAAAGAGTTTTAAACCTATTATAATATTATAAAAAAGATTGAATAATGAATTTTATTAAAAATATTATTCTGAATAATTTAAGAATATTTAAAACTGATTTGTAACAATTTTAAATTTTTTTTATATATTTTTCATAATTTGTTATGATTTCTTTTTGTAGATTAAAATGGTTATTACAATATTTATATATGTTTAAAAATAAAGAAGTGATTAAACTTTGGATTTTGGATTTATAAAAGTTTCCAGCATATTTATAAAGTTGGTAAATATTTTTAAAATATTTTTATAAAAATTTTTAGAATTAAAAACTTTAAAAAAATGGAGATTTGGGCTATAGAACAAAATTGGCTTGTTCGTGTGGTGTTCTTTAGGTTCTATTTTAGATAGGGTTGAGATCATGCATCCTTAGACTATGTGTTATGCATCACTCCCCCTCACTCAACGTAGGCGTCACATAATCAACCAACATCATCACCCTCTTATGACTGTACATCATCTTTTCATGTGTTATCCATCACTCCGCATTACTTCACGCCATCACCATCTTTATTCAATATTTTATTATTTGAATTTTATTTTTTTCAATTTATAAATTAAATTAAAAGATTCATAATATTATTAAAAAATTAATATTAAAAACGAAAATAAAAAAAAATTACATGATAAAAAAATTAAACTACATAAAAAATACGAGAAAAAAATTAATCCATATTGTATCGTTTCAAAATCCGCTCCTTCGTCTTCTCGGCCATTTCACGAGCACGACCGGTTAAGTGATCGGTTGGGGTACACAACAATTTTATATCATTGTTGTATTGGTTTTGCTCATGTAAGTCGACAAATTTTTGTAACGACTAGGAGATATTCTCCAACTTTCCTTTATAATCGGTTGAAGATGAGGCTTATGGTCGTTTACCCTTGTTGTTTTGACCGGGCGGACGTTAAGGAGAGGGTGGTGGATGCATGTCCATTTCCACTTCCACTTCCACTTCCTCATCCGACTCATTTAACTTAACAAAACATCGACCGGTTGAGTCGGATTCAGTGTTCGTGTACTTTCCAGACGATGACGTCTTCATCCGTTTCGAAGTTTGCAACTTCGTGACTGGATGTCATTTGGTTGATTTTCTCATAACTTGTCACGTCGCGATATGAGAAAATGGTCCGTTTTCTCGAGCATAGGTCATCAACGCCTCGTTCATGACCGATTCGTCGTTCTCACCAATTTTACGGTTGTTGTGGTGTTGAACCCATACGCTGTTAAATTTCGCGACTTTACATTGTAAGTCGCGCCATTTTCCGGAAATCATGTCGTTCGTCCAGTAAGAGTCACGACCCATTGTCGAAAAAACTGAGCTCTCACGCGTCTCCAAAATTCCGAGCTCGTTTGGTTGTTACCAACAAACAGATCTTCGGAAACGTCAATGAGGCACGAGCTAGTGCCACCTCCTCAGATTCCAACCATCGAGTGATGCTCGGTTTGGTTGTTTTTTCTGGCACTTCCTTTCGCCGATGCCCGCGACGCGATGAAGCCGGTTGGGGGTCGGGTTGTGCTTCCGGAACCACGTCAACATCGGGATCCGGTTGATTCTCAGAAACGTTGTCAAAGGCAGGTGAATTTTGATTGAATAAAGGTTGTTGTGGGAACCAATTTGCAAAGGTTAGAAATTGGTTTGGGTTGTTTGGATTGTTTGGATCGACTTGAGGTCGGTAACAGTTCATAAACGAGTTAGAGTATGGGTTGTTTGGATCCATGCTAGTGTAGAAGTTTTTAAAGATTTTTTGAGAGATTTGAAAGATTTTTGGAAAATTTTTGAAGATTTTTGAGCGGGTTGAATGAGTTAAATAGGGTTAAATTTTTTTTTGTTTTAACGGTAATATTACCGTTTTATTTTATTTTATTGTTTTTTCTTTCCAACGGTCACAAAGATTTTTTTTCCTTTTCCTTCCAGCCATAACGGGGTGATGCCCCTCACGCCTGCCCCTGTAGCGCCCCCATCACGCCCCTATGTAATGGGGGAAGGGCGTGACCGGTGCCCCTCATGCCTCTATCCCGGTGCATAACACATAGTCTTAGCATTGAGTAGATTAGTCATATCAAGTTCTCATGTAGTGTTTTTGCATCACGGGTATTCGTTAGTCTATCTGTTTCGTTTGAATTCTGCATTTGATAATCCATATCCATACTTTATAATAAAGAAAAATAGATTTGCTTATGTGTCAACACCACAACAACTCTACCTAAGTTATTGTCATATGTCAATCTCACATTTAATTTGAAATGATTATTGACACATGACATACTATAATTAAAAAAGAAATTAACTAATTGTTCCTATTTTTATGTTAAATTAAAATAATTTGAATATTAGATATACTAATTTTACATCTTAAGATAAGGTATTATATGCTACACATTCATATGATGTTTTAAATAAAAAACATATGTTGCAAAAGAATAACAAAAATATTTAAAATTTTATTTTATTACAAGCACATAATTTTTAACATATATTTAATTTTATTTCATCACACCCAAAAATTTATCCTAACAAATTTTTTTTTTATCTTTTCTAAAGATTTTATATCATTATACATAAAGATTATAAAAAAAACCCCTTCACTTTTGAACAAAAACGATGAAATAATTTTGTTGAATTGGAATAAGAAGAAAAAGACACTATCTGATTTGAAGTGTTTTTTAATGAAATTGTATGATCTTGATGAAATAACAAATTTTTAATTTTTAATAAAGATGGTAATACTACTAACAATACGTCCTATGTTGTATACAAAAAAGTTTTAGAGATTTATAGTTTACATTTTTTAATTATGAAATGTATTATTATATCGTAGATTATGTAATTTATTATAACTATATTTTAATTGTATAACTTTTTGTATTTAATCTCATTTAATACATGGGTTTATAACCTAGTTACCTATATATTAAAAATAGAACGTTATGAATAGTAATTGGGGTACTTTGGTAATTTTAACCACTGGCTTTCCTGTTTCCTCCCATACCCTTGCACCGCCTGTTGCCTTTTTCCCCATACATCCCCTGCTCCCACATGCCCTGCTACCATGAGCAACGACACCAACGACAAAGTCACCCGTCGGAAAAACCCAGCAGACGACGGAAGAACAATCGGAGCATCATCATGACTCGCTGAACCGCAGGTGTATGCTTTCCTGTTTCCTCCCGTACCGATCGTTGCCTGCGGTTTCTGTGATGTCCTCACTGTTGCCTCCCGCAACCTGTCACTATGAGGTCCTCGGCGATGTGGTGGGTGTTCGTTCTTCTTCACGCCCCTCCCTCCAGTCCGACGGTGTTTTCTGCCTGGCTTACACAAAGGCCTAGGTTAGGGTTTTCAAATCTTTTTGCTCCGATTTTGTGTCAAGGTAACCTTGATTCTTGGCTAGGCAACTCAAAACGAGTTGCGGCCATGGTCGATTAGGGTTTGCTTTGGCCGATTCGATGGTTTATCGTTTATTTTCTGTTACTTTTCTTTCTTCATATTGTCGCCTTTTGATTGTAGACGTTCGCTGATGATGCTGTCCACGATTTCAGGTAATATTCTTCTATTAGGTTTTTTTTATTGCAGACGTTCGCTGATGATGTACCAACAGATGGCATAGCAGGTAACTGTAATTTTAACAATCTCTAAGTTGTTTGCTTTTCAGTTGAGAATCACTATAGATATGTGTTTAATAATAGGATGGAATGAGAATGGAAACATGTATGCTATTTTTAAACACAACCCTTTTGGTAGGTTTTTAGGATACCCAGTTTTATGGGTTTTAACTTTTAAGTATCAACCCCGATCCTACAAACCTATACAGCCTTCAAACCAAACATCACTTAACTCTCCCTTATGCTGACTGCTATCTATGCTAATTACATCAACAAAACATGCATTTATGATTTTTTTTAGGTCTGTGAGCAGTGTCCAAATGTAAAGGATGATAGTGAAGGAAACTTCATCAGTGCGGATATTGAAAAAGGAATACAAGATGGCAAGTAAGCACTTATTTCTATTTAACCTATATCATATCTTAGAGTGTTTTGCTTTCCATCATAATCTTGGGTGGAACCTTGGTGGGTTTGGGATTTCCTTGGCTTCGGTCCTTTGTGTTATAACATGTACATGGGGTGCATATTGTTTGTTTGATGCAGACTTGGCTCAAGGACATTATCGGCTGCCTAGGATGGTTCGTAATAAAATTTGTGACCTTTAACTCATTCGATCTGAGTCGTCGATTTACTCCGTAATAACAGTACTAGACTCCTAGCACTAAAACTAACTACTTGAAGTAATTTTCTGGTTTTTTAGTAGTAGTGGAGGACATTATGAGGAAGAGAAAGTTGCAAGAGGTGATGATGTTATTGTTGACTTGGACGCAACGTTAGAGGATCTGTACATGGGAGGGTCATTAAAGGTGATAATCATGTTATTAATCTACTTTAACCAGATAATTGTACAAACTTTAGGGGTTATTAATCTAATTTAACAACATGAATTAGATTAAATAATATGCATTAGAGCATTTAGCAAAAAAAAAAAAAAAAAAAAAAAAAAAGAAGAAGAAGCTAGAGTAACAAGATAAGTTGATGTTTGGGAACCTGCATTTCTTAAAACAATTAACAAGAAACACATATAGATGTCTTAAAAGTAAATGACAAGTCTGCTTATTAAATTGACATATAAAAGAATGGATTAATATCGAAGGTGGTAAACGCAAGGAGTTTAGGTACTCATTGGGTTGGTAAAGAACAAAGTTTAATTTCATGGACCTAACTCATAGATGAGGAGGTTAGCCCTGTAAAGGTTTGATAAATCATTTGTTTTTTGCTGGTATATAGAAGGTATTATTGAAATAGATTTAAATTAAATTTGCTTCAATTACTTCTCTGATTAACATTTGTTCATATTATGTAGAAATTGGTGATTGGAGTTAAAGCAACATGTTTTGATTTGCTTCCCAAATTTGATAAGGTGATGACCGATCATCACATTTATTTCATCACTTCCTACTCAAAAGGTACTACATTATACCGACTGGTTCTTTAGTTACTATAACTTCTCTAGAATTTACGCTATGCACTTTATTACTTTTGATCGTGTGGCTGCTTAACTACCTACCAAAGTTATACATATATTTTTATAATATTTCTTTTATCAAATTTGGTTATGGAGGCAAGTGGCAATAGAGATAGGGCTTCACAATCAACAATTTCACATAAAGCGGTATTTAAATAAGTCTCATAGTTGCATCAACCTATTCTAAGTGTTTATATACTTCGTATAATTACTTTGTCTTAAGCAAAAACCTATTACATATAGTTTACCTAATCATTCAGACCAAAAAGAGGCAATATCAAGATTACACTGACCAATAGAAGATAACAACTAAGCTTTTTAAATACGACTGCAACACCACTTAAAAATTATATTATTCTTAGCCAGTACATTTGTTCATCTAAATAACTTTAAATACAAACGTTTTGAAGCACTAACATAAAATGAATTGTTATTTAAACTTTCACATAGTTTATGATAAAAAAAAATTATGATTCGATTATATCATATCAATAATCAAATTAACCGAATTGATATTATTAACATCTGGTTCTTATCTTTATAAATAACATTTTACATGCCAGAAAAGTTGTGTCTTAATTTTTTATAAATAAAATATTAAATGTCTTTTTTAATAAATTAAGTTTTGTCTTATTTTTAAAGCAGGTTTTGTCCAAAACTATTAATTGTCGAGTGCTCATGTGTGCTGATCAATGCAGGTTTTGTCCAAAACTATTAATTTTTATAAATATCAAATGATTCAAATGTTACTACCTTGGTTTTAAATTGCGCGATGCGAGCCGATGCGAATGTTTCAAAAACCCGTTGCGCGATGCGAGTGCATCATGTAAGAAATGCGCTAATTATCAAAAAAATACTAAATTTTCAACACATTGCAAAAAAGGTTAATATTTGAACATTCTAGGGTAACAATAAGATAAATTTAAGCAAAACTTCAAAATATTTTGTTAACATTACTCAAATTATAAAGCATTACTCAAAATATTTAGTTAACATTACTCAAAATTCAAGCAGATTATTAACAAAACAGATTTTCAGGAGCTAAATTAAAACAATGAGTTGCTGATCGAATGAATGAGTTCCTAATTGAAGAAATCAGTGGCTAAATTGAAGATATTAAGCTTAATTGAAAAAATAAAACATACTGATCGAGTAAATTAAAATCGAAGCTATTTATAACCAATAAATGGCGTCCTGGCAGTTGGTGCTACAATAAGTATTTGATTGAATCAAGGAACTCTCTAATTGAAGAAATCGTAAGCTTAATTGAAGAAATATTAAGCTTAATTGAAGAAATCACCAGTTGTATTGAAGGAAGTACATCATACCTGGTGGTCGGCAATTCCAGCAGATAAGTCGGAGGTCTGAGAGAAAATAAATTGAACTTTTGAAGAAAATCAACGGAAGAATTGAAGAATTTGGAAGAGAAATTGGAGATTTAAGGAGAGAAATTCGTGATTGCATGTGAATAGACGAACCCTGGTTTCTCAATTGCCGCCCAATTTTGCGTAAACCCTAAAACGGCGCATCATCACCGCAACACTCGACCACCGCAATGTGCGTGACCGCCGCATCACCGCCGCATCATGGAACACAGGCGCATCTAGGGTTGCGTTGCGAGTCTGGAACCGCATCACCGCAGTATTCGCGTGACATGCGTGCAATTTAAAACCAAGGTTACTACAAAAATTATGTATAACTAGAAAATTTTGTTTCTCTATAAAACAAGTCATCTTTAAGACCCAAGGTAGACAAATCGATCTTTGGAGCTTTTCTTGAGCTTGATCCACAATATGCAAGGATTTTTTTAATCCAGTTTTGCTCCGATTAGATATGCAAAAAAAACTGGTTAACCAAGCCTTTCGTCCTCTAAGGTGAGTTTATCTAGAGGATTTGTTTTTATTTTGTAAACTTTTGACGATGTTATTTGTACCAGGTTTAATTCGTCGCATCGCGCGCGGGCTTAAACCTAGTTATTGTTTAAGTTTACATCCATATATATATATATATATATATATATATATATATATATTGAATGTATAAAACTTTATATATACATTGTGCCTCATGTACATAAATTATATTTGAGGATCGTTACATAATAAATTTTTTATATTTTGTTCCTATCAAGTTAGGTTGAATCGGTTAGGCCATGTTAAAAAAAGACTTTTTATAACTAACTTTTTCCCCAAAAATAAATAGGTATAACTATCACTTAAATTCTTATCACAAGTCCAATTACGCAAATTTAAGAGGGAAGATTGCAAAATATTAAGGGAGTTGGTCAAGTTTTAACGTATGTATACACTACTCAAAAAAATTTAAAAGTCCCCCCCCCCCCCCCCCCCCCCACACCCCACAGAGTAGCACTGAGTACGTACTTAATGTGTGAGATTTTTCCATGTGCCAGACCTTGCTCTAGGAATCCTATGGCCTTGGTGCACCCTTCCTCTTTTTAAAACAAGGGTGGGGGCTGGATCTATAATGATTGGGGATGTTAAAAGGATCGGGTTTGTTGGTTGGCGGGTATCGGTTACCAACTATTACTTAAATATAAATTTTCATTGATTGATGTTGTTCTGGGTTATCAGGTACTAGAGATAATGAAATAATGGGGAAATAAAAGTTATGCTTATGAAGAACGTTAGTATGACCTTGGTAGGTAATTGCACCACATAAATCAAACTGAACAAAATTTTGGCACATAAAGTAAGCAGGAAGTGGGAACACCTAATTTGTAAAAACTATCTTAAACTTAAAGCGTAAATACGTAAAAACCACTTAGCATCAATCCAAATTTGTAAGTAGGTAGTGGGAGAGCATAATTTATAAACTGTAAACCCATGAAAACCAATTAAGATAATCTAAATTAATATTTTTTTTATTTTCAGCATTGCATTTACACAACACTTGTGCCTTTTTTTTTCAATTACTAATATTACACGTGATCTTTATAACTAACATAGATATGGTTTTCGACTACAAAAAGTATCAATTACACATATGTTACATTGTTAATACAAGTGAATTTATAACACACATAAGAGCAAAAACCCTTACATATCTTTAACAGGGATAATTAAAAAAATAATTTGAATTAATCTTGATGGTTTTCACGTGTTACGCTCTAAGCAATCACATTCTGATAATTGTTTCCATTTGATGGACACGTGTCTCCACCAAAAACATTCTTTAGACAATTTGTCCCGCTCAAACGCTTCTTCCGACACGCGGGTCTCGTCAGACCCATAATTCAAATGGTATCCCAATTCCCAAATCCCTTTCTTGCTTATTATCTTTCACAATTCAAATTAAAAATAAAAAATAAAAAAAAAATAAAAAACCTAACTTCTCATTCCTCTAGCGTTGCTTTACCTCTCATCCATGACACAAAGATCGGTTTCAACCTTTGATTAACACCAAGGTAAATCATATACCGGTTTTAAGCTCAAATTCTTAGGTTTCGCTATGTTTATTTTTGTTAAGCATTATTGGTTTAATGCATTCAATCGTGTTTTTCTTTTTATGTTTCTATTTAATTTCTTCTATTGTTCATGTTTTGTTTGTACATCCTAATATGATCATGTTTCTTCTTGGATTAAATAATCTTGATTTAATATACTCATCACAATTCCACAAAAAATCATCGTCATGTTAATTTGTTGATTCACGAATCCTAAATCATGTTCTTTTGTACAATATATATTCATCCTTAGTTAGTTACTAAAAACTCTTCAATGTATGTTTCTTTTATTTGTTTTCTTTTTCTCATTATGATGCAAACTCTAATTTTAACATGTCATATATGTTCTTTCTAACTGTTATGAGAAAATCATGTATGTTCTTCTGTTTGTAAGATTTAATGCATCATCACTCTATTAAACTTGTTGATTCACGGATCCAAAATCATGTTTTGTATCATATTCACGACATTTTGTAGAAATTCAGTACTTGAAGCTGTTGAATATATAAACTAAACTTATTATAATTAAGTACAAGGGTCTAAGTGTCATTTGTTCAAAGTTGTATTTTAGACTTTAGAGTCAATGTTGTAAATAGGGTTATGCTAAATATACCCCCTTTTGTAATTTTTTTACTTGTCATACCCCCTTCTTAATCTTTTTAAATATATACAAGTAAACCTAATGTTTTTAATTGTTAACTAAAAAGATCCATAAACATTTAAAATTAAAACAACAACAAACATCACGGAATCATTATCATCATCCTCATCAATTCATCGTTTAAAAATCAATTATTACGAAATATAAGCCTAAATAACCATAGTAGAACGAAAACTCAAACTCTATTAAAACGATTATAAAACTCAATATTAATTGAACCCAAGCATTCCTTTAACCTCTGCGAAACTCTCTGCGTAAATCAAAGTTATTCGCAATCTTAAACAAATCAAGAAAAAGGCCTGTAAGAGCTCAGCGGTTCGACTTCGGTTCATCAAGCAACGAACACTAATTAGTTAGCTAAGATATGTGTTTCATACACCATTACACTCGTTTTTGTTCAAGGAATTAAAGCCCTATGTTTGTAACATCGATTAGGCCTTAGTTCAATCGAATTTGACCAAAGATGAATTAGGGTTCATACAATTAAACTGATTTTTGATGAATTTATATTTTATATTTTGTAGGGGGCATGACAAGTAAGAAAGGGATATGTTTAGTAGAATTTAAGATGGAAATAATGTTTGGTGCATTTTGGTTGTGTTATAATGTTGAAGGGTTTATTTTGACAAATTTATATTTAATATTTGGAAGGTGAGGTATAACAAGTCAGAATGGGGGGTATATTTAGCCTGACCCTTGTAAATATTGTGAGTCAAGGGTTAGTTGAGTACATACTCAAAGTTGAAAACTGTCCACTGGATTATAAATAGGGGATCAAAGTCAGATGTATGTATGAATTCGTGAACGTGTCTTTCAGATTGTGTCTAACATTCAGAACATATATAGTATATCAAAAGATTTGTATGTGAAATTCTTTGATCTTCAAATTCATTCTTAATTACCAACAATTGGCATCAGAGCGGTGTTTTTAATCATCGATTTGAGGCCTGCTATCATCATCAAACCCATCGTCGATCGAAGAAGCAACAGTTGAAACAAGATATTTTTGCGGTCGTCGTTGGTGAATGTTTTGGATTTCAAACTTCAAAGGACGTGACGATTCTTGTCTTTTGCGATCGACTAAAGTGTTTGAAGATATTGAAAGGCGATTCTGATTGGAACCGGAAGTAAAAGAACGACAGCATTGAAATCTATTTTGTATTGATTATTGAACCAATCTTATATGGTTTAAATACTTGAAACGGTGGAAGACTTCATTACAAGGATAGGATTCCATTGGGAATTGTGTTGCAATTAATTCAAACAAATTGAATGCCAGTGGCTTGGATTTAGATTAAATAAAAGAACTGGATTCAATGAAGTGATTGTCATATTGTCCGATAAGTATTTTATTCTTGTTTAAATTTGATTAGGAGTACTTTGAATAACAATTGTATAAGGCGAGTAACGATTGGAGGAAGAATTACTGTTCAACAAGTTGATTGTTTTGTATGATTTTGAATTAAGTGGTAAAGGCTATACGTTAGAAAACGGGAAATACAAAACAAAGTGGAAATTAATTGATTATTGAGAAGAAAACAACGGTTTAGAGATTTGGTCCAAGGATTTAAATCATTAGCAAGTTTGATTATCATTAGCAAAAGCGGGTTTGATAATCATTGGCTAGAAAGGCGGGACTGATTGTCAACAGCAAAGCGAGATTGATCATCAAACAGTGAAACAGGATTGATTAAGATCAACAGCCGGGAAAGCAGGATTGATTGTCAACGGCGGAGAAGCGGGATAGATTGTTGTTTTGTTTGTACATCCTAATATGATCATGTTTCTTCTTGGATTAAATAATCTTGATTTAATATACTCATCACAATTCCACAAAAAATCATCGTCATGTTAATTTGTTGATTCACGAATCCTAAATCATGTTCTTTTGTACAATATATATTCATCCTTAGTTAGTTACTAAAAACTCTTCAATATATGTTTCTTTTATTTGTTTTCTTTTTCTCATTATGATGCAAACTCTAATTTTAACATGTCATGTTCTTTCTAACTGTTATGAGAAAATCATGTATGTTCTTCTGTTTGTAAGATATAATGCATCATCACTCTATTAAACTTGTTGATTCACGGATCCAAAATCATGTTTTGTATCATATTCACGAAGTTTTGGAGAAATTCAGTACTTGAAGCAAAGTATGGGATTAAGTTGTTTTTAGTTTTCCATCTTTTGTGGGTTGCATTAGATAGGATTTATGGTTACTCTACCTTATGATTTAAGATCAACTGAAGGGCAATTGTTAACTTGAAATTTTTGAAAAAACAAATAAAATTTGTTAATTTTGTGGATTTTTTTTACCAGCATTCGTGCTTATAACTTGATTCACCTGAATGTATTTGTTAAGGTTTGGAGTTTTCATGATTACAAATCGAGATAATTGTCACTGAGATTTTGTATCATTTTGTTATTGACACAAATTGTATCGCGTTCTTAGCCTTGCTATAAATTAGAACTGTTGCAACTTGTATGTTGGATTATTATGCAATTAAATGTAGTTTCTTGATAAAGCAAATGCATGTGTCTAAATCATAAGAATTTTGTAAATAAATTTAATGTTAGCGTCTGTAACTTTATGAAATTTTAGTATCTTTTTTATATGTTTCGTAGTAAATTTCAAAGTTACTATTACATGAATGAATTATGCAAGTAGGAATTAGTATACTATTATCATCAACTTTACTAGATTAACATTGAATGCTTGAATATGACATATAAGCGCAGATGAATCATTAAAATTTGGTTTTAGTGTTGTAGGATTTTAGGATTTGATCTTGAAAATTAGCTTTTACATATTTCATGTATTTTTTTGCTGTTAAAAAGGTCAGAATACAAAATATTATCATTTTATGTTTATTTGAAGATGGGTGCATATGGGTAGTGAATGAAAGATCATTTTCTTTAGATTAACATGCAGACATTGTTGCCCTGCATGTTTTGTTAAACTAGATTGCTATACGTAATAAAAATACTTCAATTTTATAATTTTTGATATACATTATATGAACTTATATAAACATATAGATTATAGATTTTATATATTATATACTTTCCGTTATACAACCTCGTGTAACACACTGGTATATAGTCTAGTATAATTCATAAATAAGTAACAACTTGTAATAATTATTTGTCGAATGAAATGTGCGGAAATCGAGACTAAAACACGAGAAAATCGAGCCTCAGGTGAAAATAGAAGAAAAAACATATCCGTCAAATTTCTGTAGGCGTCGCGGTACGCCAAGCAAGAACTTCCAACCCTTGGCGGTATGCTAAGGATTTCGAGAGGCACCCCGATTGTTTTGTCCGTAGCAGTACGCCAAGATGTCAATCTTGGACCTTGGCGGTACGCGACGGCCTTAAAGATTTGAAAAAGTTAACTTTAATTAGAGAAATATAAAAGGGAGTTTTCATAGCAGCAATGAATAGGATTTCAGCCATTTTTCGATCCTAGGAGCATTTTTGGTTACTTCTTGCTCTCCATTTGTTCTTCATTTTCAGTATTCTAGTACAATTTATTTCATTGTTTTAGATTGTGTTTGACGGAGAATAATGTTAGTTGGCTAGATCTTTGATTCTACTTAGGTTAGGATGTTTGTTTGAATGATTATTGGTTATTATGGACTATTGGTTTGATTATTGATGGAAAACACTTTTGTAACACATCTTATTATGTTATTTTGATGAGTTTTTCATGCTTGATCTTGAGTATATCAATTATTATCATATTCCATATGTGTTTATTGAATGTCTTTCGGTGTTAGACACGTATTAGGTCATCGACTTTGTGTTATAACTAGTTTGTGGCTTGTTTGATATCACTAGCCATATGAAAATGTTTAATTGATGTTTTTAGGGTTTTGTGTGTTTACAAGTCTAGAAATCCGAAAGGTGATGGACTTGTCGAATGGTCTTTAGCATTAGATTTCTGTAGTAACTACCCGGGAGGGTTGTTTCTTTTGAAATTCTTGTGTTATTGTCACTTCGTGTCAAAATAGATATTTTAAGATTATTTCTTGCATCTTTGGTGTATTGCGACAAGAAAATCAGGAATGTGACTTGCCTGTTAGAGTACAAAAGTGTTGTTGGAAAAATCCGGGAGATGATCCAACTAACTAGTGTGAGTATTGCAAGATTGGGGTTTCCTAGTTGATTACATCTGGTAAATGATCCAGAATCCATTAGGTTATCTATGTTTTACTTTTTAAGATCTTAGTTCTATTGTGTCAACCAAAGTCAATACTTTCCAAGAATCACAAACAGTACTCCAACCTAAGTAGAGTTTTATCTCATTTGTTAAGGTTTTTTACCAAAAGTTTTGTGTTATTCTTTTTAAGAAATTTATTAAACTATTTCTACGGTTTAATATTAGTTAAATTGTCTTTTATAAATTAGTTAGGATAATTAGTTTAATCAATTTAGTAATTCTTAATTTTCATTAAAAAACCTATATTTTATTAAGGGCTCTTTTATTTGGACACCCCACTTTTTTATTTTAACACCCCTGCGACTCAATACGGGCCGTACTGGCAAGTACCACCCGTATTGAGTACATACAAACATTCTAGGGAATTCCTTGGAATCAGTTAAACATTCTGTTGGACGGGCCGTACTGGTCAGTACGGCCCGTCTTGGCCCAAGTTTATTTCTCCAAGCCATTTTAGGTGTCAACCAGTTTTGCTAACTTGATACGGCCCGTACTGACCAGTACGGGCCGCCTTGAATTAATTTATTTTATTTAAACTTAGTTTACGCTTTTAAATAATTTTTAAGATATACGTTTAATACGTGAATTATTTGAACGATATGAGTTATTTATTTTATTTAAACTTAAATTACGTAATTAAATTTAATTTTTAACGATATACGTTTATTATGTAAGTTATTTGAACGATATACGGCTATTATGTTAATTAAATGTCATAATGTCGTTTTAACTAAATATTTCATTTTATAATTAGTTTGTTTACG
Source organism: Mikania micrantha (assembly GCA_009363875.1). NCBI lineage: Eukaryota > Viridiplantae > Streptophyta > Magnoliopsida > Asterales > Asteraceae > Mikania > Mikania micrantha. Next base: position 28,152,894 of record CM018683.1, read on the forward strand.
TTAATTTAAATAATTTAAACGATATAAAGTTTGTCGCGCAAATATTAAACAACACAAACAGAAACAATACAAATGCAGAAAGAAACATACGTATATACACTGTACGGTTTTATATACAAGGAAACAAAATACAAAAGTAACTACGATCCGAATGGTTCAGCGTCCGATCCGTCGTCTGCGTAGACGTAGGGGTGTTCATCGGTTCGGTTAACGGTTTATTCGGTTTGTTCGGTTTTTGGGAAAAAAATCCTATCCGTTAACCGAACCGAACCGAATTCATTATAAGGTTATCCGAACCGAATCCAACCGAATTCAAAACGGTTCGGTTTTCGGTTATAACCGAACAAACCGAATTCAACCGTTTTAACCGAATTAAATCAAATTCAGCCAAATTCTTTATTTGTCTCCTACTTTCAATTCAAGGAGCAACATGTTAAGATTTCAAACAAATTATAAACAAACTAAACAAACTATAAAATTTCACGTATTGCTTCTTGACAAAAAGTTTTCATAAAAATCTTCTTAAATCAAAAGACTTTCATGTCACATTTTCACCCAATTTCAAAAGGGAAAACAAATAATCATAATGTACATGTAGATATGTCCAGATTCCAGAACACGATAATTTCAATTTTTATATGGAAATTCGAAATGACTAACAGGATCTTGAGATGATTTATTGTGACAAAATGTATTCTTCCCCTTGATTCAATATTCAAGCCCAAACACGCAGAATACGTGAATTAGGAATAATAAAAAAAACACTATCATATCTCAGCTAAGATTGTAGATTGAGAGGGAAGCACTGGTCGACTCGCAATAGATCTGAGAGAGAGGTTGAGAGGGAAGCATGAATGAGAATCTATAGATCTAAAATTGTAGATTAAATTACTCACGGAGAAGTAATCGCCGCCACGCCGTAGTTTCAGGTTGAGAAGGAGGACGGACTTTCAGGTTGAGAAGGAGGCCGGAGTTGCAGAGGTTAAAAGGAGGTCGGCCGCTACTTTTGAAGTTGAGAGCTGACCGGGTATAGCTTTTCAGCCTTTCAGGAATGAGATTGAGAATTAGGGTTTAATTTTATGATATATAATATCTAAAAATTAATATATTTAATTAAATATTCGGTTTTAACGGTTAACCGAACAAACCGAATTCAAAAAAAAGGTGTAACCGAAAACCAAATTCGGAATTCGGTTACGGTTAATAACCGAACCGAAAACCGAATTCAGAATTCGGTTCGGTTTTTTTCGGTTACGGATACGGTTCGGATAACTTTTTTAAACGGTTTTCGGTTATTCTGAGCACCACTACGTAGACGCGTGGCTCCAGAAACGGTGGAAGCTGTGACTCGTCCCGTCGCGCATGCTCTGACGCGACCGTCCACTACTCCACTGGACCAAATCCTCGTAACAATCGAGCCGTCGCTCGACGCGTGCCACCCAGGCGGCCCGACGACGATCGGACTCAGCCATCTGCTGAGCCGTCTCGTCGCACCGGGCGACAATCTGGTGCAACAACGCCTCGAGTGGCTCGGTCAGGCGCACCGCAAGGTAAACGTGCGGTGGTTGCTGCGGAGGCTCCTCCTCGCGCGGCGTTGACTGAACCGGCTCCTCCCGAATCGGCTCGGGCTCCGGCATCGGGTCACCATCCTGATGCTGCTGCTGCTCCTACTGTTGTTGGTCCGGCACCACGACGACCTGGCGGGCTGAAACGGGCGGCCGTCCTGCCCAATAAACCACAATCCCAGACCCGTGATGTCGGCGGCAAGTTTCATACTGATGATCGTTCGCCAATCGAGCTTACGAGGCTCGATCGCCGGCAGATCATCAAGCATGTCAACCATGCCTCTGCTGCGGGCGATGTGGGTGACAAAGGAGCCACCCCACAATGTACCGAGCTCCTGTCGGTGGTAGAAGGAGGCGTAGTACAACGTAAAACGCCGTGCCAGGTTGCATGGCCTGCTAGCAATGAGTAAGTGCAGATAAAACAAATCTGTCATCGTCACCCAATCCTGGCTCTGACCGCGACCTGAAATGGTCGTCACGATGCAGCGGTGGATGTAACGGATCAGAGGATCTCTGATCATCGTGGCCCGTACTCGATGGCCGGTGAAGGGCGTATCAGATATCTGGGCCCAATAGGCCCTCATAACCCCTTCCTCCCCCTGCGTCAACCCCTGAGCGAAGTCGTCACGAACGGTCTCCGGCTCGTAATAGATGCCTAAGTGCACGGCGAACCGCTCGATCGACATCTCGAAGTGCTAGCCGCCTAAGGAGAACTCGATATCTGGAGGAAACTCCTCGTCATCCTCCTCCCGAACTGCTGCCTGGGGAGCTCGGTATCTAAATGTGGATAGAAACTCCACAGTAATAAGCCTGTACGAAGGCAGCTCCGCGAGCTCGAACAAGCGAGTCCACGGCGTGTCGTAGAGGATGGCTCTAGCACGCACCGACTCCCCGCAATCTGCAAGAACACCCTATCTATACAACGGGGCGTCCCCATGCTAATCCGCAGAATCCGACGGCACCTCGCCGCCGCCTCTGACTTTGGCTCAAACTGCGCAGCCATTCGTGCTGCGATAGCGCGAGTGTCTCCAGATCTGACGGCGGCCCCAGCGCAAAGGTCACCACTTCATTTGTTGAACAATACGGGTCGTACAGGGCAAGACGGCCCGTCTTGATTATTAGCTGATTCAAATTTGAATGACCAAGACGGCCGTCTTGGCCAAGACGACCCGTCTTGTTCTTATTTCGAAAACGAAAAATCGATCTAAACAGGTCCTATTTCGATCAAAATTCTAATCTAAACACATATTCATGATCTACAAAGGAAAACACATACCTGGTGTCGAAAGTTTGAAGATCCAAGACGGGGTGTATAGACCAAGACGAGAGAATTTGGGTGTATGTGAAAGTGAAAAAAGTGAAAATGACTTCTGCAATTTGAATTTAACATAGAACAGTACGGGCCGTACTGGACAGTACCGTACTGTTCTTTAATTTTTTTTACATATACACAAAAAAAATCAATTTTATTACATTTAATTAAAGAAAGAATTTGTTTTTTACATTTACACGTCTATGTAGTCGACCAACTTATTTTCATCTACAAATCTTCGATATTCTTGCAGCCTGTCATGATATACGAACTCTCAGTCGGATGCGGCATCATTTCGGTAACGTTTCCAAATAGGATTTATTGTTGGCATTGGATAATATCCTTGTAAGGTAACATTAATGAAATGGACGCCAAGATGAACTACTGATACGACGTTATGTCGCGGCAAACTATTAGCAGATGTCCACAAAGGAAAAATGGTTTGAGGACCTCCTCTGCTGAAAATGTGAATGATTACGCCAAATCTTTGAGCAGTTAATAAACCTGTGTGAGGCATAAACATCCAATGTTCGGCAGGAGCAGGTGCAATCTGTTGCCAATTTATTGTGTTGCATAGTACATCATAAGATCATGGGTCGTAGGAGTTAAACACATATCTATACAGATCTGCGTTGAAATCCAATTCATGCAAGTGTTGTTGTCGAATAAATGCCCAATGACTTTCATCGAATCCTAAACCCACGGCTACAGAACGAAAACCACAGTTACCATCTGTCTCGACATCTTGTATGTTTATCACGTAAGGTTGAAGCAGAGGAACGATGTGATGACTGAAGCGATAAACATTGTTTAATCCTTCTGGCTTCATGTTACGTGGAAAACAGAATTCGTTTTGACTTAGCAAGTCCGATGGTGGCATTGCTTTTGATACCGATGTGGAACGACTGCGCCGAAATATGGGTTTCTGACTTTTCTTGATCACAGCTGTAAACGAACTATGCCTCGAAGGTTCAAATGTACTTTCTTGGGACGCTAAATTATCTTTAACAACATCTTGCTCTTTTTGTTTCTGTGTCTTTAAAGTTGGACGACCACATGTATCTTTTTGAACTGAAGGCGCCTTTTTGTCGCTTTTATTTGGAAATACCTGCGCCAAAACCTTCTTTATTACTCTTTTTTATTTCAAGAGGTTTGGAATTTATTTCTTCTGTAACCAAACCCATTTGTCCTATAACATCTATTTCTTCTTCTTCTAACAGTGTTGGGTTAGCTGCGTTAAGTTTTGTCCAAAAAATATCTATATCTGAGAGCGGTATCTTTTTATCTGCATAATTTATAATTAGAATTAATATAACAGTAACTACGTGCGAAACATTTAAGATTTACATTTAATATTACGAACCTGTGTTGTAATATTTTGATATATTACAAGCGCACGGCAACCCACAACTCGTCCAAAGCTGGTGGCCACACATCATATTTTTGTCGCGCATGACTGTTATTTTGTCTTTTTCCTTGACCAACAAATCAAGAGCTTTATGGGACACCTTTCCTCGAAGATTATCAAATATTGGTAGTTTATGATGAACCATAGTTTTAATCTAGCTCGTTTCAAAATCGTGTTTCATTTTTACCTCCTGTGCTTGCACGATTTCATTTACGAAACTGACAAGCCAGACAAGCATGCTGTTTGTTGATCTGAGGAATCATTTTAGGTTCGAGTGCTGACTTTCCACCCGGTTTGTTGTACGTTGACCAAAGTTGCGTGTTCTATTGGTCCATGCTGTTACAAACATATCTCTGTAACTGTTTAACCAGGTGTGCGTCAGATACTCCAGAACCCCTGAAATGAAACAAAAACCAATGATGATATGATGATAATAATGATGGTATATGATGCTTACTTTTTTTTGTTGTCTTTGATAAGTCTTTCGTACAGACGGTTGTAGTTGTAGTCGTAGTCGTATAACTCTGTTGTCGGAGAGTTACACAAATTCGCACATCGACCTTTGAATTTCTTCCGGTCTGCGTCCGAAAAACTTGCCTTGCAGTGTTTGGCAATATTTTCGTCTATGTGCCATCTGCAGAGATATTTTGCAGCTTCTGGAAACACTTTACGTCACGCACTCATAACAGCAAGTTCTCGATCTGTTATGATCACACGTGGCTCCATACATTTATTCAACATACTCTTAGCCATTTCCAAGACTCAGATGTAGTTCTCCTCACGCTCTTTGCTTACGAACGCGTGAGCAATACTAATCATCTGGTGTGTGGAAGTCACGTCAACAATTTGAATAAATGGAAACCTGTACTGATTCGTTTTGTACGTCACGTCCATCATCAGTACGTGTGGAAATGCACGCCACCAGCAATACGATTTTGGATGACAGAAGAAAATGTCTTCCACGACGTTTGTTTCAGGATCCTCTCGGGTATAGTAAACGTACCGCTGACTGTGAAGCATGTTTTCCAACACCTGCATCAGAGTATCACCGAATTTCTTGTTTTTTATCTTCTGCTGTAAATTGTGTACATCCCTAGGGACAGATACATTTGCAGGGTTATGTTTCTTTATGCTCGAAAGTATGTTACGAGGATCCATGTGTCGCTCGGTTAGATTCTCAACGAGATCTTCTTCCTCCTGAGTGAATCTTCTAACATATGGATGATTATCTAGATTCTGAGTAGGTTCGTGATTGTGATTGTCATTAATCACCTGTAAATTCCAGGATTCACGAACTTCCTTGTATAACCCTATTAGTTGAAACGGACAACCGATTTTCTTGCTACCTGACCGTCTAAGGATTGCGATGCTATTGTGCTCGCCACCACGGTCACACATGAGCCAGACTTTCATTACTCTGCCTGTTGTCTTTGATTTCTTTGTTCTTCTTTTGACTACAATGTAACCATTGTCTAGTGCTCTACTTTTCACCCACCCTACCAGCGCTTCCTCAGACATAAACTCCTGACATATAAAAAAAATAATAAATACTGTAAATAGATAGCAATAATATACAATCATTAACATTTATGTTTCATTTAAGTTACCTCTTTGGTTTCCCAGTTAACGTTTGAAGCCGCCGGCTTTTCTTCATAACCCTCCTTCGGGTTACTTTGTTTACTGTCGTCATACACAAACCCATACGATGCTTGACTATCAAAACCGGCATCAGCGTTAGGTTCAGCATTCAGATCTATCGTGCCGTATGAATACTCAACAGGAGGCTCTTCATTCAAATCTGGCACGGAATAGTTGAAAAAACTCCCATCTCAGAACGACATCATTACAGATATGAATTATCTTGAAATATATTCGAATTCGAAAGTAGCGCGTTCGTTTGAAACGATTCAAGCTTATATACAAATTTGAAGATGTTCAATACGGCCCGTACTGGGTCAAATCAGTGTCCTTTTGTCAGAATTGAAAAAGCAAGACGGGCCGTACTGGCCAGTACGGGCCGTCTTGCTGTCTAATCATTGTACTATGTTGCAGGGAATGTCTGTAAGATGAATGAGACGGGTCGTCCTGGCCAGTACGGCCCGTCTTGCTCCCAATCATTGGCACAGGCCAGTACGGGCGGTCTTGCTGTCTAATCATTGTACTATGTTGCAGGGAATGTCTGTACGATGAATGAGACGGGTCGTCCTGGCCAGTACGGCCCGTCTTGCTCCCAATCATTGGCACAGGTTGTCAGACTGAATGTTTGACCAAGTACTGAGACAGGCCGTATCAGGGGTGTATTTTTAAAAAGAGTGGGTGTAAGAATAACACCACCGTTTATTAATCACTTTATAATTTGTTTCGTTAGGTCAGTGTCTCGTGGGTTTGATATCCGGACTTCCATTTACTATTTTGCAATCGATAGGAACACTTGCCTGTCGTAGTGGTCTAGTTCAGGAATTTCGATTATAACTCGTTATGTTTAAGTTAAGTTTATGTTAGTGTTTAGAGTCATTTTTTTAGACCACTCTAAAGGACATCACATATAACAATAAAAAATGACAAATTAAAGTTTTCCTTAAATTGTTGACTAATTTCATCTAAGAAAAAAGAAATGAAAAATTACCAACAGTTTTAATCTTTACTTTTATTGCATCAGGATACCTTTCAGTCAATTCATGTGTTATACATCTTGTATTACATGGAGTAATTTGTAAAAATATATTAAATAAACGATTTTTAATTAAGATTTAAGAAGTATGAAATGATTTTGTGAAATTAATTTTTGTTGGTTAAGTTGTACAATGAAATTAATTGAAAAGAGAATTCACTTAGATTATAAGATGTAAATACCTATGCAATTATCTTCATGTGAAATTAAAAATATGTAAACACATTAAGTCATTTGGATAGTGAATGTTAGTATAAAGATAAAAAAAAAAATTAAGATTTGAAAATATCTAATAATTTCAAATGAACATTTATTTAAGTGACTAAACTAAAAATGAAATGAAATAAAATAAAATAAAACATTTTAAATTAAATAACCAATATCATAACTAAAAAATTGTAAATGATCATAGAGTGTATATATATTAGATTAAAGAAATGATGTCTGAAATTTTTAATTAAAAAATACAATTAACAAAACTGTAAATGATCATTAAGTATGTTAAATACGATAGTATGAACTAAATACTGAAAACAACTATTTGAATAATCATAATTAATAAAAAGTGTGAATGATTATAGGTTTAATAATCATAAGAACCATATAATCAACAATATATATATTTTTAGAAAGGGAAATATGTAATTATCTTTTTTATTATTCTCTTGGCTTTTTGTATTTGATCATATGCATTTAAAGCTTTTTTTTATTTTTATGTTGTAATTATTTTTATTTTATTTTTTTTGTGAAGCTATTCTTTTTGGCAAGTTTTGTGATCTAGAAGGGCTAATTAATTTTTGAAACTCCTAAAATGCAATGAGGCGTTTTCTTGTCGTAAAGCATACGTATCATCTGTACTAGTAGCAACTTGTCAAATAGATTCACAAACAAGATGTTCCTGCATTTAACGCCAAGAAAACATAGAGTATATGTAAAGGATGTAGAGTTTACCCCCAGTTAATATCAGTATGTCATAAAAATACTTAGTTTTATTTAATTTTATCAGCATTGACAAATACTAGACGAGTCAACTCCATAAAATAAGGTGTTCAAAAAATCCATATCAAAAATATCTGAAAATCCGAATCCGAAAATCTTAATGCAAATTTGAAATATCAAAAAAATTAGGATATCCATAAGTTCAGATATTCAAAAATTCGGATTCAAATTCAGATATCTATTTTGAAAATTTTCGGATAATTCGGGTATCCGATATCCGGAATATTATTTTTGGATAATGTTTTGGATATTTCGGATAACTTTTCGAATAATCGGATAATTTTTCGGATAGTTTTCGGATATTTCGGATAATTTTTGATTATTTGGATGTTCAAAATATATATTTTTTTCATCTTAATTTTTTTCTGAGTTCGAATATTCAATTGGATATCTGGTTTTGAATACCCCTGACAATACATCTGTTCTATGTTTTCTTCTTGTTTAATCTATTTGACATGTTATATCAGCTATAACAAATACGTATATGAGTAAACTATTATCAACTTAGACAAATACATGTAGGTGTTGTTTATTTTTTAAGAGTTAATCGTCTGCAGCCTGCGCACCACATCTGCAGAACTTCTGTAGAAGAAGAGGTAGACCAAACTTCTGTAGTCTGCAAGAAAAATAGTGTTTGTTTTTTAACATATGTTAACTGTTAAAATAAATTGGCGGTGATGTATGGACGATGGTGGCGGTGGTGGTGGCCGACGATGGTGGTGGTGGGGGTGACCAATGGTGATGGATGCTGGTGGCGGCGGCGGCGGTTGCCGCCGGTGGTGGCGGTGTTGGCAAACGGTGGTGGCCACCGGAGATGGTAGTGGCCGTTGGTGGTGGACAGTGGTGGCCGCCGATGGTGTTGTCCGGCTGTGGTGGCGGTGGTGGCTAATGGTGGTGGGTGGAGGTGGGTGGTCTCTGCAGACCTTAGAAGATCCTAGAAGTGGTTGGGTTATATATGCACTAAGAAGAACACACGCAGATGTTTTTTAAAGAAACATCTTCGAAAAAACAAATAGTGTGCAAATGTTAATGTCTGCGCGTGGTCTATGCGGCGCAGACAAAGAGGTTGCGCAGACCTTTTCCTGAAAAACAAACAACACCGTAGTCTTGTATATTGTCACACCCCGACCGATAGCGGAATACGTCGGGGCGCGAGCTCTACTGTTCATTAGCTCATGATGCTATTATAATGTTTCATATTTAATGCATCATCATTAAATCAACACAACAATTTATTAATTTTAAAAAAATAACATTTCATTACAATTGTCAAAACAATCAAATTACAATTGAATTCTATACATTGTTTAAGAAGTTAACTAGGTCAACTAAGTCCTAGCCTTTGTCTTCATCACCTTCACCTAACATGTTCCACATGTAAAATATTTTTTGTCAACTATTTGCATAGTTGGTGAGTACACATACAAAGTTTATATAATACATAAGAAATAGATGCAAATTCAAAGTCTAAAGTATTAACCTAAACATATGTTCTCACAAAGTTCATATAATTCATCAATGGTTACACAAGGCATGCAAACAAATAATCGTTGTTCTCAATAGTCCTCAATAATGATCAAATAGTCCTCAATAGTTCTCAAATAGTACTCAATAGTTCTCAAATAGTCCTCAAACAGTGTCAAACCATACTTGTACACCAAAGGCTTGCTAAGCCTTAAGGTAAATATGTAAACATGTGCTTGCATTTGTTTAGAATAATGCAGACACTTGAATAAAATCGCGGAATGATAAAGCCGCGGATGCTTCTCTTCCGATTGAAAAACTGCTTTAGTATCGGAAGGCTATCAGCGGAAGCTTCGCCAAAAAGAACTGCCGCTGAACCTATCTACCTCAGAAGACAATAGCTGATCTTGACATCTTCACAAGACAACCATTGCATCGGAAGTAGTCAAATGACTCGGAAGACAATCTTCTCTTCCCAAATAACTGATTACTTATTCAGCTTCCGAAAGAATAAACGTTGAACTCCAGTACATCTACTTCAACCTCGGAAGACCTGAAGACTACTGAAGACTTTTGTTTCCGTTGTTGTTGACTTTGTATTTGTACTAGTTTGTTGTATCAGTGTCTGTAACAATATCAACTATTTGTCTGATTATTTCTTGTCTTGTATCTCAGAATGTTTGGGTATTTAAGTCCCAACATTGTCTGAATATATTGAATTACTTCCCCCAAAATTTTTTGTGCTTTCTATCTCTTTTCTTCTCTCTTTCTAGGCAAGAAAACTAAAACAACGAAAATAACTTTGTGCAAAACTTTAGAGGGACCTAAAACCAAAGCTTTGACTAAGTGTCTAAAGCCTTGTTTCTGGTAAAACAGCTACTACTCGAGGTTCTTGTATTTCAACAATTGGTATCAGAGCCTTGTCCTTAGTCTTGGTTTAACCATCAAGACTAAAACTCAAAACTCTCACTGCCCAAATCCTTTGGTTACAACTGTTGGATTTTGGAATAACTGAACTAAAAACACCTCTCCTAATAGATAGTGAAGCAACCAAAAATATAATAAAGAATCCTATATTCAAAAACCAAACATATAGAAATAAGGCATCACTTCATCAGAGACTGCTTTGAAAAGGGACTAATTGTCCCAGAACATGTCTCTACAAGTGACCAAATAGCATATATACTTACCAAACCCTTGGATTCTTCAACTTTTTCTAAGTTTGTGGCTAAATTGGGTATGATAAATAGGAGCTAATAAATATGGTTAAGAATGTGTTTCTTAAACCCTTAAATAAATACATAAAAGGATAATCTTCAATGATTATCCTAACAATAAACCACTGATGAAGAAACCTTGGTCTCTCTTAGTGGTTATCCCATAAGACGGATAGGATGAGTGGTTATTATAACCACTACTTCATATCTATCCGCGGTTGCAGCTTCTGTTGTTACAATTTAAACCTTCTGTGGTTTACTTTTCTTCTGACGTCTCTTCTTCTTCTTCCGAGACTTTTAACCTCGTTATTTATCCATGGTTAAACCTCTTCTGAAGATAAGACTCTTCCGAGGTTAAATACTCCTTCATGGTTAAATCTTCCTTGTCTGAGTGGTTATCAATCTCTTGATAATTACCCCCGATTCGGCCGTCACTAATCACTCTGCAAGATTAGACCCCTCACAGTTAATTGAATTGACGCTCATTAATTGTTCTCACGACTCGATGATATATTTCTTTCCATTTTTATCCCTCTTACTCCAAATGACCACTGATCTTTCTTTCCTTATTTATATCAGTAGTTATCTTCTTTAATCCTTCAGTTCTTTCATAATAGTTGCTTGATCATCTGTTGATCAAGAACACTCTTCTTTCAAACTTAATTCTTCTGGATGCTACTCATGGCGAAGGACAACTTCTTGTCAGGCATGTCGCCTGGCACGATGCATTTACACCGATTCCGTCTGAGCTTTATGCTCATGATGTTGGTGTAACGGCATCGGACCAGGCTTCATTCCAGACAAAGCTTTGTCTGTACTTCAGGGTGTGCATGAATGTACTTCCTTGTCGTTTGTTTCTTCTCTCTCATGATCACAGGTTTGTCCAATGGGTAAAAACCCTAAGGTAAATCTTTTGATATACTATAAGTAGTGGCAATTTTTATTTTTGAAACCGCCCTTGTGTGTGAACGGTTAATCTTCCTCATCTCCATTTTCTCTAAAGCAAAGTTTGTACTCACACTTTGCGTTCATAACTGCTCGGTGTTCATCGTTGCAAAAGAACAATGGCCTTGAAAATCAAGCCGATCCATAACCTCGGAACCTACCTTGTCAAATCTTCTGAGTACCCTCACTACAACGAAACAATCGACACTCTGATAAACTCCTTCGTTCATACTGCTCTCGTTCTGAATCCTCCTATCTCGAAAGTTGCTCTAAACCAGTTTTGGGCGAACTCGTCCTTGGTGATAAAGGATGATTATGTTGAAAGCATTGTTTCGGTGATTGCTGGTCAACAAGTCACCATCACCCCCACAAAAATAAGAGTTGCCCTAAACTTGAATGACACCGAGGCTCCCAAAACTGTTTCTCTAAAACTTCTTCATGATACTTTTCTTCAATGTGATTATCAGGGTGACCTAAAAAACAGGACTTTGTACAAAGCCTTCTTCTACCCTAAGTACAAGTTCCTGTATCACACTATTTTACAGTGTTTGTCTCAAAAGTCAACAAGTTAGGGAGAAATGCCATATGACATTCAATATGTCATGTATGCGGTTCTTTCCAACGAAATGATCAACTTGTCTCAAATAATCTTTGACCATCTGGTACATCACCAGAAAAGTCCCAAGTTTCTGCTGTATTCTAGGTTTGTAGTGGCCTATCTCTTTGTTGACATTAATAAGGTTTGTCACATTGCTCCTCTTACCACTATCAAGGGCATTGACAAATAGGTGTTCACTAGATTAAACACTGATGCAAAACAAACGGATGACACTAAGGAAACACCCATCCTCGGTGAACCCACATCCACCTCCTCTTCCAACCTGTAAAGGTACAGGACAAAAGGAAAGCTTCTACCAAAGCCTCTAAACCTAAGAAGCCCAAAAGGACTGTTCAGTAAGATGAGATCCCTGAACATGTCTCTGTCCCCACTAACAGTTGGATACATATGTTCCATCCTCACAGATGCGTCAAGAATCTCCACCCCACCTAGCTCCTCATCAATCCTCTCAACAGGATTATGTTGTACTTCAAAGGGAACTTCTTTAGCCACTACACTGTCACTTGAAACTCAGATGGCAGTCCACTCTCCCAAGGACATCTATGTTTCTTTCCCACATATAGCCCTTAACTCTCCTACCCATGTTCTCCATGAGATTGATGTTGTGTTTGAGCAGCTTGGTTCTCCTCCCCCTTCTCCAACAGAGGAGCTGCCCCATCAAACATTTGCTCAAACTAATCAATCTCCTACCCATGGAGAAGAGGATGAGATCAGGATGACCAGTCCATCTAGACATCTTGATCATATATCCGGAGCATCCATTTCACATGAGAATCCAATGGGCTCTCATTTAAATGGATCAGGCAATAAGACTCCAGGTATGGCAACAAATCATGAAGTTCTTGAAACTGAGGCTGGAAATCCTCGGAACCAAGAAAAAGGGGTTCATGACATTCCTGAGATGGACTCAGGTCATGATAAAACTGACTCATTAGTCAGGGATTCGAATGATATCCTTAAAAGGATGGACGAATCAGATTCTAACATAAAGGAATTGACGGATTCTGTTGCTCACATTCAGGCTGATGTGACTAAGCTCACTGAGCTTGTCTCAACAGTCTTGAGTAACCAAGCCCTGCAACCCAAATCCATCCCAATGTAGGCACCTTCAATTGAAGGTACTTCCACCACTTCACCTACTTCCACTACCACCACTTTCTCACCTCAGGTTCTTCAAGAGGTGTTAAACCCACTTCTCACTGCCCAACTTACTACCTTGCTTCAATCCTTTACCCATCAATTCTCACCACTCAAAATATCCAACTGGATCTGCTGAAAATTTCAGTAGATACCAAAATCTCCTCCTTACAGCAGGAAATCACTAACCATACCAGATTTCTTGAGTCTCTTACTTGGATTGCTCCTCCTTCTCCTTAGTTCAAAGAACAGGTTGATGAAGCCTAAAAAATGGATAACGAAGGACTCATGTTTGCTGCCCAAGCTGCTAAAAGGGTAGAAGACAAGACTGAGCAAAGGAGGATGAAACAAATTAGGTTGCAGAACCAAGAGGCACTTCTCAAAGCAGCATTGGATCAACAGTTCCAAACTCAAGCTGCTAAAGCTAGCTAAGAGCAGAAGCAAAGGGAAGTCGAAGCTTATATAAACACTGGGACATCTGGAGTATCCAGAAAACCCAGACCTTCTAAATCAGCTCCCACTAAGAAAACAAAGCCCATAACCACAGCCCCATCTTCCTTTTCATCAACCACCCAAACAAATAAAGAAAGCTCACCCACTCTTTCTCCAAACTCTGCTTCTCAAACCCTCCTTGAACTATCTTCCCTTCCTATCACTCTCAATGCCTCCAAAATTGGCCAAAAACCAACACCAATGATCACTCAGTCTTTCTCAAGAAGACAAAAGAGTGTGGTCAGAAAAACCAAGACCCTCAATAACCTACCTCATAAACCTCTAAACCCTACTCAAAATCCCTCCTCAGACTTAAATGATGATCAACTCATTGCCTCTTTTGTTTCAAGAAAGAGAAGGCTCATATTTTCTGATGATGATGAGTTTGATCCTCTAAACACCACCAAAGTTCCCTCACCAATAAGATCAGCAGATGCTGAGAAACCACAAACCTCTCCAATAAAGGAATCCTACTCACCTGTTAGGACCTTCGGAAGATAAAGAATAAATAAATGGAGAAGGAAACTTGATTCTGGCTGGTCTTGAAGTCACTGGTCTCTGAGGAGATGAACTGGTGAGGACCTATCAAGAACAAATAGCCAGATTGGATCAGTAGCAAGATAAAGCCTATCAGGTTGAGAGGGAGCAGCTGATCAAGTACCTGTTGGATGAAGGGAAATACAAGGTTGAAAACTTCAGCAACTGGAATATCACTAGCCTAAAAAATGAAGCTGAAGTTTTATCCAACAGAATAAAAGCTGAAGTAAGGAAGAAAAAGATCCTTGAGCAGAGGAAAAGAATGAAGCACATCGTCATCCAAAATCAATGGAGACCAAAGAACAAAATAACAAGATGGAGAGATGAAGTTCTGTTCGATGACTGGTCAAATTTCAATAGAGAGAACAAAGACCACCCGGAGCTTTGGAAAGAAGTCACTCCCTATCCGTCTATAGTGACTCAGCTCAAGGATGCCAACCCAAGCACAATGCTTTATCATTTGCTAAATGCACCTTTGGGAACTATAGGTGCTGGGTCTGCAGAACCTCCATCTTCTAAATTTCAGCCTCCTTAGATCAAAAACTCAAGAATAAGAATAAAGAGATGGTTCTATGACTCTGTCTCCAAGAGTATGGCCATATCAAGAACTTTCTTCTCAAATTGGGATGAGATTCTCACCCTACCAACTAATGATCTGAAGGAACTGCAACACAAGACTCTGGACACTGCTGATACAGAGTATGAAGTTCTGAACTATGTTCGAACTCTTAGGAATAAAATTGGTCTACCTTTAAAAGCAAATAAATAGGTTTTGGCTTCATTAGTCCAGAGGGAGATTGTTGGAAAATAAGGACTAATGAGCAAAACCACTGAATCCAGACACTTGAATAAAACTGCGGAATGATAAAGCCGCGGATGCTTCTCTTCCAATTGAGAAACTGCTTCAGTATCAGAAGGCCATCAGCGGAAGCTTTGCCAAAAAGAACTGCCGCTAAACCTATCTACCTCAGAAGACAATAGCTGATCTTGACATCTTCGGAAGACAAACATTGCATCGGAAGAAGTCAAATGACTCGGAAGACAATCTCCTCTTCCCAAATAACTGATTACTTAATCAGCTTCCAAAAGAATAAACGCTGAACTCCAGTACATCTACTTCAACCTCGGAAGACCTGAAGACTACTGAATACTCTTGTTTCCGTTGTTATTGACTTTGTATTTGTACTAGTATGTTGTATCAGTGTCTGTAACAATGTCAACTATTTGTCTTATTATTTCTTGTGTTGTATCTCATAATGTTTGGGTATTTAAATCCCAACATTCTCTAAATATATTGAATTACTTCCCCCAAAATTCCTTGTGCTTTCTATCTTTTCTCTTCTCTCTTTCTAGGCAAGAAAACTAAAACAACGAAAATAAATTTGTGCAAAACTTTAGAGGGAGCTAAAACCAAAGCTTTGACTAAGTGTCTAAAGCCTTGTCCCTGGTAAAACAGCTACTACTCGAGGTTCTTGTAGTTCAACACGCACTAAGAGAGCCTACACCTCCTGCCCTCACTGACAAGAGCACTGCTAAAGCTAAGCTGCTACATGAGAAATGGGTGAAGGCTAATAGGATGACTTTAATGTTTACCAAGAACTCTATTAGCCCAATCATCAGAGGAGTGATTCCTGATTCGGCTAATGCTAAGGCTTACCTTACTTCTATGGAGGAGCTATTCAAAGGAACCTCCAAGGCACATGCTAGCACCCTTATAATGAAACTGGTGTCTACAAAGTATGAAGGAGTCAGTGGCATTCGTGAGCACAACATGATGATGAACGACATGGCCCGTAATCTTAAGGGACTAGACATGGAGATCAATGATGGTTTCCTAGTTCACTTCATTATGACTTCTCTTCTTGCATCTTATGAGGCTTTCAAAATCAACTACAACACTCAGAAAGAAAAGTGGATGATAAACGAGTTGATTGTCATGTGTGTACAAGAGGAAGAGCGTCAGAAGCTCGAAAAACTTGATGTTGATTACCTAATGGTTTTCGGTTCGAAGAAAAGGAAGAACAATACTCACAAGGATGATTCTAAGGTCCCTAAGTCCAATGCTTGTGCTTCTTCTAGCTCTAACAATTCCAATGGCAACCCTTACTGCAAATTCTGCCGAAAGGTAGGACATAAGCAGAAAGAGTGCCCTGATTTCAAGGAATGGCTGGCTAAAAAAGGTAATCATCTTTATATTATAATTGAGTCCTTTAATTTAAATGTTTCAACTAACACATGGTGTTTTGACTCTGGTTTTATGGTTCATGTGACCAATTCTACTCAGGGATTCCTTACAATCTGGAGGCTGGAAAGAAACCAAAGAACACTTAAGCTAGAGGATGGAAAAGAACTATCTATTGCTGCTGTGGGAACCTTAGAATTAATAATGAAAACTGATCTATGTATTAAATTTTATGATACCTTATATATTCCTGAAATTTCTAGGAATCTTGTATCTTGACCAAAGTTAGACATGGATGGTTTTTATGTTTTTCATGGTAATGGCAGACTTACTATTAGTTCTAATTCTCAAGTATTTGGTACTAGTCTTTTGGATGGTGGTCTCTATAAATTAGAACTAGATGTTGATTTCTCTAGGTCTTTGTTGTCATATAACATTAATGAGAACTCAACAAAGACTAAAAGAAAACGAGACTTAGAAACTTCATCCATGTTGTGGCATCAACGTTTAGGCCACATATCACGTGATCGCTTATCTCGACTTGTGAAGGATGAAGTTTTACCTTCTGTTCATTTCACTGATTTTGGAACGTGTCAAATTCCTTAAAGGAAAAATGACAACAGCAACTAAGAAAGGTGCCACTAGGAGTTCTAATTTATTAGAAATTATTCACATTGATATTAGTGGCCCTTACACCATTGCTGAAATAACTGGACATACTTCTTTTATCACTTTCATTGCTTATTATTCTCGTTACACGTACCTGCATCTAATCAAGGATAAATCTGAACCACGTACAACTTTTAAAGATAATAAAACTAAAGATGAAAATCAACTAAATCTTAAAACAAAATTTGTGAGATCAGATAGAGGAGGTGAATATTATGGTAGACATACTTATGTGGGTCAGGCTCCTGGTCCATTTTATGAGTTTTGTAAAGGCCAGGAGATTGTGAACCAGTATACCATACCCGATACTCCTCAACAAAATGGTGTTGCTGAAAGGAGAAATAAAACCCTAATGAACATGGTGCGCAGTATTTTAGCCAATTCAAATTTACCCTTATTCTTCTGGACCGAGGCCTTAAAGACAACAGTTCACATACTAAATAGAGTTCCTTCGAAATCTGTCCCTAAAACTCCTTATGAACTTTGGACAGGAAGGAAACCGAGTCTTAGATATATTAAAGTATGGGGTTGTCTTGCTGAAGCTAAACTCTATAATCACTTCCTAAAGAAGCTTGACATGAAAACTGTTACATGTTACTTCATCGGGGATCACGATCACTCAAAGGGTTATAGATTCTATTGTCCTTCCCATGTCACTCGAATTGTAGAAACAAAGCATGCTCATTTCCTTGAGGATTCTAAGGTCAGTGGGAGCAGTGAAAATCCTCATTCTGATTTGCATGAGGTAAAGACGCGTGGGGAGACACTCGTCGACTAACTTACCTCTGATTACTCCTCATGTACACCATGCTACTCTGAACTTCACTGCACCAACTCTGGCACAATCAGGACTTACTATGACTCAAATGTCACCGAGAATGAAGGCACCTCATTTGATTAACATCAACACAATACCAGCTATGCTAAGCCCGCTAATCAACTCAGGAGGTCATCTAGGCCTAAAGTGCCTACTATTTTCGATGATTATGTAACCTACCTGACTGAAGCTGAAATGGTTGCCGAGAAATTTACAGATCCTACCTCTTATCATGAAGCCATTACTAGTGATCAGTCTTCTGAATGAAAGAAATCTATGACAGATGATCTTGATTCCATGAAGAAAAATGATGTTTGGGATTTGGTAGAACTACCCAATGGAGTAAAACCCGTAGGATGTAAATGGGTGTTCAAAACAAAACTGGATCCGAATGAGAACATTGAACGTTTCAAAGCAAGATTGGCTGCAAAAGGTTTCACTCAGAAAGAGGGAATTGACTATCAAGAGACCTTTTCTCCTGTCTTTCGAAAGGATTCCTTAAGGAACGTGATGACCCTCGTAGCTCATTTTGACTTAGAGATGCATCATATGGACGTCAAAACTGCTTTCCTAAACGGCGACTTGTATGAATACGTTTTTCATGAAACAGCCTGAGGGCTTCATGCCTGAAGGTCAAGAGCATTAAGTCTGCAAGCTAAGGAAATCCATATACGGGTTAAAGCAAGCGTCACGTCAATGGTATCTAAAGTTTGTTGAAGTGATGTAGAAGAACAATTTCCTAAAGAATCAAGTGGATCAATGCACCTACCTTAAGATGAGTAGAAACTTCACTATACTTGTCTTTTATGTAGATGACATTATTCTGGAAAGTAATAACTTAGATATGTTGCATGATAGAAGCGCTTACATTCGCATAATTTCGACATGAAGGATCTCGAAGAGGCCTCTTACGTTATTGACATCGAAATACACCGAGATAGGGTCAATGGACTTTTGGGTTTATCTCAGAAGGCTTAGATTGAACGGGCCCTCACACGCTACAACATGCAACAATGCTCTCCTTCTGTAGCTCCAGTAGTTAAAGGATATGTCTTCGGTTCCTTTCAGTGTCCGAAGACTAAGGCTGAAAAGGCGCAAATGAGAATGATACCTTATGCATCAGTAGTCGGTAGCCTTATGTATGCTCAAGTCTGTACTCGTCCAGATTTCTCTTACATTGCTGGAATGCTTGGCCGTTATCAAACTAATCATGGCCTTGATCATTGGAAAGCAGCTAAGAAAGTACTTCGATATCTTCAAGGGACAAAAGACTTCAAGCTGACTTATAGAAGAAATGATAGTTTAAAAGTGGTTAGTTACTGTCACACCCCAGGCCGGCGGGAACGGATCGTGTTTTCCTGTCGGGCGGAAGGTTCCCGGAGCGCGATATCTTGAATGATAATCAAATGATCAGATTGTTTACATGGCACGTGATAAATAATGAGAAACGCTAACACATCAATGATATAGAATTACAAGATTAAATTATAATGTACTGTTCATAATTTAACCAAGTAAATCTATCAAAAGAATCAATGTAAGTATATCTTGTATATGTACAAGATATGCAAAAGATGATTCATTGTTCTTGTCACCAAAAGCATGCAACACAAAATAAGCTAGGTCTTCTAAAAGTCCACTAGCTAAATCCTTGCATGTAAATATCTACACCTGTTCGTCACCTGAGAAAACATGCATTTAAACAAAGTCAACACTAGGTTGGTGAGTTCATAAGTAAGTTAATTAAAAACCTTGATTCATTCACGTGCACATTCACAATGATAATTATGTTACTTGTATGTATTTGTTCACCTGTATTCCCAATGGCTCCTCAATAGTTATATTCGCAAGTACTATATTATCCTAGTAGTGATGCTTATATATAGGGCATATGTAAGGGAACTAAGCCCTAGCCAACATCCCACCACACCACTACTAGAACTCCACACTACTTGCGATACAACTATTGATTTCCATTCCCATTTCCACATGCTTATCTCATTCTTGATCACATGTGATATAATGTATAGAATAATATAATAATGTATTTGTAGTTATCAACCGAAGTTTAGATAACAATTATATATGTTAAGGATGTTAGAATTATTAAATCTGTTCCTTGAATTATTCTATACTTGTGGGGTTAACTGTTGGTACACTTTTAAATATTAAGAGTGTCAGCTAACCAATTGTCAATTTGTTCTTGAACTATAGTGCATAGAGCCTAAAAGGAATCCATTGCAATCCTCACGTAATCAGATTGAAATGCATCCGATTTACCTCTATCACCTTGTATTACTGAGGGCCTCATCGAAACGGTTACTAGTAATATGACATGAGAATATAAATTACTCAGTCTACTAGTCAACAAGTAACGATGGATTAATTACTTATCACTGCATATTAATATCACCATGTGTCGCTTCCCAGACCCTGACTGTCGTCGCCCTGTCACCAGTCATACGTTACCGGCCAATGAATTGTTACGATCAACATACTAGCCCTACAAGCTAGAGGTTTGTCAAACCTATGGTACCACTATGCTATCGTCGGTTTAGTCACGTCAAACTAACTGGTCAGCGAATTGTAGGGACTTACATGATAAACTTGTATAAATGGCACATGGTTGTAGTGATATAATACAACAGGTCAATAGCAACTAATTGTACTTATGTTCATCTGTGTGATTGTTCTCAATGTCATATGTTCTCTGTGTTATTAACAAGATTAAACAAGAACTTGTCTTATTTCTTTATGTTAATTATTTGAACGAATGATGTTGTTATCATGAAATTACATTATCATGATTATCATTCTTTGTTCCATGTTCTCCTGTAATATGTATTGAGTTGTAAAGCAAAGTGTTAAAGGACTTTTCCTATTACACTTACTTAACTCTTGTGTCGAATGTTATTACAAAAATATATAATATCTTTGTATCATTCATATGTTTGCCTGTAATTGTTCCAATGTCTGTTTAGGTAATAATAACCAAGTGTTATAAGATAAAACTTATAACTATGTTATTCCAATGTGTTGATGAACTAATAAGATATATTATTTTGTTCATCTGATAATCCCTGACATTTCATGCTCATACAAGCATGCAAACATTGATAAGCGATAACAAACAATTTATTATTATCTAAAATCAATGTAATAGCAATATGTTAAGCAAAACTTTTAAGCAAGTAAAAGTAAGCATGTTTCTCAGCCCCGAGAGTTCAAAATCAGTTAAGATTAAAGTAAAAGGGTCATATGAACTCACCTTGTAGTTGTTGGGTTGACTTAGCTTAAATGTAGATATGCACGCGTTCCTTGATTGTATTTGTGGTAGTTTTCACGATCCTGTATTGATTTCACGTTGTATTTGGCTCATAAGTATTCGTTCTAGTAATTTGTGTGTGTGTGTGAACTAACCATAACTTAGTTATCACCCTTGAATCTCGATAATGGTGTTCGTTCGGCCCTTGTTCAAGTGTTATAGATTTACACATCATGTCATATTATACTTGTCTTAATCATAAATAACCTTGTAGATTGAAAATGGTTCATAGAAAACACTTAGGTTTTTCATAAATCTAGTTTATTACCTAAATGTTAGAAACGTTTGTTATCATTGTTGTTACTTTGTTCCAATCCATTATTAATGGGCCGAAGTTACGGGCCGTGTATTTGATGTTGGCTCGATACACCACATCATGGGTCGGTAGTTTCGCGTGTGGGCCGAAAGTAAACCAATCCAATGGTTTAAAGAATGATGTTGAGCCGATTATGGGTCTTGGGCCGAGCCATGAGATCGTGGGCCAATTGACTTGGGCTAGATTAATTAGAATAAGCCGAGAACTTATTGGAACGATTACTATGATGTGGGTCGAACCAATTTGGGCTTAAACGGTGTGCTGGGCCTGATCAAATCTATGTGGGCCGAGGATGGTTCTACGGACTAATGAAACTGAAGTTGGGCCAAAGCAAAGAAGTGGGCCGCTTGTTGTAGTCCGGCTAAACAAAAAAATGGCAGCGAACCCTTGGTTTGTTTTGAGGATAAGGTTCGTTCCTCTTCATCATGTTCGATTAGGGTGTGTAGCAAGGTTCGCTGGCTACTAAGGGTTCATGGGTGAGCTGGGTTCGGCTAGGTCTAAGCTAATGGTTCGGCTACATGCATTGGTTCGCTTAGGGTTCGATCAGAGCTTCCCATGCAAGGGTTCGGCAGTATGCTTCGCTGAAATCCAAAGGTTCATCCACTGTATATGGTTCGTGAACATGATGCAGCGCTTGTAGGTTCGTGCGTGAAGCTCTCCTGGTTGAGTGTTCGCCCCTGCATTGTATAAGCAGGGTTCGGCAATGATAAGGGTGAAGGTTCGGAACTTGTTGTGGCGAACCTAGGGTTCGGTGATGACTCATGGGTTTGTCTAGGGTTTGTGGTTTGCGGCTGGTCATACCTATCTTCACAGGTTCGCCGGTCATGATAGTAGGTTCGTGGTGGTGCTTCCAGATTAGGAAGAAGGTTCGGCTACCCAATGCCGGCCCAGCACAGGTTCGTTCAAACTTTCCTTTGTGAGTCCTTCATCGTGTAGCACCATCATCAAACCTCTAATCATCTACCAAGCTCGACCAGTAGTATTGCTAAATGTAAGTGTGATTCCAAGAGTGTAAGCGCCGGCTACTAGTTGGGATCGAACCAAGGGTATAGAAACCCTATTTCGTGACTTATCTCTTGATCATACCTTGATTTTATGTGGAGTTGGCTTTAGATCCGTTGTACTTTCATGTAGAGGACGTCGAGAGCTTCGATTGGGTTCAAGAATCACCGAATTTCGTTGTGAAATGAAAAAGTTATGGGGTTTTGAAAGTGGGAAATAGTGGTGAATGGTGGTGGCCGGAAAAGTGAGCTAGAGAGAGAGTGTGGGTGATGAAAATGAGAGGAAAACTCTCATTTAGGGTTTTTATACCACGTGTAGTGTTCGGGTTTGTTTAGGTTGCTCAGTTCGTGATTTCGTCGCGTATCCGGAAAGTTACGCGTAATTTAAATATTTTAACTACAAGAACGGTTTTAATTATTTTTGATAAGTTTCAAAATTGTAAAAATGTTAAATAATTTATTTTCATTAATTTAATTTCGTTCGTGTCATGTTTCGTTTTCGTTTCGTCCGATCGCGTCACCATCGCGCGTATTTGTTCGAATCGTCATTCGAACGAACACGACGATGGTTTTGCTTTCAGACTTTTGTTTTCTACTTCCCAGTCATCATTTCAGAACGTTAAACTCACAGATATGTTCGTGTGAATCGTCACCCACGCAAACACACTGTCAGTTCGTTATTCTGAAACGACACTGCAATTTATATTTGAACTGTGTTTCCTCACTGTCGGACTCAACTAAACATCCTCTTTTCACATTGAATTGTCGGCCATCTGATTCCTGTCATCTATGGATATCAGATCGCAACCGATTTTTTTCTGTTATTCACTTGAACACTGTTGTTTCTCATGATCTGTTGTGTTAACTGTACTTAAGTTTTCACTTGAATAAACACAACTATTATTTCAAATGTACGTTGTACTTACAATATTTAAGTTTACACGAAAATACGTACAACGGTTTCTTGTATTTAGAATTCTGTCAATACGATACTGTTTACACACATGTATTTACACATAGTTACTATTTATAGTACATGTACCGTGCGGACTTGCCGGCCGGTCAGGTACTATAGGTACTAGTTGTCACAGTTACCCTGATTCTGACTTTGCTAAATGCAAAGATGACAAGAAATCCACTTCGGGGGGCATCTTTATGTTAGCAGGCGGTCCGATCTCATGGAAGAGTCATAAGCAGCAGCTGACAACA
Organism: Mikania micrantha; assembly: GCA_009363875.1. Lineage (NCBI taxonomy): Eukaryota > Viridiplantae > Streptophyta > Magnoliopsida > Asterales > Asteraceae > Mikania > Mikania micrantha. Next base: position 28,176,779 of record CM018683.1, read on the forward strand.
ACCTCAACTATGATGGCTGAATATGTTGCAGTGTACAATGCAACCTGTCATGGAATGTTGTTGAGAAACCTTATCGCTGGACTCAAAGTCGTTAACTCTATCTCTAGACCATTGAAGCTTTACTATGATAACTCAACAGCCGTTAACTTCTCGAACAGTAATAGTTTGACTGGTGCTGGTTTATATCTTGATACAAAGTATTTGTTCATTCGTGAGCGAGTTAAGGAAAATAATCTTATTATTGAGTATATAAGTACTAAAGTTATGCTTGCGGATCCAATGACTAAAGGTCTCCCTCCTAAGATATTCGAAGAACATGTTTCGAAGATGGGCTTATGTAAAGACCTTATTGCATAATATACTTACTTATGATTAATGAAATTTCCTCACTTATTTGATTTGTTTGTTTCTAAATATATGTTTATGCATGCCTAATGACATATAGACACTAATAACACAAATCATTCGTTAAAGGGCGTACTTGTTAATTGATCCTAACTTAAGTTTTAAATTTGTATTGTAGTATGATTAATGGGGGTCTTGAATTGAATAACTTATTCAATAATTGTATTTCTCTGCTATGATTAAAATTTAGAACTAAAATGAGTATTATTAATCTGCAGACTTATTTAATGTTCATAATAAATAATCATTTGGCTAAGTGGGAGAATGTTAGAATGAATTATATTTACTATGTGGCCTTTATGATTAATTATCTTATTGATCAATTAAATTAAATACCCATATAGATAGTTAATTATTTAATGGACATAATTACCCTTACTATCCTAATTAGGGTTTCCCATTAGGTGTATATATTAGGAGATAAAGGCTCTCATTATTGACTAATCTTCAACATCACACGAATTCCTAACCCTTAAATTCTTAACCTTCTCTAGCCTCTCCTCTCAATCCATCCTAATCATACACCCTAAACGGGAACCCGTTCAGATCAAGTTCTAGAACTATGTCAGGAATCAACATCGCGTTTACTGGATTCACAGGTTTAATCTAATCTTTATTTCAAACCAAAGTAATTGATCAATAGATTTGTGTCAAGATTGTCACCCGATAAAAACTATGGAATTTCTCCTGCTTGATGCAGCAAAAACTTTAGGTAGTAGTGCCAGATCTAGTAGTTATACACATAATTACATTTTTTTGTTAAAAAGTGTTTTGTATACAGGTTTTGAATATGTATATAGTAAATCTCATCAGCGACTTGATTTTAATAAAATTATATTGACAAAATCATATTATAATGACTACAAAAAGTACTAATTACACGTATGTTACAATTTAAATGCAAGCGAATTTACTATACATGTAAAAGACAAAAGCTTTTACATGTGTAATAGTGTTAATTAAAAAAAGATTTAAATTGATCTTTATGGTTCTCACGAGTTACACATGAAGAAATATTTTACGAATATTTTAGGTGTCGTGTTAATCCTGACAGTACACATACTGTTTCAGTTGTTGTACACCAGGAGACAGATGCGTTCGTCTGAAGAAGAGGCCCGAAATATGTTTTAATTAAAGCATATTGAATATATGCCTCAACTATAATCATCAACATGTTTACTTAATGTCAATGAAGATGTCACACCCCCATGTCTCGTCACCTGATGATGATGTCATTGCTCACTCTTGGAAGGTTGCGGAAACATAGTGGTGATGTCTCATAGATGGGGTGCAACTTTACTTGAACCGATATCACAACACGCAAGACTACTTAAAGAAAATATATTACAAGGGTAATGTAGCTATTACAAACCATAAGTAACGATTCACAAATTAAAACATACTAAACATCCTGAGTTACTTATTTGCACGTGTATGATTGTGCAGATTGTCTACCTACAAAAGTTTTTAAGTTTGAAAAGCCAGCATAAAGCTTATGAGTTCGTAATGAATGATCCAGTACAATAAGATATGATAAGAGAGTTATTGGTACACACTGACAAAGATAACCATGGGACCCATATCTAGTTCCTTTCCGACTGAATGATCTGATAAGATACTACTCGTCGGTAAACATCCTTGTGCCTCACTCATAATGTCCATCACATACAGTAAGCTGATATAGGAAACATGTAGCAAACATTCACCCCAAGGGAGATGAAATCCTCCCAATGAATGGGTTGTCGGCTGATAGTATCATCATTGTTCCCTGTTCGGCCCCATGGGTTCACTAGATACGGTTCGATATATTAGGACTTTTTGATACTGTGATAGAGAAATGCAACATATACATGAAAACCCATGAAATCCAATGAAATCACACATATAAAAAGATTTCATAAGAATACCCCGATTTTTGTAAAATATTAAAAAGAAAAGGGGTTGTACGAAACTCACCTGAAGTATTGCAATCGACGGTTAGTTCACATTAGTTAAGGTTTTAAAAATTATTTGTGTTTTAATTTGCTTATTAGATTTTCTTTAATGTTCAATTTCAAGGACATTGTAACTCAAGTCATCAAACTGATATTTAACCCTTAATCAGTTGTCTTAATTGAATATCACACAATGTATGATAAAACGGGAGACTATAATGATATAGGTTCCTTTTACAAGGTTGATAACTCATTGAATTAATCAAAACATCCTTAGATTAACCAAAAGGTATTGTTGTTTATTATATCACCGGAACAATTTTCGTTGGATTTCTGTAACATCAGTGTCTGAACAGTAGGAATGTATAGTAGATGATTGTACGGAAACTATTTGTAAATTATTATGTAATAATTCTATGTGAAACAGTTATGCAAACAGTGTATAAGCTCAATACTAACAAACAACACACACAGACAGGCACAATACTGACATGATTACAAATGCTAAACTGTGATCTGATAACATATGTAAATGTTAGATAGGATATAATTATGTGTAAACATATGAGAGGATAACCAAAATAAAACCGTGTTAGATGTCGATACTGGAATATTAAACTAACAGTGTATTTGTGTGGGTGATGATTCGCACGAATATAATTGTAAGTTTAACGTTCTGAAAGATATCTTATAATTAGAAAATAAAATCAGAAAGTAGAGTTGTCTTCGACTTCGTACGGGTGACGATTCGTACGAATACGTGCGAAAAAGATACGATCTGATGAAACGATATAAATAAATGTTTTTAAAATTTTAAATATAATAAAAGGATATTTAGAATATTTATCATGAATTACAACCTAAAATGATTTAAAAATGTCTATTTTATAAAGTTACGTAACGTTACGCGAAATTACGAAAATGACGAGTTAAAATGAAACCGAACGAAACCTAACACACCCTGGCTATAAAAGTCCTAAAACCCTTCACCACCTCATTAAGCAGACCCTCCTCTCTCTCTTTGAAATTTTCGTCCATTTCTCTCTATACTCTCTCTCTACCTTAATTCAACACTCAACCCACCCAAATCTTCACCAAAATCGACGTTCTTATAGCCAAAACGATCGTTGGAATGAGAAGAAAAAGGAAGTACAAAGGATCTGTGGTGAAACGAGCTCTATCGATCACAGTTTTAGAGAGAAGGTTCGGTTTTATAGGGTTTCACCCATTTTTAGCTTTTGTGCTTTGAAACCGGTTTAAGCACTTGAATTCGATTAGGATGTGCATGAAAATGGTTTAGGAACTCAAGAATCAAGTTGATTTAAAGTCTAGAAGGGTTGAACATGGTTGGATTTTCAGGAAACTAACAAAATCAATGGATGAAACTCCAAAAGAACAGTATCGATGGTACTGTTGTGAAGCAACTCATAAACCGTCAAGATCAGCAAAATCGATGGGCTTAATATCGATGCAATGAGTTCGAAAGTACAAAGGTCGATGCTCTCCAAAGACCTGGACCAAGGGGCCATCGATACTGATAGTATCGACGGCTTGGGGACTGATCTAAAGGGGCATGTCCATACTACAATATTGATGGGTGTGAGTTGTGTGTGTCCTTAACCGTCGATCATAGTCCAACGATACAAGCCTGTTAATGTCGATACTAGAACCGAGATGAACAAGTTCGATGGTCCATGGATGGTTGATGTCAAAACTGGTCCATACTACGCCTGGGCATCGATATTAACCTTGTCGAACTTAGTAGTATCGACAAGGTGTTAACTTGGATCTTCCAAGGCTTGGTCAATCCTCTACCCATCGATACTAGTGAACCATGGCCATCGAAACTAAACTAAAATCTATCTATAATAAAGCTCTAATCCCATCCAAGTAGTTTTAGCTTGAAATGAACTGTTAAGGACCAAAAATGAAATCGTGGGGAAGGATTAAACATGATAGGGTCGGCTAAGTGTTCTTAGGGTTTTATCAATGTGTTAACCGATTGGATCATTGATGTGTTGCAAAACACATCTGTTTTTCCATTTGTTTCTGTTGAGTTTCTGTTTAGTTTACTAGTTTTTAGAGTCGATTTATGCTGGTTCTTCACAATTTGGTAATTTCATGCTTGCAGGTAATAAACATGTCATTTTAGCACAAAAGATCAAGAAAACGAGCTCCAGGTTGGACGAGAACAGACCCGAGAACAAAAGAAGAGAAAAGCTGGATTTTAGGTCCTTCGCGTATCGCGAGGCCCTCAAGAAACCCTGTCGCGCTACGCGACAGGTGGAAATTACCATTTTACCCTTTTTAATGATTGCGGGTTTGACCCGACTATTTTGTCGGGTAGCGAAACCCGTCGCGCTACGCGACGGGTGTGTCTGTGTGTGTCGCGGTACGCGACGCGGGGAAAAATTCAGAAAAACGATTTCTTTTCATTAAAACGGCTGGAGACGGGATTTTTAGGTTATCATCGAATAGGAGAGACGGCAGAGGCGACCAAGAGGTGATTTTGGAGGTTTTGGAAGCTAAGGATTGAAGAATCAAGGCTTAGGATCGAAGACATCGGGTGTTCATCATTCGGTTTATTCGGTTTCTTTGTTTTTATTCGATTCCTATGTTTTTCATTTACATTAAACAGATTATGGTTTGTTTTCATATGATGTTTAGTGGCTAAACTTTTAGAACTATCTAGGTTAGGAGATTATGCATGTTTGATTTTGGTTTGATTCGGTTTTGGAACAATATGATGTGATGGATTTATGATTTAAAGATTTGGTTTTGAATATTGGATGTGTATGTATGTCTTTGGTTGTTGAATGATTTATATTATGTTCCTCATGTATCTTGGTGATTGTCTGTCACATAATAGGTGCATGCCAGAATCAATTACTGTGTGTTTTTGATTAGTGGATGAGTTGCTTTGGCCGAGTGATTCATAAGAATGTTTATTATGATTTAAATGATTAAGATGTGCAACTTGCTTCAACAGCCGTGAGGTGAGAAGTTGTCGATAAGTCTTGGTTTTTAGATTGCTAGGTTAGAGCCTTCGTGAGAAGATCAATCTAATTTGTCTATTAAACCTTGTTTATTGAGTCCAATAGGAAAATCCAAGTTGTCCCTAGCATTTAAGTGAACTGTAACTGTCGCGCCATGAGGTAGATTGTTTAACGGTTATTTCTTAGGTGTTTTGAGATTATTATACTGTGAGGTAGATAATCTAGTGGATATTTCATAAATAGTTGGATGACCTGTGAGGGAAATCCATGTATCCGGTGGTTTAACGGCTTGTAGGAACTTTAGTTGACTATCCTTGAGAAGGGTCGAGGGTGCTCTAGATTTCCTGTGAGTTTAGTATTATAAGATCCCGGTATCACATTAGTTCCAATCCTCGATAGAACCTTATCAAGCATGTATATGATTCAAGCCTAGGTAGTGTTTCTTTTTCTTCTCTGGTTTAGTCTTTGCTTGCTCGTCTGTTTTAGTCTATTTAAGTCATTATTAGTTTTACTAGAAAACCCCCTTCTTTATTATTATTTTAGTTAAGTACAAATTTTGTATAGATAAGTCCTTGAGTCTAGTTAGTACAGTCTGTAGAAGTCTGTGGGTTCGATATCCGGACTTACTTTTGTCTTGCTACATACGATAGGTACACTTGCCTGTCGGTAGCTTAGGTTTTAGAGAGTCTAGATTTATTACTTTTTGTCTAGTTTTAGAGTCGGTTTTTAGTTAGTTTATTAGCTAAGCTCCGTCGACATCAAGTTTTTGGCGCCGTTGCCGGGGACTTCTTAGTCGATTGTGCTTATTAGTTCTTTTGTCTTATCTGTGCATATTTGTGTTTTTTTTATTTTTAGTTCTATTCTATTTTATTTTTTTTATTTCTTTTTGATTCATTTTTATTTGTTGCAGGTTTGGTAGTGTATGCCACATTTACGCTCACACGGACCGCCACCTGAGCTTTCATTGCCTTCAAGGAGCGATTCGCGGGACTTTTCTGAAGGTTCTACGAGCGAGGTAAGTGCCTCCACTCCCATTTCTGTTGACATTTCTGAGCACACACCATCTTCTTCTTCTAGTTCTTCTACTCACTCTAGCCCACGTTTTCATTTTGTTCCACCTATGGCGGCACGTCGTACTGTGCATCAGCAGGCCACTGCGGGTTTCACGGGGCTTAACAACCCCATTACTCCGCCACCGATCCCGAATGAAAATTCGTGGCAGATTCCTTCATACATCATGACCGCCATTAATAATGTTCAATTCAGCGGTCGTGATGATGAAGATGCACCCGCGCACCTTGCTCGGCTCACACGCATCTGTGGCACCTTTAATCTTCAAGGTGCTACCGAAGATGCGATTTTCATGCACCTATTCCCCTTTTCTTTATCGGGGCGAGCAGCTACTTGGCTCGACTCTCATCCGCCAGGCACTTTCACCACCTGGGCTAGCCTCCGGGATGCTTTTCTTAAAAAGTACTTCCCACCTGCTAAGGCCGCCCGCCTGAGAGATGAGATCCATTCGTTCCGAATGGCCCCTGATGAGCCTTACTATCTTGCGTGGGAAAGGTTCCAAAACCTTCTAAGTCGATGTTCCCAGCATGGTTTGTCTGATTGGGCCCTTGTAGAGAAATTCTACAATGGGCTCACATATGAGACTCGTGCCCGATTTGATACTTCTGCAGGAGGCCACCTCATGGGTAAGAGAGATGTGGCTGAATGCAATGATCTTTTTGAGAGTTTTGCTCAGGCCGAGTATGAGCAGCGATCTTCAAATTGGAATTCAACTCCTATTACTAGTTCTTCCTCGTCACTGAGGGGTGTTCACCATGTGAACACAGACACTAGTGTGGCAGCTGCTTTAGAGGCTTTGGCGAGAGATGTGAAGGATCTGAAGATGAGAGTGGACAGGTGTGAGATCTGCAGAGGTGGTCATGCCACTTCTGAGTGTTTAGTGAGCCAGGAGCAGGCTAATTTTGTAGGCGGACAGGGTAGGTTTGGGCATTCTTATAACCCCGGTTGGGGAAATCATTCAAACCAAACTTATAGATCTTCAGGTAATCCCCCTGGTTTTCATTCTGGTCAAAACCAGGGGCAGGGGCAGCCGAGTGGTAGTTCTGGTAGCACTGGTAGCACTTCAGGTGCTGGTGGTGGTTTGGGTAGGATAGAGGAGTTATTGACTCAGTTAGTGGCTAAGGATGCCACTACACAAAAGATCCTACATGAACATGATGTCCTCCTCAAGAACCAACAGTCTGCATTCCTTGATTTGCAAAGAACGGTTGGTGACATTGCCAAACGGTTGGATGAACGGCCTCAAGGCCAGTTCCCGGGTCAGCCCCAAACCAACCCAAACGCCCATGTTAAGGCGGTTACTACTCGTTCTGGAGGAGAAAGAGGAGAAGTGTTCATGCCACCCGTGTTAGTTGAGGTTGAGGAGAGCGAGAGAGTGATTCCACCGGTTGATGTAGATGAGGAGGAACCGGTGGATGAGGAGATTAAGATGGAGACTCCTGGGAGGGTGCAAATGAGGCTAGTCCCAGCAAGTACCGCACCTAACAGTGAGTCTCCCGTTGAGAAACCGGTAGTTGGGAAGAAGCCGGTCATGTGTAAACCTACACCGGAGATTGATCTTACCCGTGTTCCTTACCCCGCGCGCTTAACTAATCAAAAGCACGCGAAGGAATACGGGCACTTCCTTGATATGTTCAGACAATTGAAGATCAATCTCCCACTCATTGATGTCCTTCAGCGTATTCCTAAATATGCTAAGTTTTTGAAAGAGTTGCTGAAGAGTAAGGATAGTTTGGGAGGGGTAGCCAACGTACCATTGAGTGCGGGTTGTTCTGCGGTGATCTTAAACAAGCTTCCCGAAAAGCTTGCAGATCCGGGAATGTTTACTATCCCGTGCTTATTTGGAGACGATGTGAGGAGGTATGCTCTGGCGGACTCAGGGGCTAGCATCAATCTGATGCCACATTCTTTATACGAGAAGCTAGCCCTTGGTGACTTGTCCCCCACACGCATGACCTTGTCGTTGGCGGATCGGTCGGTGAAGTGTCCACGGGGGATTTTGAAGAATGTCTTAGTAAAAGTGGATAAGTTTGTGTTTCCCGTAGATTTTGTTGTGATGGACATGGAGGCGGACACGGTGGTTCCCATCATTCTTGGGCGCCCATTCTTGCGCACCGCTAAGGCTATCATAGATGTATATGAGGGAAAACTCACTTTTAGAGTGGGTGATGAGAGCGTTTGTTTGAAGGTAGCAAATTCTATGAGAGCCGGTGGTGAGTTAGTCCATCGAATGGAGGGGGTGATTTTGGCTAGTGATGATGTCGGTGTGCATGAAGTTGTGGGAGGAGGACCATGGGATGTTGGTGATTGTGGTCTCGATGAGATTGTAGGGGAGGAGATCTCTTTGGATCCTCCCATCTGAGTTGATGATTTTGAGCTCTTGGGTTAAACTCCCAAGTGTATAGTTTGTAGATTTTATTTTTTCGTGTGTTCATTTTCGTTTGTTTGCTTTCGTTTTTGTTTGTTTTAATTTGTTTTGCAGGTTTTTAATCAATTTGATGCCATAATAATGAATTGGAGCCACCAGGTATGTATTTCTTGGCTTTAGAAGGGTTTTGGATGGTTGGGAATGATTTGGGGTGAAAATGTTGGCTAAGGCATGAAAAATCCGGAAACTTTCTGGAAAAATGACCCCATCGCGCTACGCGAGACATTTGGTCAACTTCGCGGGTCAAACTTCTGTCGCGTATCGCGACGGCCATTCAAAAATCTGTCGCGGTACGCGACGGGTCCTGGAATGTTTTTAAATGTTTAAAAACCCTAGTTTTCAAATTTTACCCCTAATTTAGCTCTCCTACATCGTATTCACTACATAGGAGACTTCCTAAATTCATTTTTGTTGCATTGAGTTGATGTTTTTCAAATTTATAGTTAGTTTTTAATTTTCTTTGTGTGATTTGTTTTTCTTTATTAATTTTAGTTAATTGGTAAGGTCGGTTTGTGGTTGGGCTTAATCATGGTTATCATTGTTTTTCTTTGGACGTGTTAATGCTTGCTTGATCTTTGTTTTGTGTAGATTTTTGTTTGCATTGTTTATAGCCTGCGGAGCAAAAGTTGTAGATTGTGGAGCTTCGTGGAAAGATTGGCACTCGACAGTTTTCTCGTTAACCAGCTAAGTCATTTTCAGTTTTTAGTTTTTAGTTTTCTTTTGGTTTTCCTTATTCTCTACATTGGGGACAATGTAAAGTTTAAGTGTGGGGATGGGAAACTTTGTTTTAGTCTTGTTTTCTTTTAGTAGTTAGTTTTTGAATTTTAGTTTACTTAAGTTTTTGAGTCAAAATTTTTGAAAATTTTTATTTTTATTTTGTTTTTACATCTTTAGCTTAGATCTTTCTTGTCCTTGTTTAAGTTGGTTGCAAAAGCATGATGGGAAATGATAGAAAAGATGGGTTTTGTGGTTTCTTTCATGGTTAATTTGTTGGTTTGGGTTTTATGTTTTGGTTATGGGATGTGTAAGTAGGCTCAATTGGTTGTTTTGTTCCTTAGAATTGGTATAATCTTACTTAAATACATGATTTTCATAAGAAACATCTTGGGCATTTGGAATTAATGAAACTGGTTTCTAGTTGTAAATGAATTTTTGCATAATAACAAGTAAGAGTTTTGAAAATCTGATTTTTGTTTGGCACATAAGTATTCTTTTTATGAGAATAAATCCGAGTCTTATGGCGCCTCCACTTCACCAAATAAGCTGAGTAAAAAGAAAAAAAAATAAAAGAAAAGAAGTTGGATTAAAAACTTATGTGTCACACGCCGGGTTGCAGCCTGGTTGAAACACCACTAAGTTAAATTCAATGGATTGAAAAATAAAAGAAAAATGCTCACGCTTCCATCTGTTTCCATTTTAAAAATATGATTTGAGAAATTTCTTGTTTGTTTATATGTAAAGATGACTTGAAAGCTAGAATCCAGGATTGATTTGATTTTAAATTTCCAAAGTGTGGGTCAAATGAAATGAAATGTAAAACATGAACTTAATGAACCATGATTGAGGGACAAGAATAATCAGTATGGGTTTAATAGGATAACAATACTTGCAATCTTTTCCAAAGCGTTGAATTTTAAATTGACTATGTTAATTGTGTAGAAACTATCTTATTTAGCTATGATCCCAGATTTTTGCATAAGTCTTTTTCAGGGACGAAAAAGAGATAAGTGTGGGGATGTGATGTGTTGCAAAACACATCTGTTTTTCCATTTGTTTCTATTGAGTTTCTGTTTAGTTTACTAGTTTTTAGAGTCGATTTATGCTGGTTCTTCACAATTTGGTAATTTCATGCTTGCAGGTAATAAACATGTCATTTTAGCACAAAAGATCAAGAAAACGAGCTCCAGGTTGGACGAGAACAGACTCGAGAACAAAAGAAGACAAAAGCTGGATTTTAGGTCCTTCGCGTATCGCGAGGCCCTCAAGAAACCCTGTCGCGCTACGCGACAGGTGGAAATTACCATTTTACCCTTTTTAATGATTGCGGGTTTGACCCGACTATTTTGTCGGGTAGCGAAACCCGTCGCGCTACGCGACGGGTGTGTCTGTGTGTGTCGCGGTACGCGACGCGGGGAAAAATTCAGAAAAACGATTTCTTTTCATTAAAACGGCTGGAGACGGGATTTTTAGGTTATCATCGAATAGGAGAGACGGCAGAGGCGACCAAGAGGTGATTTTGGAGGTTTTGGAAGCTAAGGATTGAAGAATCAAGGCTTAGGATCGAAGACATCGGGTGTTCATCATTCGGTTTATTCGGTTTCTTTGTTTTTATTCGATTCCTATGTTTTTCATTTACATTAAACAGATTATGGTTTGTTTTCATATGATGTTTAGTGGCTAAACTTTTAGAACTATCTAGGTTAGAAGATTATGCATGTTTGATTTTGGTTTGATTCGGTTTTGGAACAATATGATGTGATGGATTTATGATTTAAAGATTTGGTTTTGAATATTGGATGTGTATGTATGTCTTTGGTTGTTGAATGATTGATATTATGTTCCTCATGTATCTTGGTGATTGTCTGTCACATAATAGGTGCATGCCAGAATCAATTACTGTGTGTTTTTGATTAGTGGATGAGTTGCTTTGGCCGAGTGATTCATAAGAATGTTTTATTATGATTTAAATGATTAAGATGTGCAACTTGCTTCAACAGCCGTGAGGTGAGAAGTTGTCGATAAGTCTTGGTTTTTAGATTGCTAGGTTAGAGCCTTCGTGAGAAGATCAATCTAATTTGTCTATTAAACCTTGTTTATTGAGTCCAATAGGAAAATCCAAGTTGTCCCTAGCATTTAAGTGAACTGTAACTGTCGCGCCGTGAGGTAGATTGTTTAACGGTTATTTCTTAGGTGTTTTGAGATTATTATACTGTGAGGTAGATAATCTAGTGGATATTTCATAAATAGTTGGATGACCTGTGAGGGAAATCCATGTATCCGGTGGTTTAACGGCTTGTAGGAACTTTAGTTGACTATCCTTGAGAAGGGTCGAGGGTGCTCTAGATTTCCTGTGAGTTTAGTATTATAAGATCCCGGTATCACATTAGTTCCAATCCTCGATAGAACCTTATCAAGCATGTATATGATTCAAGCCTAGGTAGTGTTTCTTTTTCTTCTCTGGTTTAGTCTTTGCTTGCTCGTCTGTTTTAGTCTATTTAAGTCATTATTAGTTTTACTAGAAAACCCCCCTTCTTTATTATTATTTTAGTTAAGTACAAATTTTGTATAGATAAGTCCTTGAGTCTAGTTAGTACAGTCTGTAGAAGTCTGTGGGTTCGATATCCGGACTTACTTTTGTCTTGCTACATACGATAGGTACACTTGCCTGTCGGTAGCTTAGGTTTTAGAGAGTCTAGATTTATTACTTTTTGTCTAGTTTTAGAGTCGGTTTTTAGTTAGTTTATTAGCTAAGCTCCGTCGACATCAATCATCACCGATACTAAAGTTTTAGACAAAAAACTAACATTTTACAATCTATTAACCTATAAATGAATGATACATAGACTACTTAAGATCAAAAACAAAGGAATTCATTAACAAAAGGATGGAATTACTTGTGATTGGATCGATTAAAGGTTATTATAGTTAATCATGTGTTGTATGGTTCTAATTCCTTCGATACTATCATTCTTACCATCAATATTAATCTTGGATCATCAAATCCGATGAGATTAATGTTAAGGAGTCTATTTCAAACAAACACAAGAGTTACCTCAAGATAACAAGTTCCAAAAGACTATTTAAGTACTTGGACTAAACTTGACAAGTTTAGTCCAAGTTCTAAGATTTCAAACTTAATGTTTCATGACTAAACTTAGATTTTATTTAAAATTTACTACTTAATTGTATGTAAATAAAGTTTATAAGGTAACATTAACTGTTTTTTCAAAAGTGTTACAACTAAGTGAATAAGGTTTTACAAAATAAAATAACCTCTTTTAATTCAGTGAAATTTTGTAACCAAGCTTCCTTTTTATACCTTAAACCTTATCTTTTAAACATAACCTTGTTTAACTAAGTTAGATTCTACTTAATATGGGTAAGGGTTAGAATGATAAGTCTAATAAGGTAATGTAGATAAAACATCTGGTAACTCATTAGAGAAAGATTTAGGACACATAGTAACACACTCAGGTTAAAATACAATATCAAAAACTATAAAAACTTACAATACAAAACCATAACCAATGAAATCAGGTGTTGAAGCTACATCCGATACAACAAAAGAGTGCGTGCATTCTTAGTTCATACAAGGGTTCTACAACACACGTAGATCATTTGTCCCTTTTCAAACGATTTTGTTTTACTTCGGGACTGAGGAACATGTTAAAATGTTTTATATAAATGCTTTATAAATTTTTGTCATGTTCTATTACTTGTTTACTATTGAAATGTACTTGTTTACAATATTTGTTTACAATGTTGTTATGTTTATGCTTAAAACATTATGATTTCATCTATTAACTATTGTTAATATATGCTTTCTTAAATGTATGCTTTTCATACAAATACTTTCTTAAACATATACTTTCTTATACAAATACATTTTCATATGAATACTTCATCATAAGAATACTTTTTCAAACGTATACTTTCTCAAACATAATACTTTCTCATACACAAACTCATATAATACTTAAAATACTTACTATACTTATATTCTTATAATACTTCAAATAATTACAAATCATTAAACTCAGATAAGTGGTTGGTGTGCCCAGGAAGGGGCATACGCAGATGGGATCTGGGTTGGTAAGCAGGTACATGTGCACATGGTACGGAAATTCTTAATGCTGAATACTCACAAGGACTTTGTAAGACAGACTGATTGGTCGTTGAGTGTTGACATGTGGTCAACCCCTACTAGGCATTCAGTGTTCTTCGTTGTCAATTCTTATGTTTTGTAACGTATGGCTAGGATTATTATGATCCCATTTCAGTAGACTTTGTGTGTTTTGGTAGGTATCCTCTAACTACGCACCGATGAAGACCGTTACACCCGAGACATCTCTGTAAGTCCGTACTGTTAATCCTCGTGGGTAACTCGATGAGTCACCCCAATCAGAGTCTAGCAGCTTACAGTGGTGGTCTCAAACTTGGTTTTCGAACTCCAATGAAATGGAAATCAGATAACTAGAATACTTAAAACTATGTTGCGTGTTGAATTGGTAGGGAGTGAAACGCTTAATTATTAGTAATAATAATATCATATGCAGTCATGTATGTGGTGGGCTGGCAGCTGGGCTTGACCCTACGTATGCCCTACATATAAGCATACTTGATTGGATAGTTTAGGTGTTGTTAGTAAGGTTAAGGTTGTCACTCTAAATGGGTTGTTGAACACATTTTCAAACACATAACTTTATGAACTCACCAACCATGTGTTAACTTTGTTTTCTTACATGTATTCTCAGGTGACGGACATGATTAAGTTAAGATTTCAGGATGCATACTAGGATGCCCAGATAAAGGAACTCGTAGCTTTTGGAAGCACTTATTTTCTTTTTAATTGTGAATCATTTTTGATATCTTGTACATTGTTAAATTATCAAACGTGACAATTGTAATTTAACTTTGTAATCCTAGTTTAAGTGTTATTGTGCTTTAGTTATTCTCAAATGTTGTGCTATGTATACAATCTGATCATCTCGATTATCACATGATATCGCACCCCAGGACCATTCTGCCCGGTGGGAAAGTCGATCCAACCTGCCGGCTCGGTATGTGACAATTTCTGGTCTAGAAATAGACAATCCTTGTTATTGATCATTTAAATATCATGAAACATAGGAAAATCATATTGGAATTGTTTTAATAACCATATTCAATATACTAATTTGACTGTTAACATAAACATCAGATCGTTATTCCAATGACCATCCTCCTTCCTACCATTTGCTTGAAACACTTGGATTAGATCAAGCATTTCAAGGAATGATCAAGACAATCATAACTATTGTTATAATCGAATGGTTAAAACCATTATGATATATAGTATGGTTCCATGATAACCGGACATCATAACGGATTAAAACAAATATTTCACCGTTAACATATCGATTTCTATATATCTAACCGTTACGCGTTCTGGTGGATTTTCGGTGGCAAAACGACCATCAGGCGTTGTAGAGATGATCCTTAGCTTGATCTTGATGATCCTACTGCTTTGCAGAAGTGTTTTGGGGTGAAATTTACGATCTGGTCGTGTTTTGAGAGGTGGAGTTCAAAGAAAAAAGAAATGAGAAATTTGTCTGTAGAAAGCTGAAGATTCTAGTACTTTTAATAACTAACCCTTCTTCGTGTACCGCCAAAAGCTAGAAAAGGGCTTGGCGTACCACGGAAGAATCCGAAGAATTTTAGATATATTGGACTTATCGCGTACCGCCAAAGGGACTCAAAATGAGCATGGCGTACCGCCAAGGATTCCGGAGTAAAATAATTTCGAATTTTTTTTTCTTTTTATGATTCCGGAGAATTGCGAACTTCGTTTCGCATGCTTTTCACCCACGTTTACGATTTCTCGAGTATTTTCAAATAGTTACAATTACGATCGTATTATTAACGTGGATTTCAACTAAGAATGACGTGAAGCTTTTAACGTAATTGTCAAACTCTCTTCCTGTTAAAGAAATTTTGTCCTGAAATTTGTTGGAAACTTATCTAGTGACAATCGGTTATGAAAACATATGAGGATACTTTTTTTAATACGATCCTCACACCCCATGTATATTCAGGTCCACGCTGAGAATTCCATCTAACTTTGACAATTAGAATTCGGCTTCGCTTCAGCACTTTGACCCCTCTATCCATTATTTATACTGGTTATTCAATGAAATGGAGTTTGTCATCAATCTGAATATCCGCAAGAGTACTATCAATGATTCATCTGTTAAGCATTTTTTCAGATTCAATACATGGAATAAATCATGAATATTACTAAGCTCAGGAGGTAATTCAAGTTTATAGGCTACCTTTCCAATTTGTTCTAGAATTTTGAATGCTCTTACAAAACTTGGTGAGAGTTTACCTCGCTTTCCAAACCTGAAAATGTCTTTCCATGGTGAGACTTTTAACATAACTCGATCACCTATTTGGAATTATAGAGGTCTCCGACGATTATCAGCATAACTCTTTTGACGATCACATACTGCTTGATTCGTTATTGAATTAGTGTGATCTTGTCTGTCGCTACCTGTATAAACTCTGGGCCAATGGTTTGACTTTCCTCTACCTATGACCAATAGAAAGAAGATCGACATATGCATCCATACGGTGCTTGAAATGGAGCGCATTGAATACTAGTATGGTAGGTGTTATTGTATGACAATTCAATGAGTGAAAGATGAATATCCCAGCTACCTCCAAAATCAATCACACAACTTCTAAGTATATCCTCAAGGGTTTGCTTTGTAGGCTCCGTTTGTCCATACATTTGTGGATGATAAGTTGTGCTCATATTGATTTTTGTGCCCAAAGCATTTTGAAGAGTTTGCCAAAATCGTGACATAAATCGACTATCTCTATTAGAGATAATTGAGATCGATACTCCATGTCGGGATACAATCTCATTGACATAGAGTTTAGCTAATCGATCCATGGAATAATCTTCTCGGATTGGTAGGAAGTGCGCAGATTTAGTAAGGCAATCAACTATAACCCATATAGATTCATGATTGTGCGACGTTCTGGGTAATTTGGTGATGAAATCCATAAACATCTGATCCCATTTCCATATGGGAATCTCTAGTTGTTGCAATAATCCAAAAGGTTGTTGATGTTTTGCCTTAACTTTAAGACATGTAAAACATCTATCCACATATTCTGCTATATGTTTCTTCATTACAGGCCCCTAATAAAATTCTCTAAGGTCTTTATACATTTTATTGGAACCTGGATGAATAGAATACACGGACTTGTGCACTTCATCCAATATGATTGATCTAATGTTACCAAATAGAAGAACCCATATTCGGATTTTGAAATACAACACTCCATCGATTTTGGTTTCTAATTGTTTGTCTAATCCTCTTAGCTCCTCAACTGGGTAGTTTGTTGCTTGTAACCCTTGTTGCTAAGCTTCTCTAATTTGAGGAATTAGACTTGTTCGAATAGTCATTCCTAACGCTCTCACACGTAAAGGTTTGACTCTTTCTTTGCGACTTAGGGCATCTGCTACGACATTTGCTTTGCCTGAGTGATAACGAATTTCACAGTCATAGTCATTTAGAAGTTCTACCCATCGCCTCTGTCGCACGTTCAACATCTTTTGACTGAGAATGGGCTGAAGACTTTTGTGGCCAGTGTAGACAATACACTTTGTTCCATACAGGTAGTGTCTCCAAATCTTAAGTGCAAACATCACTACACCAAGTTTTAGATCATGAGTGGTATAATTCTTTGTAACATCAGTGCCGGAAACGTCACCGAAACAGTGATCTCTACAGTAAATTGAATAGTAATCAGATACAAACTATATGTATTTCATTGTATGTCATATTCATATTATATATCATTATCATTTTGTGTTATAAAACAGCGAATTCAGAATGATTTCAGAGAAACAAAACTCAGAAAACATGGTTAATCAGTCAGATAATTATCTGGCAACACAGAACCATCATGTAACTATTTGTTAGGATCTTATTATGTATAAACGTATGTGAGGCTTTACAGAACAAAACAACACGGATGTTGTTATATGAATGCTAAATTGACGGATTATTCGTATAGATGACGATCTGTACGAATAAATCTGAAAGTTTAACGTTCTGAATGATATCCGATAATTAGAAAACAATATTGAAAAGTATAGTTATCGTCGTGTTCGAACGGGTGACGATTCGAACGAATACGTGCGACGACTGTACGATTCAATTTTTAAACGGTGATTAAATAATTCTGAAAATTTTAAAATAAACAAAAGATATTTAGTTAATTTACTAGGAATAACCACCTAAAATAATTCTATAAATCTTGTTTTAAAATCGGGCCGTTTCGTTACGAAAAGTACGAAAAACCGACGTTTTACGCGAAACCAAACGAGATCGAACTTATTGGGTATTTTCTAAGACAATTAATGGGGCCATTAAACCTCACAACAACCACCACCAACCTTCTCACTCTCTCAAATTCGTCCTCTCTCTCTCTAGAAATTACTCCACCATCTCTCTGGGAATTCTCGCTCATTTCTCATCAGATTCAAGAGTTCCTGGTGTCAAAACGACCACCACATCAAGTAGAACACGAAAGTACAAGAAATCTAAGTTTCCATCTGTAATTTCGAGGTAAATTTGTAGTTTTAGCTTCATTTTTTTCTTTTAAACACAACATGTGAATATGGTTGCAAGTTTTAAACTGTTTTAGAGTTACTCCCATGTTAAATCGAGTTAATATGAGTGTAATGGAGGCATGGGGTCGATCAGTAGCTAACAGGGATCGAGTTTTGTGGAGAAGAAGGTGCAGGTTCGTGACATAATCGATCGGCCGAACCTATTGCAATCTGGAAGGAGAGGGCCGAACCTAGGGTTCCTTTAGCCGAACCTATGAGACCCCGAACCCTTCGACGAACCTGCATGCCAAATGTTTCAGCCGAACCTTCCTAGCTGAACCCTCCCCTCGAATGAACCTGTGCTACTCACGAACCCTATGCTGGCCGAACAGGTGGGATTAACCGAACCTGAGCTGTCACGAACCTCTCTTCTTGTTAGCCGAACCCATGGCAAACCTTGTGCCAACGAACCCTTCACGAACCAAGCTCCATGTTAGCCGAACCCTAGTCCTTGGCCGAACCTCATGCAGCGTAAGCTTGGATGGGCCGAACCTTGCATGTCAAGAACCATAGGACCCACGAACCTACCTTAACTGAAACCATGCATACACGAACCTGGGAGATATTCTTTAAACTAGCCGAACCTTGGATCATTCAAGCCGGTTGATGGCAGCGAACCTAATAATCCTTTATATGACCACGAACCTAGGGCTTTTGCATGGGAATTGGACCTTATAATGTGCATGCATGAAATGTCAATTAGGGTTTACCTACATAAAATAAATGCTTAACTTTAGAGAGCCAACATGGTTTGAACAATATGAGTTATAAATTTAGAATGGGCCAAAGGAATATGAGTTAGACTTCTAATGGGAATGGGCTTTCTTAAAACGCTCTAACAACTCAACATGAGGAGTTGACATCTATTTAGTTGACCCAATATGTTGATGAGAAATCAATTGGTGATCAAAGACTATCAATGGGCCGAAGTAGGCCCAATGGGCTTAAATAAAGCCCATCATATGTTAAAGGACATTTTAATTAAAATTAATGATGTTTTAATAAAAGAAAATGAATTGTGAACTTGTTTTAAATCTAATTAAATGATTTTGACTTAATGTCTAACTTAAAATGAGTTAAATTAAAAACATATTAATTGAGATGTGTTATGATTAACTATTGGGATACGGGTGACAAATGGGTATTTAAGTTAGATTAGTTAGATTAAATCTTAGAATCATATTAGCAACATAGGACACTTAGTTGCACACCGAGACCAAACCTTAGATACGACGACTAACACGTATACTTATCGTATTCGAACTCTTTTAAAACAACTCAGGAACTGAAGGTACATAGTCTACAAACAAAGAGCGTGCATTTTGTGGTAGTACATTACACAGCAACACAGGTGAGTTCATTGCCCCTTTTCTAAACGTTTTGTTTTCAAACGCGGGGCTGAGAAGCATGCGCAAATTATTTTTGCAAGATTATATTTACTTAAATGCTTTTACTAAACATATGTTTGTATGTATAATTGTTATCCTAGATTCTATTTACGTATACAATATACATGAATTAAAAGTAAGTTGTTTATTCATTATGAATAGATAACTGTTTCAAATTAAAGAACTATTTTCAAAGATCTACTTTCAAAGACCTAAAGATCTAAAGCAAAGAACTATTTTCAAAGGTTTATTTACAAGGAACTATTTCAAAGCTCTAATTTCAAAGAACTAACGGTCTAATCAAAGTACTATTTTCGGTGTTGTGTAGTCAAAGAACTAACGATCTATTTCAAAGAACTATGTACAAAGAACTATTTTAAGGGTCTGACTGGGAAATATCAAAGATAGCATGTGCCAATCTCATGTTTGAAAGATGTCCTAGATAGACTGATCGAATATGAGACGCATGCGTGATGATATTTACAGTATTCCCTAACTGATTTGAGGAACATCTGCGAAATGCTCAAAGATAACATGTGTTAAAGAACTAAAGAACTATACAAACTACGGACGGTCTAAAGAACTATAAAAGCCTGTATATCAAAAGATGTCCTAGCTAGACTGATTGATTATAGGTCGCATGTTTGATGAGGTTTACAGATCTCCTTTACTACTAAGAACCCTGATTGCTAGACTAGTCTACTCGAGTTGACCAAGGCCCAATCATTAGGTCTTAGATTTTATTAAATGTTTATTTATTTATTTGACTAAGCATTTATTAAATTTTTCCTACAAATGTTGTGGTTGATCATAATTGTGTGATGAGGTTGATCATAATTGTGTGATGAACTCAAGGAATCAATAGAGATTCCAAATTGTTGTATTTACAGGAACAAAGAACTGAAGAACTAGTGAGTTAATGATGGGGGGTAAAATGCTTAATTATCATTAGCAACAATGCCATATGTGATTTAGTATGTGGTGGGATGTTGACTGGGCAGGCGGTAAGTTCGACCCTACATATGCCCTATATATAAGCATACAGAATTGGATATTGCAGGTGATGTTAATGAGATTAAGGTTGTTACCTGAGGGTTTAACAAATGTTTTGTATGTATGTTAGAACTATGGAGGAATGGAAGTAAATGGTAGGTAAAAATGCTTAATTATCATTAACAACAATGTCATATGTGGTTTAGTATGTGGTGGGATCGCGTCTGGGTAGGTTGTAGGCTCGACCCTTTCGTATGCCCTATATATAAGCATACCGAACTGGATATTACAGGTGAAGTTAATGAGGCTAGGGTCTTTACCGAAAAAGGATTACAAAGCTATTTTTCAAATACTAAAATATATGAACTCACCAGCCATGTGTTGACTTTATTTTTGCATGGCTTCTCAGGTGACGAACAGGTTAACTAAGGAGTCATTCCTTTTGGGCTAGGATATCAGTTAGAGGACCTAGCATTTTGGACATGTATATTTTGAAGCATCATTATACAATATATTTTGTATATCTTGTGCAAATACAAGATAGAACAATTATGATGTTGATGATAGATTTACATTGTTAAATTATGAACGATAATGATGTAATTTAACTTTGTAATCCTATTCTATTTAGCATTTCTCATTTATATCATGTGCAATGTAAACAATCTGATCATCACGATTATCACTCACGATATCGCGCCCCGAGAACCTTCCGCCCGGCGGGGAAACCGATTCGACCCGCCGGCTCGGGGTGTGACATTCTTCTTGTGTATTTTTAACTGCCGAGAAGTGTAAGCAATTACCTTGTCTTTCTTCATTAGCACGCACCCTAGACCTTGACGAGATGCATCACAATATACCGTCAAGTTTTCTGTACCTTCCGGTAGTGCAGGTATAGGCGCGTTGCAGAGTTTATGTTTCAACGGTTGGAACGTCTCCTCCTGTTGTGAATCCCATATAAACTTTTGATTTTTCTGAGTCAAAGTTGTGAGTGACAAGGCTATTTTTGAAAATTTCTTAATGAATCACCGATAATAACCTGCCGGTCCTAAGAATTGATGAATTTCAGTTGGGGTTCGAGGTGTTTCCCATTGTTTTACTCCTCTAATCTTACTAGGATCCACTTGTATACCATTTTCATTTACTACATGTCCAAGAAACTGAACTTCCTGTAATCAAAATTCACACTAGGAAAATTTGGCGTATAGCTTTTCATGTGCTAAAAGCTCCAAAATTAGTTTCAAGTGTTTTGCATGTTCCTGTTGATTTCGGGAGTAAATGAGAATGTCATCAATAAATACAATTACGAACTTATCCGGATAAAATCTACACACTTGATTCATCAGAGCCATGAAGACTGCTGGTGCATTTGTTAAGCCAAATGGCATTCCGAAAAACTCGCAATGTCTGTATCGGGTTCTGAAAGTTGTTTTAGGAACGCCATCCTCATGAATTTGTAGCTAATGATATCTAGACCTTAAATCATTATTAGAGAAATAAGTAGCACCTTGCAATTGATCGAATAAATCATCGATACGAGGTTGTGGATAACGGCTCTGGATTCTTAATTTATTAAGTTCTTGGTAGTCGATACACGTCCTGAATGAACCATTTTCTTTTTCACAAAAGAATTGGCGCTCCCCAAGATGAGAAACTAGGTCTGATAAAACCTTTGTCTAACAGTTCCTGTAATTGACCTGAAAGCTCTTGCATTTCTAAGGGTGCTAAATGATAAGGAGCTTTAGCAACAGCTGTTGCACCTAGAATCAAGTCAATACGAAGTTCAACTTGTCTCACTAGGGTAATCCTGATATATCATCAGAAAAAACTTCAGGGATATCTTCGATACGTTTTTGTGGAAATATGTTCTCAGTTACATGTGTTAGATAGGCCTGATAACCTTTCCTTAAGCATTTCTGAGCTTGCATGCATGATATGATACCAAGTTTCCTACCAGCTTGTTCACCTTGAACTATAAGTGTATTACCGTCTGTTAACGGAATACGGATCACCTTGTTTTGACATACTTCTGCTTGATTGTCTGAAAGCCAATCCATGCCGACAATGACATCAAAGCTTCCAAGTTCAATGGATAAAATATTGATATTGAAAAGGTGATCATTCATATTCAAGGAACATCCTTGAATAACATTGTTAGCTTTGATCAACTTGCCATTAGCAAGTTGCATGACATAGTGATGTTCTAGACTTACAGTAGGCAATGAAAGTAATGATGCAAATTCAGGAGAGATAAAACTCTTATCTGCCCCTGTATCAAACAGAATTAATGCGTATAGATTATTGAGAAGAAACGTAATAGTAACGATATTTGCATCATTCCTAGCTTCTTTTGCACCAATCTGGAAAGCTCTTGCTCAAGCTTCGTTTCCTGGATTGGTGGTGTTGTTGTTAGGACAGTTTCTCATGAAATGGTCAGACATTCCACATTTGAAGCATGACCTATTCGGTTGAGTGGGTTGTCGCGGTGCTTGATGTGGTTGACGGACAGGAAAATTACAGTATTTTGAATAGTCTCCGACTCGATTACAGTTTATACAAACAGTACATGGTCCGTTGTGATGAAATGGACACTTGTTACACTTTGGTGCTTGCCCAACATAAGTTTTCTTTTTTGTTGAACCATAGCTTTTGACAGTTTGAGTATTCCGACTGGTTTCACCAAGAATCCTTTTTTTGCTTTTTTTTTTGTGCCACTTACGTTTAATGCCCTTTTTGTTACTAAGGGTGCTGACATTGGTAACACTAGAATTTTTTTTTATCACCCATTATTGATAGGGTACCACTTCTTACCACCTCATCAACAAGCTTATTGGCTAAGATAATGGTACATTCTAGAGTTGTGAGTTTGGCGGCGGCTACAATTCCTTAGATTTAAGGAACCAAGCCTTTGATTTATTTTTCTACTAAAGCTAGTTCAGTAGGAAACATGTTAGGAAGTAAACATGTGAGTTCAGGGAATCGACCAGTATAATTCTAACATTCTGCACCGACCATAGAATGATTCAAGAACTCTTCTTGAAGTTTCTTGATTTTGGTGACTGGGCAATATTCTGAAATAATCAAAGTTCAAAACTCATTCCAACCCATCACATCAACAGTGGTCGTACCCAGTATTCTCACTTGGGTATTCCACCATGTCAAAGTGGAGTCCTTAAGAGAACAAGTAGCATATAGTATCGTTGATCCTTCCTTGCCAATGAAAGTAGGAGGGTTGCAGGAAGTAAAGTACTTATAGGTACATCCTTGTTGTGGTGGATTAGGAACAGTTGTTGTTGTACCTTTAGTATGATGTGTTTCTACGTGTCCACCAGTAGCAATGTGTTCAGCATGATCTCCACCTGAACCAGAAGCGATATTTTGTTGATGTTGGGTTAATATATGTCACACCCCCAAATTTCAACTAACGTAATCATACCATTTAGGGCGTGACAAACCAGGATCTCAGGCATTAGACATAACGAAAGACCTCTATATGCTTTTAAACATAATTCAGTCTCAATTTGGAAAATCAAAGTTTAACATTTGTGGAAGCGTTTGAAAACCAATAACAAAACATAACAGTTGAAAAAGCATAAATACAATGTTCTATGTTTTAAATCAACAAGTAAACATAAACTGAATGCATGAGACTCAACATCCTAGTCCCTGCTCATCCATGCTTGTGCTCTAGTGTCCTGAGAAAACATGCAAATAGAGTCAACACAATGGTTGGTGCATACACAGGTTTGAATAATCACAAATGTTTGAACAACTGTTTGAAATGAAATGTTTGCAGATAACATAATCACACATTGCATAGTCATGATAGCTAGTCATTGTACTATTTACATAAGCGGTCGACACCGAAGCTAACTGTTAGAATGTTGGTTGCCTTTCCACTATTGTTTAGCACAAACAATAGTAATGTTTGAATTGGCTAGTTAAACATTTGCGTAGACCTACAATCTACCTAGCGCGGTTTGTCAAACCCAATAGATCTATCTTCAACTACCACGCTTTGCAATACAACAAACTAAATGGTTCGATATGTAAGGACTTTTAATGCTATGTTCTCACTTATCGTAAGTAGCTAACCCATGCAAGTGATATGTATCTAAAATGTTTGATTGCACATGTTTTCTCCCCCAAAACAGTAAAATATAGAAAGGGATTGTGTACTCACCTTATTATGCAACATAATGATCAAACGTTTGTGAACACACGTAGATAACCTTCTACAAAGAATCTGTGTTTTAACAATAACATTGGGTAATTCGAAATGTTAATTCGTGTTTGCAGTTACATACGTGTCAACACACGTATACTAGATTGTTTGAAACATTCATACAAAAGTATGCATGCTTTCGAATTCCTTTGTTTAAATCATACAGTATATATGATTTCGTTTAAACATGCGTAATTATACGAGATTATGGTTTCAAGTCAAAATGTAACTTTTATTGTTTCATTATGTTCAGAATTAAAATCTGGTTCCAATGCAATTCGAACGAATCGATTTGGGGTTAAAACGAATGAGTTATGATGAAAATACCAAAAATTGGTTTTAAATTTCAAAAACTGGCAAGGGCAAGGATCGAACCTTGACCTCCCGAACCAAACACACACACCCAACTAGTTCTTAATGGTTTTAAACACAAACAGGTCGGTTCCCCTTGTTCTTTCAACCGAACACATTTGAGTTCGAATCGACCAACAATTCGATCCCAACTGACCCTTGAACCATAGGGCTTTTGTTCTAGGAATTTAGACGAGTCTATAGACAGGTTTAATTTAAGTTTTGGTTTAGTCTTAATGGTTTAACCATCCCCAATCGAATTCGAATTCAATTTCGTAAATGCTAGATCCAAATTGATCAGATTACTAAACAAAAGATCTTGGATCCATAAGGTTTTCATTTTACGTATAATTTCAAAGCTTTCTGTCATTTTGGATTAAATTTTCAACTGGAAAAAATTGACCAACAATTCGATCCCAACTGACCCTTGAACCATAGGGCAAGGATAAAACCTTGACCTCTCGAACCAAACACACACACCCAACTAGTCCATCTTCTTCATTTTTTAACAATAAGGCTGATCCTCAAATGGTTTTAAACACAAACAGGTTGGTTCCCCTTGTTCTTTCAACTGAACACATTTGATTTCAAATTGACCAACAATTCGATCCCAACTGACCCTTGAACCATAGGGCTTTTGTTCTAGGAATTTAGACGAGTCTATAGACAGGTTTAATTTAAGTTTTGGTTTAGTCTTAATGGTTTAACCATCCCCAATCGAATTCGAATTCAATTTCGTAAATGCTAGATCCAAATTGATCAGATTACTAAACAAAAGATCTTGGATCCATAGGGTTTTCATTTTACGTATAATTTCAAAGCTTTCTGTCATTTTGGATTAAATTTTCATGCTCGTTTGCATACTAATCCCAAATTCATTTTGTGTAACAAACCCTAGTCTTCAAATTTATAAAACTCGTTGTGATTAGATTAAATTTGTATAGGATTTTTGTTTAAAAGATAATTCCGAAACTATGTGAGTAATTTGATTTGATATTTGAACACATTTGGATCAAAACCCCCAAAACCTTTGTTATCAAGAACCCTAAAATTAGAAATCCATCAATTCGAAATTGTGATATAAATTTACATAGGGTTTTCGTTCAACATGTTATCACGAAATTGTTGGTGTGAATCAATTTGACTTTCGAATTCGTTTACATTAAAATCCCCAAATCGTCCCATACTATGAACCCTAGAACTCGAATTCGTGTAATTCAATTTTTTTTTGATGAAATTGAGTCAGGTATTTGCTTAGTTGAGTCATTTAGATTGTTTATGTCACACCCCGAGCCGGCGAGCCGGATCGTGTTGCCCGTCGGGCGGAAGGTTCCCGGGGCGCGATATCGCGGGTGATAATCATGATGATCAGATTGTTTACATAGCATCAATGTTAAGAATAACTAAGCACAATAAAACATTAAGCTAGGATTACAAAGTTAAATTATAATATCAATGTTTAGTAATTTAACTAAGTAAACCTATCAATATAATCAAATGTTACTCTCTTGTATCTGTACAAGATATCAAAAGTGACTCATATTAAAACAAAAGTTGTGATGTTCATAAGTCTACTAGGTCCTCTATCTGAGCATCCTAGTATGCATTAATGAAGTCTGAGCCTATTCATGTGCATCACCTGAGAAAGCATGTAAGAAAACAAAGTCAACACAATGGTTGGTGAGTTCATAGAGTTTTAGTATTTGAAAAGTAGTTTTGCAAACCTTCTCGGTTTTGAAAGCATGTGATCTGCTCCTTTCATCACATGATTTGACAGTTCCACCTCTAGCTTCTGAAGTTCGTGTTTGGGACATAATTCATTCCTTAATAGGATTTTGAAGTCTGCCCATGGCATCGCTAGTGCTTCTTCCCTGCCTCGAGCTTGTATTTGAGAGTTCCACCATGTTAAGGCACGCTTACTGAAAGATCCAGCAGCGTAGCGGATGTCACACCCCGAGCCGGCGGGGTAGGATCGGATTTCCCTGTCGGGCAGAAGGTTCCCGGGGCGCGATATCGTGAGTGATAATCGAAATGATCAGATTGTTACATTGCACATGATACATAAATGAGAAACTTACTAAAATAAAATAGAATTACAAAGTTAAATTACATCAGTTAAGTTTATAATTTAACAATGTAAATCTACTATCACATCATAAATCTTCTATCTTGTATCTGCACAAGATATACAAAATAAGTTGTATAATGATGCTACAAAATATGTAGGTCCAAAAAGGCTAGGTCCTCTATCAGATAACCTAATCCAAAGTAATAACTCTTCAGTTGACATGTTCGCCACCTGAGAAGTCATGCAAAAATAAAGTCAACACATGGTTGGTGAATTCATATAGTTTAGTAATTGAAAAATAGCTTTGAAAACCTTCTAGATAAAACCTTAATCTCATTAACATCACATGTATCATCCAGCTCGGTATGCTTATGTATAGGGCATACCCCTGAGTCGAGCCTACAAGCCCGCCCAGATGCCATCCCACCACATACTAAGCCACATAGGACATTGATATTAATGATAATTAAGCATTTTACCCACCATTCCCTTCTATGATCATCCAAGATTTAAAACATTTTGTTTAACAGTTTAAGACACACATGATAACCTTGATAACCTCCTCGGTAACAACCTTAACCTCATTAACATCACCTGTATCATCCAGCTCGGTATGCTTATGTATAGGGCATACCCCTGAGTCGAGCCTACAAGCCCGCCCAGACGCCATCCCACCACATACTATGCTGAATAAGGTTCGGCCATCACTATAAGGTTCGGCCGGCTTGAATGCCCTCACGAACCTGTATCAAGTCGTCTTCCCCATCGATCAGGACCTGTTAGAAGTTAGTTTCTAGAGCTTCCTAGTCGATTACAATGGTTTATCTAAGTGATTTCTATGTGTCTAAGCCGATAAACACAACGAAAACTACATGGTTCGTGAAATGCAATACTAAACCGAATTTAAACTGTAGATTTACCTCAAGATGACGGATGGAAGCTTAAAATCCTTGTACTTTCTTGATCTATGCAGCAAGAGGAACGTTTTGACACTAGCTATGCTCGAATCCAACTAGAATTTGGCTCCAAATCTTAGAAAGAAGGTTAACTTTCTAGTGAGAGAGAGCTAGAGAGAGAGAAACGAGATTGGAGTGAGAGAGAGAGGTTGGTGATGGTTGTTATGGCAATTAATGCCATAATAAAGACTTTCACACACCCGGTAGTTCGGGCTAGTTCGGTTTCGCGTAAAATGCCGTTTCGCGAGGTTTTCGCGATGAAACGACGCGGTTTATAAAAATAGAATTTTTTTTAATTAATCTAAGTGGTTATTCCTAGTAAATTAACTAATATCTTTTATTTATTTTAAATTTTAAAAATATTAATTTACTATTTACATCGAAACGCACGGTTGTCGCGCGTATTCGTTCGAATCGTCACTCGTACGAACACGGCGATAACTATACTTTTCAATCTTGTTTTCTAATTATAGAATATTATTCAGAAAGTTAAACTTTCATATTGATTCGTACAGATCGTCACCTATACGAATAACCCGTCAATTTAGCATTCACATAACAATATTCGTGTGTTTTGTTCTGTAAGGCCTCACATACGTTTATACATAATAATTCCTAACAAATAATCTCATGTTGGTCTGTGTTTCCAGATAATTATCTGACTCAAGAACCATTGTTCTGAACTTTGTTTCTGTTGAATGTTTCTGAATTTGTTCTATGATAACACAATATGATAATGATAAATGATATGAATATGAAATATACTGAAATGTATATGGTTCGTACCTGTTTACTGTTCATGCTACTGTTTAAGATCACTGTTCCGGTGACGGTTCCGGCACTGATGTTACAGCGGATCTTATGGTGTTCTGGAAAACCACTGATGTCCAGTGTAGTTTCCATCTTCTCTAGCCATTGGATCAGTCCAACAGCTCCTTCAACGCCACTAAAGCTTGGCGGTTTACATCCTACGAATGATTTGTAGGAACAGTCTGAAGTAGTGCCGATGTTTCCACTAGCTTCCCCCGTAGTATGCCCGGAGTTGTTACCGTGGCCTTGAATTCTGTTAATCATCTTCGGGATAATATCCTTCAGTTGGTTAGTCAGCTGGCTACTCAGTAATGTTTCCAAGGCAACAGTAGCAGGATCCAGAACTAGAGTTGCATTCGGGTTCGGGGGAGGGTTTAGTGGAGGAGGAGGCAGTGGTGAATCTGGTGGTGTAGGGGTAGTTGAGTGAGGTGTAGAGGCTTGTGGAGTCGGTTGTCTTCTGGGCGGCATTCTGATCATAACCAAAGGATATTGGTTAGTGCAGTGATCGAATGCAGAAGACACAATGCAATCCTAAATCCTATGTTCTCTACATGAGGGTCCCTAAGTTATAGTCTAGGCCAAAGCATTTAAGTAAATGACCTATTATTCTCTATAACCTTAAGCTCTGATACCAATCTGTCACACCTCGAGCCGGCGGGCCGGATCGTGTTGCCCGTCGGGCGGAAGGTTCCCGGGGCGCGATATCGCGGGTGATAATCGTGATGATCAGATTGTTTACATAGCATCAATGTTAAGAATAACTAAGCACAATAAAACATTAAGCAAGGATTACAAAGTTAAATTACAATATCAATGTTTAGTAATTTAACTAAGTAAACATGTCAATATAATCAAATGTTACTATCTTGTATCTGTACAAGATATCAAAAGTGACTCGTATTAAAACAAAAGTTGTGTTGTTCAAAAGTCTACTAGGTCCTCTATCTGAGCATCCTAGTATGCAGTCCTGAAGTCTGAGCCTATTCCTGTGCATCACCTGAGAAAGCATGTAAGAAAACAAAGTCAACACAATGGTTGGTGAGTTCATAGAGTTTTAGTATTTGAAAGATAGTTTTGCAAACCTTCTCGGTAAAACCTTAACCTCATTAACAACACCTGTATCATCCAACTCGGTATGCTTATATATAGGGCAAACGAAAGGGTCGAGCCTACAACCCACCAAGACGCCGTCCCACCACATACTAAGCCACATAGGACATTGCTGTTAATGATAATTAAGCATTTTACCTACCATTCAATTCCATCATAGTTTCAAGCATCTTGTTTAGAAGTTTAAGTTATCTACCCAATAGCATTCCCAAATCCCCTCAGTAACAACCTTAATCTCATTAACATCACCTGTATCATCCAGCTCGGTATGCTTATATATAGGGCATACACCTGAGTCGAGCCTACAACCCGCCCAGACGCCATCCCACCACATACTAAGCCACACAGGACATTGCTTGTTAATGATAATTAAGTGTCTTACCTACCATCAAATCCCATCAGAGCTTTAAGTGTTCTGATCAAAGTTTCAACACGCACAAAGTAGTATTAGAGCATCAAGTTTTGAGAGTTACCATTATGGAAAGCTGAACACCCTAAGGAATTCAGCATCCATCCATAATGGAACTAAGTAGGACTCATGACATCGGTGTTTTGATAAAGGAGTCTTCAAGATAACACAAAGTCAACTAGAAGAGTCCAAAATCATCCTAGTCACTCGTCACAACCATGAGTAAATCAAGAAGAACACTAAATGACTAGTAGGGCTTGACCACTGTCAAGACGCGGCGGCCAATCAGTCTGTCTTACAGGATTCTGACAACGAAGAACACTGATGACTAGTAGGGCTTGACCAATGTCAAGACGCGATGGCCAACAGTCTGTCTTACGATGCCTGACAACGAAGAACACTGATGACTAGTAGGGCTTGACCAATGTCAAGACGCGATGGACAACAGTCTGTCTTACGATGTCCGATAGCTTAAACATATAAGTTTAAAGCATTCCCATAGTTTTACTGATTACTAGTAGGGGTTGACACATAGGTCAACACGCGGCGGTCAATCAGCCTGTTGTCTGAGCATTCCAAGTATATTAAGCATTCAAGTGTTTCAAGTATTCCACGCACATCGAGCATTCAAGTATTCAAGTATTCCAAACACATCGAGCATTCAAGTGTTCAAGTGTTTCAAGCATCAAAGTCTTTATAGCCTTTTTAAATAAGTGAGTCTTTTTAAGTTTTCAAGTTTACACAAGTATAGTTTTTGAAAGCATTCCCAGTTTTAGTTTCTGTCTTCCCTATGTATTTAAAAGCTTCGAGAGTTTTAAGCAATTAAGTATAAGTGTAAATAGCATTAGCCATACGGTTGAGAGTATAAGTTATCAACTTTTAACATGAATAAAGTATTAGTATTTAGAATATGTGTATATAGCATTAGCTTTTAAAACGAGTGTATGAAGTATTAGCACTTAGCGTAAGTGTTCAAGCTTTAGCATCGAGCCTGTAGTTTAAGCATATAGTTTATAGCATAAGTATCGAGCGTATAGTTTAAGCATAAGCATCGAGCGTATAGTTTAAGCATAGAGTTTATAGCATAAGCATCGAGCATATAGTTTAAATATTAGTCTTTAGTCCCCAGCATCAGAATTACAAGTTTAAGCATTACGATAAGCATCTTGAATAAGTGTACAAGCATTAAATAAACATTTCAATAATTGTTTAAAGTGTATAACATGCTTCTCAGTCCCGAGGTAAAAACAAATATGTTTATAAGGGGACAAATGAACTCACCTTGTAGTGGTTGTAGTTGACTTAGCCTAAACTAGAAATGCATGCGCTCTTTGTTGTACTTGATGTTTTCACAATCATGTATTGATTTCACGTTGTTCGTAACTTGTAAGTATGAGTTGTAGTGACTTGTGTGTGAGTAAGTGTCTTAGCCCTAAGTTGGCTAACACTCGTGAGTTTCGGTCTTGGTCTTCATTCGGCCTTGATTTACTTGTCATAGATGATGTTACCCTTTAACCTCTTTTAATGCGTTACTATGAAATGTCTTTATATTGTATGTTAAGTTTAACTTGTTGCCATTATTAGACTTGACGTAGTTTGTTGCATCATTACAAGAAGCCACATCATATTGTAAAAGTTAGAGTTTCAACACTTTCTAAGTATAACAATTAGATTTATACTTTAACCCTAACATGTGGTTATTGAATTTATCTATTTCATCATTGCTTCTTAATTTCTTGTTTTAGTTACAACCCATTCCATGTGGGCCGAATGTTAATCTAGCCCAAGTAAAGAGTGGGCCGAAAGCCATGGGCCTAAACAGTCCACATGCGCCGATTAAATTGCCTGGGCCGATTAAATTGCCTGGGCCGAGTGGCTAATGTGGGCCAAATCTCAAACCCTTGGGCCGGTATAAGTTGTGTGCGGGACGGACTAATCATATAGGCCAAACCAATAATGTTGGGCCGATATTACCACTTGGGCCGAATAATCAACTAGGTTAGACCAAAAGAGGGGCAGCTACGCAATAAGGATTGGGCCAAAAACAAATGAAGTTATCTGATCGACGAGCATGGTTCCAATTCCAGCGAACCTATCAGTTTAGGTGGCTGAGGTTCGGCCCTGCCATGCCCCTAGCGAACCCATGGATTCGTTTGTGGTTAAGGTTCGACCTAATAGAGTAGGGGAAGTAGGGTTCTCCAGCCATGCATGATATTAGGTTCGCAGCTCATGCATGGTTTCAGGAAACATGAAGGTTCGTCCCTGTTGGTGAAGGGTTCGGTCAGCCAAGCTTAGGTTCGTGGCTATCATTAGGAAGGCTCGTCTGATATAGCATAAGCTCGTTCAGGTGAAGGTTCGCAGCAACTAGGGTTCGGCCAAGGGGTGTGTAGGTTCGGCAGTGGCTAGGTTCGCCTGAAGAGGGGTTCGTAGGTGTGAAGGTTCGGCTGAGTTCCAAGGGTTCGGCCGTCCCTTTTTCCTAGCTTCTCTCACGAACCTGACCTGCAACATCACCATCTTCGAACTCCAATCCATGAAAGTTATTCCATGGGTTGTGTTATGAGAATATAGTGTTTCGGAGGTGTAGGTTTGGTGTGTAAGAGTCCTAAGTCGAGTGAGGGTTTAGGTCGAACAAAGGATTAAGAAAACCCTAATATTTCAAATATTTCAAGCCTCTTACCTAAATTTTCAGCGGCTAAATGCTCCGATCTTTTGTACTTCTATATAGAGAATGTCGAGAGCTTCGTGTGGGCACCAAAAACACAAGATTTCACCAAGAAACGAGCAAGATATGGGGTTTTGAAGATGAAATCTAGAGAGAGAGGTAGGTTCGGGAATGAGGATGGAGAGAGAGAGAGAGAGAGAGAGAGATGATAAAAATGAGGGTGAAATCCTCATTTAAGGCTTTAAATATCCCGCGGGTGTTCGGGTTCGTTTCGATTGCTCGGTTTGCGTCTCCGTTGTGTTTCCGGCACGCTACGCGCGTATTTTATAAATTAAATAAAAAGAGTTTATTTTTAAATGTTTGGAAGGTGGTTATGTCTAGTAAATATTTTAATATGATTGTTCTTGAATTATTTATCGAAATTTATTATTTTTACGCGTTTCGGTATTTCTTTCGCGAATTTTACGTGTTCTAATTAAAATGGTTTCTTTTTAATTTATTTCTGATGAGTTTCAAAATTGTAAAACAGGAAATATTATATTTCCTTAAATTTATTATCGTTCGTATCGTCTTCGTTTTCGCTTTGTCAGAACGCGTTACTTACGCGCGTTTTCGTATAAAGCGCAAACTGTACGAACACGATCGTACGTTTCACTTTCTGATTTGTTTTCTACTCTTCAGTCATCATTTCAGATCGTTAAACTTTCAGATCTATTCGTACAGATCGTCACCTATACGAATAATTCGTCGGTTTAGCATTCTGTAACAACAACTTTTATGGTTTTGTTCTGTTTATCCTCGCATACGTTTATACACAATAGCATTAATTCAAACATGTGTGTACATGTTCAGTGTTGTCTGATGTGTTTCTGATTGTTAAACCATGAGGTTTAAATCAGATTTCAGAACAACTGCATAATAGTTTAGTGTCTAGCATCGAATGTTAGTAGCTTCTAAGTAATTCTCCTAGTTTGTACCTGAGTTACTGTGCAAGTTACTGTTGAGTTTACTGTTCCGATGACGTTTCCGGCACTGATGTTACAGTTTAGCATTGAATTTTTACTAGGATTGAAGTAGAATCGAAGTTGTTCAACTATAAGCTTGATTTCGGCCTAGCTCTCGATCGAATCCTTCCTCCCGTAGCTCCTGCTCGAATTGTTGTATGGAACAGACTCTAAAGGTGCCGATTGAAGTTTCTAAAGCTTTAATTGTGTGAGTTTCGATCAATTTATATAGGTTCGGTAGTTAATGATGACGGTTTTTCTTGATTAATTCGATGATTGATGGTTTTAAAAACGCATGATAACCATTAATCATCATCAATGTGAGCTTTATGAATGATTAATTTGATTATTTACAGTGTATTATTTCGAATTTCTCCCTTGTGTTATGAACGAATTTTGACCATGAAAGTCAAAATTGTATATTTTTACTAATTACAAGTTAAATCTTTGTAATTAAAGTGTTTCTAAACTCATTTTGTTCAAATTTATCCCTTCTAGTTTGATATTGTTCACTTTCATATAATTTCTGTAAATTTCTTGTTAACGGTGTTAATCCGAAATGCCGGATTGTCACATCATCCCCTCATTGAAGGAATTTTCGTCCCGAAAATTGTTAAATGTTAGAAGTAGTTAGGACACTACTTGTGAGTTCAAAATGTATGTGTTATTGCGATATTTGATCATTCTCTGCACCTGTGTGTACTCACACACAAAAGTTCAATGTTTGTAACATCACACCTAAGTGTGATCGTTCTATGTAACTGTTCGCATGCATACCAGTTAGTACACCTAACTGTGAATGTTCTTGTTCAATCATAATGTACTATGTAACCTTGCACATAGTGAATGTTTGTAACTAATCATGTTTGTACTACTATGCAATCTATCACATGAAATGTAGTACATAAAATGTAATGTAGCACAAAATGTTTGTAATCATACTTGTAAGTGTTTGAATTCTAAAATGTTTGTGTTCAGCACAAATGTTTGTAATCAATGAATTACATAAAATGTTTGTGCTTACAGTTTGAAATCTGAAGTGTTGAAGTGTGATGTATCACATCATCCCCTTGTTAAAGGAAATTTCGTCCCGAAATTTAACGTCTTCTCAGTGTTTGCAATTGTTGTTTTGAACAGATGAGGATTTTTTTATCATTTGATCCTCTCTTTCCGCGTCTAGAATTCCACCGGACCTTGATTATTGGAATTTTGCTTTGTTTGAGTTGTTTGACCTCTCGGTCCATGATTTCTATTGGTTTCTCGATAAACCGTAACTGTTCATCCACTTGTATTTCATCAAGCGTACTACCAATGTCTCATCAGAAAGACATTTCTTTAAATTTGAAACATGAAAGACGTCATGAACTCCGCTGAGTTCATCCGGTAATTTGAGTTGATACGCTACCGGACCAATCCTTTTAAGGATCTCAAATGGCCCTACGTAGCAAGGGCTAAGCTTCACGAGCTTACCAAATCGTATTACACCTTTCCAAGGTGATACTTTTAGAAGAACTCGGTCTCCTACTTGAAATTCCAATGGCTTGCGACGTTTGTCAGCGTAACTCTTTTGTCGATCCCGAGCCGCTGCCATACGGTTCCGGATTTGTACAATCTTCTCAGTCGTTTCAGGTACTAGTTTAGGTCCTGTAATCTGACTGTCACCAATTTCAGCCCAGCAAACCGGTGTGTTAGTACATGTTTGTAATAGGTTGCTTATCAAAATATGTAAATTATAGATAGGTTAGTGGAGGTTTGGCTGAGGTTCGTCTGGCCCACAAACCTTAGCATGTTCGGCAAACCTAGTAGGTTTGGCTGTATAGGTTTGTCCAGCGAACCTCAAGGTTCGGCTAGCGAACCTCAAGGTTCGGCTAGCGAACCTATTGGTTCGGCTAGGCTAGGTTCGTCTGACTGTTTGTATATATTAGAGGTTTGTCTAGTTTTGTCATAACTTCTGGAAAATCTCTGAATGATTCTCTCTGTGTGAGTGAGAACTGTGTGTTCTT
This sequence comes from Mikania micrantha, assembly GCA_009363875.1. Classification (NCBI taxonomy): domain Eukaryota; kingdom Viridiplantae; phylum Streptophyta; class Magnoliopsida; order Asterales; family Asteraceae; genus Mikania; species Mikania micrantha. The sequence continues at coordinate 28,212,980 of CM018683.1, forward strand.
ATATTTCATTGTAATCAGTTAATCTTGATTAATGAAATGGAGATTATTGAAATGTTTGGTTCTTCTTTGATTCATATAGATCAAATATAGATTCCGCATATATTTGATTGTTCATATGATTCCGATATACGATCAAGATCAATTTCAGAAGATCAACACGGTGAACGACATTTACGACCGTATAAAGCTTCAAATGGTGCCGTTTGAATGCTTGTGTGATAACTGTTGTTGTAAGAGAATTCCACTAACGGTAAGTGAGTTTACTAGCTATCACCAAAATCAATGACACAAGCTCGTAACATATCTTCAAGTGTTTGAATTGTACGTTCACTCTGACCGTCGGTTTGTGGATGGTATGCAGTACTCATATCTAAACGAGTTCCCAATGACTTATGGAGAGGTTTCCAAAAGTTTGAAGTAAATCAAGCATCCCTATCTGATATGATGGAAATTGGTACGCCATGTCGCAATACCACTTCCTTAATGTAAATACGAGTCAACTTCTCCATTTTGTCAATTTCTTTAATTGCCAGGAAATGTGCAGACTTCGTTAATCGATCGACAATCACCCATATCGTATCACAACCACTTGGTGTATGGGATAACTTAGTAATGAAATCCATCGAAATCTGTTCCCATTTCCACATAGGTATTTTTGGTTGTTGCAATCGGCTTTCATGTAAGGCCACCAATAAAGTGCCTTTAAGTAATGATACATCTTGTCTGACCCCGGATGGACTGAATACCTTGACTTGTGTGCTTCATCCATCATGAGTTCCTTTAGGCCACCATGCAAAGGTATCCAAAGTCGGTTCATAAAACAATGAGTTCCATCAGTCATGACTTCCAATTGTTTTTCCATTCCTCATAAGGATTCCCGTTCCAAGTTATCCTTTTCTAAGGCTTCAAGTTTAGCACTGCGTACCTTGTCAGGTAAATCAGTATGTATTGTTAACATAAGTGAGCGAACCCGTCTTGTTGGTGTTTTATCTTTTCTGCTTAAAGCATCAGCTACCACATTAGCTTTTCCCGGATGATACTTGATTGCACATTCATAGTCATCCAACAACTCGACCCACCGTCGTTTTCTCATATTGAGCTCCTTCTGATCAAAGATATGTTGCAAACTCTTATGATCAGTGTAAATGATACACCTGGTTCCATATAAGTAGTGCCTCCAAATCTTCAAAGCAAATACCGCTGCTCCTAAGTCCAAGTCATGAGTAGTGTAATTCTTTTCATGTGGTCGCAGTTGTCGTGAAGCCTAAGCTATCACTTTATCACGTTGCATCAACACACATCCCAAACCCTGGGCAGATGCGTCACAATACACCACAAAGTCTTCAATTCCTTCCGGTAAGGACAGAATCGGTGCACTGCAGAGTTTTTGTTTTAGTAACTGGAATGCAGTTTCCTGCTTGTTCGTCCAATCGTACTTAGTTCCTTTGTGAGTAAGGGCAGTAAGTGGTTGAGCGATTTTTGAGAAACCCTCAATAAATCGTCAATAGTAACCCGCTAAACCTAGGAATTGTCGTACCTCGGTAGGGGTCTTTGGTGCTTCCCAATTCTTAATCGCCTCAATTTTTGCTGGATCAACATGTATGCCCTTTTCATTGACTATATGACCCAAGAATTGAACTTCTCGCATCCAAAGTCACATTTCGAGAACTTTGCGTACAATTGTTCTTGATTAAAAATATTTACTTAAAGACAGTCTTGATAATGGTAATTATGAAGTAATTTCCTACACGTTTTGCGGTATTAGATATGCAAACATGAATGGAATAATGAAAGGAGCGGAAGTATTTGTGTGCATTTCTCCTAAAACGAAAACTTATTGCAAGGACAAAAAGAGACATAAAATACCAAAGACGATGATGCATTTTACCCTTTTCATTTTCTGAATTAAGGAAGTATGAATCCTAGTTTCTACAAAACAAAATGTAACAACCAATTCTAAGTGTAATCTTCTTAGAATATATGGCATAAAAAGCTTAAATCTGGCATTTTATCAAACAACTATAGGGAAGTAAACATACAGTGTAAAGTTCTTGAAACACATCCAAGAATTATTAATAGAAAAAACTGAAATCCAGTGTTGTGGCATGAAATAGACAAAGAAATCAGGATAAAGAAAGCAATACATACATGTGAATTGTAACCAAGTTGTAAGTGGAACTCTAAAATGGGTGTGAAGGAGAAAGAGAAGCCATGCAACAGCAAAAACGACTAACCGCACCAATCATACGCCTCTATCACTATCGTTTTAAGCATCAAAGCCCGAAATATACCGTCGCCTGAAGGAGGTGTCAATCGCACCAGAAACATTGACGACTAGCACCGACCGTGCTCCGTCATCATGATAGATGTTGACGGGGGAAGATTTAAGCAAGAACCGTGCTCCTTCATCATGATAGATGTTGATGAGGGGAACATTTAAGCAAGAACACGCTTAGATTTTTTCCTGATTTAAACTCAGAAAACATTCGACCATCATAGGCCCGAAAATACAATCGCCAAGAAACCCTAAAATGGTGGTGAAGGAGAAACGGAAGCCAGAAGAGATCTAAGCCAAATATACCATCTCCTGATTCATCTCCTGATTCAAGTGTCAATCGCCACAAGAAACCCCTAAACTATTGCGAAGGAAACAGTTGCAAAGAACATCACTTGGTTGTTTTTCTCTTGTCCTTCCTTTCTCTTCATCGGCCAGACCTCATCGGATCTTTCGCGCATATCACATCCATCAAACGAACCAAATATCGGGGCAGACACCCGTTACTATTCATCTGTTGGTTTTTAATAGAGAGGGTAATTATATAGACAAAACCATGTTATAATTAGGGCTGTTCAAATCGCTCGGCGCTTGTTACTCGTTCGTCGCTCGCTCGGAAATAGCTCGTTCGAATTTCGATCGGTTTTAAACGAGCCGAGCACGCTCGGTTCGGTTTATAAACGAGCCGAGCACAAGCCAAGGTAAGCTTGCTCGTTGCTCGCTCGGATAGTCGCTCGATTGGCTCGCTCGGTTCGCTCGTTTCTAAAGTATAACTAAATTATATATATATATATATATATATATATATATATATATATATATATATATATAATATTTTATTAACGTATAACTAATATAATTTTTTTATATTTAAACTACTTTCAAAAGACCCAATATCCAAATAGACACATACCCAATACTCAAAAATTTAAATCTAATTTCCAGATCCATTTGTTTCATTTTTCACGTTAGAATTTAATTCCGAATGCCCAATACTCAGCCGTTTGTTTACTCCCAACCGTGATCTTTTTTACTTAGACTAGTATGGATGTTTGGATGTGTTTTTAGAGGTTTACACTACTTGGATTATGTTTTGAAAAAAAAATTGTCATTGCTTGAAATTATTGCTACTTAACATGTCTTCCTTTAATCTTAAATCTGATTGTTTGTGGTTTGTGATTATTAGCTGCTAATGTGAGTGTTAATATGTAACTATAATAACCAACTAGATGGCAATTGATAGTTATTCGTGGCATTAAATTTTATTAAACCGAGCAAAACCAAACAAGCCGAGCCGCTCGGTTTTAAAACGAGCCGAGCAACGAGCACAACATATGGCTCGATTCTGCAAATCCGAAACAAGCCGAGCCGCTCGGTTTGAAAACGAGGCGAGCACGAGCATACCTCGCTCGGTTCGGTTCGGCTCGTGAACAGCCCTAGTTATAATGATATATTTTAGGCATGGGCGGCCCGGGGGAGGGGCAAACCCGACCCCGTCCCAAGCCCAATTTTTAAGAGGGCACAGAAATTTTTATATATATTTATATGTAGAGATTCATTCAAATGATAATTAATACGACGAAAAGAACTAAAAATAAGCATTTATAAGCACATTATTTAATTGGTGCAAAAAATCGTTTTTTTTAAGTATAGGAAGTTACTTTCATCTCATTTAAACTAAATATGTCAATTGGTTCAGTTAACGGTTTATTCGGTATGGTTTAATCAATTTTCAATTTTTTTCCCTATCAAAAAACTGAACTGAATTCGAGAAATGGTTCGGTTCTAATTTCATTTAAAACCAAATAAACAAATTGAAATCCAAATAAACCGCTTAAAAGTCAAATAAACCGATCTAAATAAACCGAATTCAATCAAATAAACTGATTAAAAACTGAATAAAGTAAATTCAACCGAGTAAACCGAATTTAATCTTATATATTATTAATAAGATAATATATTTGAATTTGGGTTAATCAGTTAACTAAACAAACCAAATTATAAAAAAAAATTGGAATTAAAAACCGAAATTCGGATATGGTTAGGTACCGAACCAAAAACCGAATTCGGAATTTGGATACAGCTAGAACCAAAACGAAAACCGAATTCAGAATTCGGTTCAATTTTTTCAGTTATGAATACGTTTTGGTTTTCGGTATTAAACGGTTTTTTGGTTTTCAGTTTTCGGTTAAGGGGCCTTTTTTCCCGGCTCGTTCTGGGCACGCCAATTCTCAGGGCCGCCCCTGAATTTTTAGGATTTATAAAACAACACTATTTAAAAAAGTAAAAGAAATTAAAAAATGTAGAGTTAATTGCAATTTGCAACCCTGTGGTTTAACTATTTCCACAGGTTGCAACCCTCCTTTTTTATTTTTGCAACTTGCAACCATGTGATTCTAAAATACATGCAACATGCACCCTTATAGTTAAATTTAACATAACTTTATTTGTTATTAAAGGGTAAAATTGTAATCTTAATGATATTTAACAAAGATGTTGCATACATATGGATAATTCAATATCATAAAGATGTTGCATACCAATATCAAAAAAAGTATACAAGTTTAAAAAAAATTGTATACCAATATCAAAAAAAAAGTATACAAGTATTATTGAGTGACCCCAAATCGAATTGTTAAATGAGCCAAATCGTATGACCAGTGTCATACAAATGGATAATTCAAAAGGATACTCCTAATGTATGATTCAAATTGATAGTGGATACTTCAAATTGATATTAAATACATTCTATCAAAAAAAAGTATACCAATGTCTGTAATTAAAGCAAATAGGATTTCAACTTTCGGATGTAGAAGTTCAACAAAGTTGAAAAATCGAACAACAATTGGGGTTTTCAACTTTCAAATGATTTAAAAATATTAAAAAAATAAATATATTTAATATTACAATTTTATCCTTTAATAACAAATATAGTTATGTTAAATTTAACTGTAAAGATGCATGTTGCAGATGTTTTATAAACACAAGGTTGCAAGTTGTAAAAATAAAAAAGAATGGTTACAACCTATGATACCACATGACTGCAAATTGCAACTAACTCAAAAAATGTATTACATGCTGCTCGACTTGGTTTTACATCAATCATATATAGAAAATAAATTAGATAAGTATTATATATATAACATCTTATAATTATTATATTGTTAGACACCGCTTTTAATAATAATTAACAATGTTTGAAATAATATATATTCTTATGAAATCAAAATATAATAACAAAGTTGCGCCCGTGGCCTAATGGATAAGGCGTCTGACTTCTAATCAGGCGATTGTGGGTTCGAGTCCCACCGGGCGTGCAAAATTGCATTACTACTAGGAACCAATTTTTTTCATTAAAGAAATCAATTCTATTCTCTTAAAAAGACTTCTTGATTTGTTTTTCTAGTTCTTTGACGAAATAAACTAGTTTATGTTATGAAATTATGCTTCTGAGTTCGTAAGAACTGATCAACATCCACATATAACATCTAGGATGCATATCACATATTTAATACCAAAAAATTTCTACCCTAGTGTTATCTTAGTATATATAAAGAGATGTTAGTTTCCATGAGGTTGAGGATTCGAATTAAGAGTGTGAGCTAAATCTGTCAATTTCGTTTAATTACATTATTATAATAGTTATTAATTACGTTAAAAATTGACAAATTGGATGTTAATAATTCAAATTATTCCCCTTTAGCCGATATTAATAAATACTAGCATTTGGAACAATGATAATCAAAAATTTCATTTTTGTTACCAAACACAATCTTATTAGCATAATAATTATTAATCCACACTTCATTTTGCTTGTATGTTTTTATCTTTTCGTTCACATTCATCATTGTAAGTGAAATCGAATGTAAATCAATAATGATTATGTTACTGAGATTGCATATGATAACAAAGTGAAAGTTAGGTTAATAAAGCATCAATCTGCTAATATAAAGTATTATAAATTAAATGAATCATAGTTTATTTTATTAAAATCCAATTCACCTTAAAAATTTAATAAAAGAGGGAGTACGTGAATAAGATTATAACATAGGTTCAATAGTGAGTTTGTGACCGAAAAAAGTAGTGATGTAATGTTGAGGTGGTAGCAATGAGACATCATACTTCAATCACCGTAACAAATAGCCTAAGGATCAATGACGTTTTTCGTAAATTTGTAACATGTACACAAGTCATATGATATATGCTTAGTTATGTGTATGAATACGAGGAACCACAATTCCATAAGTTCATAATTGAAAAATCGTATATGGTAGAGTTAAGAAAAACGGTTTCATGAGCGTTCCTCAAGTGATGAATATGAGGAACCACAATTATACCTTGTTGGATCACGTGACGAAGAATATATTTTCAAAATATAATATAATAACTTAATTATCCGTGTATTGTATCTATTAAATATAAAATATTAAATATTAAATATTAAATAGTTAGTATTAACATTTCTGAACTATAAATAATTTGATATAGAATAGGGCTCGGCTTGGTTCGGATTTGCAAAATCGAGCTAAATATTGTGCCCGTTGCTCAGCTCGTTTTAAAACCGAGCAGCTCGGCTTGGTTCAATTTGGCTCGGTTTCAAAATAAAATTTAATTCAATTTTTTTCAAAATATTTATATCAATTTGACAATTTCAGTCTCAATAATTAAGAAAAAAAATTTAACCACATGCGTATTCATAACAAAAATGAAGTTCATAAATTAGAAATTGCATATTACGAAAGCATAAAAAAATTAAAACATTTGAATAATTCATCAACATCATTATTCCTTAGTTCTAATACACTAGCATTGTCATTTATCTTTAAAAACTTATAATATGTTAGTGTTAATAAAAAAACTTATAATATGTTAGTGTTAATAAAAAAACTTAATATCACTCTATATATATGAAATTTAGTTATATTTAAACGAGCCAAACGAGCGACTATCCGACTGAGAGACGAGCGAGCTTACCTTGGCTCGTGCTCGACTCGTTTAGAAACCGAACCAAGCGTGATCGGCTAGTTTAATACCGAGCGAAATTTGAACGAGCTTAGCTTTTTTCGAATTTTTTTGAGCGAATATCGAGCAAGCGACGAGCGGCGGACGTTTTGGGCAACCCTGATATAAAATGATTACATTACATATTAATAAACACTTTAAGCAATAAAACAGTTATTAAAATCTTAACATCAAGAACGTAGGATAATCATTTATTAAAAAAACAATTTTATTATTAATGAAGTTGAATCAGAATATAGCAACAAAAGAAGCAAGATATGAAGAATTTCAAATCTTATTCTAATAAAAGAATAACTATACTTAACAAATGTCACCACCTAATAAACTTTAGAAAATTCTTTCCGCACATCTCTCATATTAAATATTATTTGTCTTTTATGTTAAATAAATTAAATCTTAATGATTTTGAATAATCAAATTATACAATTAAATATCAAATATATAATTGTTCTTATAAAAAATTTCACTTATATAACATCCTAAATTGTAGTTTTATAATTCCTAAATTTTTATTATTTGTAATTTATTGTTTTAAGTATTCATTCTTTATTATTTATCAACAATTAATGTATTACATGGGTTGAATAAACAAGATATAAAGAATACTTGAAAACAAGAGCGTAAAAGATCGATTATTTTGTTCTAGATTTAGAGAAAAATGTTGTTATGTGGTGTCAAAACAAGGTAGCCGAAGCATTGTATTTATTATGACTGAGAAATCAAAACAACCAAGACATTAAATATGAAAACGTCCAAAATTTCAAATAAGTTGAAACGACTATTCAAGGTATTGAAGTTGAATGCTTTTACTCTTCCAAGAGCTAAACACACGCGAAATCGTCATGCCCGCAACCAACCGGAGCCGAACACCCGCACTCAACCTGACCAGAACCCACCGTTAAGGGTTAAAAAAATACTAAATCGGCTCGTGGTTATGCAAGCGTGTGAAATGCAAAGTGTGATATCAAAACAACACATTATGCCCATTACTCATGGCCATGGTCACGGTCGCGGTCCTGATCATGTCAGGTGCTGCACTCCCTTATAACTGTCACTAAATATGTGTTGTTATATTTAATAATTATTTATTTCTCAACTTCACTTAATAGAATAATTCATAGAACTTTACATTTGTTTTCTTCGCATGTATCTCTTACTTCAGTTAACTATAACAAAAATTTCCATTTATTATTAATCAACATTCATAAACTATTTGCGTCATTTAGTTTTTAAAAATTTAAACAATTTTTTTTTTAAAATACATAATATAAGAACACCTAATGAAAATTAATTAACTTTATATAGACAAAGAAACTTTGAGTGGTTTTATAAAAATCATTCAAAAAACTTAGTTATTAGTTTGTAAAATTTTCGTTATTTATAATTATTGCATAGACGTTGGTTATATCCTTCACAAAAATTTGAAAAGATTGAAAAATTATTAAAAAGAAAATTTAAAATATGGTATAAAAAATCATTATTATTGCCATATATATTTTTTAATACTATAAATAAAGTCATAGTTTAACATAGTTTTTCTAAAAGACATGTTCTAAGAAAACCATTGTTTTTCACTAGGCGAGTTATGTAGTAATATACAGTTACTCACGTAGCCCAACTGGTTTTAAATTTTTAAGTAAATTACAAATTTCGTTCTTTATCTTTATATCCATTTTCATTAGATGTCCTATAGGTTTAAAAATGTCAGTTTCAATGCTTTATGTATTAAACACTTGCAGAATAAGTCCTTTAGCCAAACGGCCGTTTGTTTTAGTGTTAAGTCATCTCACATGCAAATCACGTGAGGGCAAAATAGTCTTCTTCTATCCATTTTATTTCCCTCTCGTTTAATACTCTCCTTCCAATTTTCATTCCCCCTACTGCAACTAAGGAACAAAATTAGGGTTCCTTACACGTACCCACCATTGAAGCAAGGCAACTCACACCCACCATTGAAGCAAGGTATTAGGGCAAAACGGAGTTATGCGAATGTCAGAAAGAAGCTGTAATCCTCACATAATGGACAAGTAGGAACCCCGGTCGTTAATTCTATGCATGTCCCGACAGGTAAATACTCCTTGAGAACAAATGTTTACTCGAATTATTCTTCTCATGTATTTTTTTATAAGTAGGGATCAAGGTGCCGATTCATTGGTTGGTTTGATGATAAACAATGTCAAAGATGTAAGGACATCATCCCGAGTCTGTTAAGAGCTAAGAACAATCTTGAAGATAAGGTCAAAGAAAGTCAAGCTAGAGCAAGCAAATTCTTAGTTGGATAGATTTCATTATTTATGTTAATCTATATTAGCAGAAAATATGTATGATGTAATGGTTTTTGAAGTTTAATGTAAGTCGAAATGTTCTACCTTTTGTCATTTGTCAATTTTGCTTGGTTAACCCTGAGTTTAATTAAACAAAACACATATATGAAGTGTATACCAACATGATCTGGCTTAAATAACACACCATAATTGATATAAAGAAAGCTGCATATTTGCATACCATTGTTCTACAAAGGTTCTAAACAAAGACATGTTCCAACAAGTTCTAAACAAAATACATGATCCAAACATACACATGACCCAAACAGGTTCTAAATCATCCAAACAAAAAAAAATTTCCCAAAAGACAAACAACATTCTGAAATACCAACAGCCCCACTATGCCTGGTCACCTTGCCCCTTGCATGTCCTAATGTTATGGCCTTTATTCCCACACTTGGAACATGCCCCTTTAGTGTTTTTCATTGAGAACCTGCCACCTTTTGTAATTTCTTCAACCTCAAATGCTGATCTCTTTCTTGCCTTCTTGGGCCTACCCACTTGTTTGTGATGATTGGGTGGTGTTATGATTTCAGGAACTTGAGAACTTGGCCATAAAGAGTTGCCATTACATGTGTTTATCTTGAAAGTATAAACCTGTCTCCACTTCTGCATTGTATACACCGGATGAACCCAACTCTCTAATTGACCAACCCTTTGACCATTAGTAGCCATGAACCAGATTGTAGCCACCACATGTTTGCATGGCATACCTATCAACCAAATTTAACATAAAATTATCAAATGACAATTAACACTACACAACTGATACATGTTAATCAATAATTGAAATGCATATATGTTATTTCCCACCTTCGACAAGATTGCAGCCACCACAGGTTTACCACTTACCTCATATAGATCCCCTCCATTCCATTGTACATGGTGATGTGTTACATCTTTCTTGATTGCTTCTAACATCTTTGTGGCATGGGGTGCAAGTTGCCCTTCACTTCTATCTATAGCCTTCAAAAATGTCACTATCCTTCTCATTAAATACTCTCTTATATATTCAAGTGCAGATATGATGGGCTTGTCTCTTCCTTCCACTATCTTTCCATTGTAAAACTCACACATGTTGTTAAGAAACACATCAGACAATGCCCTACCTATAAATACATATTTTTGTATTATTTATGTTAAAAAAATATGAAATTTCATTTGGCCAACACATTTGCACTACATACCAGAGAAGTGTGATCTGGGCCAGTGTGATGGTGGAATCTTGGACAACCATAAGTGGGCATCCTTGTTGAATGCCTTTAACTCCTCCATTGCAGTCTTAAATTCAGGCACTGTTGTTGATGTAGCACACTTCCATAGCATATCTTTATACAGTTTTCCCCTGAAAGTTCCCTTCATATTCTCATGAATGTGCCTAAGACAATATCTATGCTTAGCAGAAGGAAATAACCTTGTAATAGCAGTAAGAATGTGTAACATTTGTACATTTAGTCATTGTAGTCGTAAACAGTGTTAGAACAGTGTGTGTCCATGTTCAGTCTATCAATGTGATTCATATGTTCATAATGTGCTTGTGTGTTACATGATCTTATTATTCAGGAACAAGTATGTATTACTTATTTACAGTCGAGTTCGCTAGGCAAGAACAGTATCGTGTTATATCGAAACAGTGGTGGGCAGCGAGAGTGAGCCCTATATATATACTGCGTTCGGTGTAACAGGATAGTGTTAGTGCGTAGTGTTGAGACGAATATTCTAACAATTAATTAATTCAACAAGAATCGTAATACGTAAGCGAGACTGAGTATAGTTATGGGTGACGATCCATAATAATACGAATGTTGAACTTATAATTATGATTAAACGACTTTAAATAATTAATACGATCGGAAAACGTACGCGATTGTGGGTATACACGTAATTGTGAATGTTTAACGATCTGACAACGCACGAAGAGTAAAAATAATTAAAATAATTATTTTATATTTTTACAATTTTGAAACTCATCATTTTAATGAGTTTAACACTTATTTTAAATTAAAAGTCACGTAAAATACGCGTTACGTTTCGGAAACGGAAACCGAGCGACCGAAACGGACCCGAATACCACACGGACTATAAAAGCCTTGAACAAGGCTTATTTCCTCATTAAATCAGCCACCAACCACTTCTCTCACTAAAAATTCGTCCAAGCCACTCTCTCTCTAGAAAACCAACTTTAAACGCGCATAACTCGCTTATTTCTCAACGGATTTCGTCATTCTTGGTATCCACGCGAAGCTCTCGACATTATCTACACGAAAGTACCAGAAATTTGCGGATTTGTCCGGTCAAAATCAAGGTATAATCGAGTTAAAGTTCTGAAAAATAGGGTTTTCATAGGTGTGTGGTTGAAACTCGATACTTAGCCGGTTCTAGCACTCCATTTCCATTTTCGCACCACTAGCAACCCTATCTGAAGTTATACTAGTTTAGATCGTGGTTTGGATCCAGAGATTTCGAACCTATGATGTCCCAGAACCCTAGGCGAACCAGGAACCTGAGGCGAACCATTGTGCATGCCACGAACCTCCTAGACCGAACCCATGCAGACGAACCATTTGTTAGACGAACCATAGTTTCTGTCGAACCTATGATGTCCCAGACGAACCATGTTCGATCCCAAGGGCCACGAACCTTCAAGCACGAATGAGCTCTAACGAACCTGCATGGTTCGCTGATCCCCATGCCGAACCATTCAGTCTTGCCGAACCCTTTGCATGGTTCATGGACATGTAGCCGAACCTTGTGGATCTCTTTGGCCGAACCCTGCCCTAAACTCTAACCTACGGCCGAACCTTAGTGGTGTATCAAGACAGCCGAACCTTAGGCTAGAACCGAAGAGGGTTCACTGCCTAAGGTGGCAGCCCAAGCTCAACTCGGCCCAATCCAGTTTTACAAGGCCCAATCTCACTAGTACTCAGCCCAAAGACTTAAACCAAGTACAATTGAGATAGCTTGGCCCATTAAGATCTTTAATTGGCCCAATATCACTTTGGAACCTTACATGGCCTACCTATACATTGCTTAGCCCAACTCAAATCCTTTAGGCCCAATTCAATTCCATTCGGCCCACTAAGATTTAATCGGGTTGATATTGTCTTTGGCATGTTACAAGGATTATATACACGTTGTTGGGCTAACATCACACTCACTTGGCCCAACACCACATTCAATTGGACCATTGTAATCTTAAATGGCCCATGGCCTTTGATTAAGCCCACCATGAATCTATGGGCTTAAGGTCCAATGTTGGCTCACAAGTTGATTGTGGAGAATTGATCATGATTGGGTTAAGTGTTAACTTAACCTAATTAGGAAATTTAAATCACAATCACAAAGACTTAAACAATGTAAACATTTATGTCAAACCTCATGTTAATCAATGGCTTATCAAATTATCAAACACATATTATTTATGCATAATGAGTTGTGCATAAAAGATCATAACATAGTCTTTCATGAATCATTGATCAATCAAGTGACTAAATCATGGTTTTCAAGTTTACACAACAATCATAATCATGATCAAGTAATCAAGTGTTAATCAATTTCAAGAGAACATAAGTCAATCAATGAATCAAGGTCTATACAATTATAAATCCTATATCTTATGTATGATTACAATGTTATAGGAACCAATTAGAAGTCCTGTTTGCTACTTGCTATCTGTTTTAGTTCAGAGTCTACTGCAGACAGGTGAGAACATTAGCCCCTCTTTTACTGTTTTATAACTGTTTTGGGGTGGAACACGTGATCAAACCAGTTGTTTACAATTGTATTTCATTACACAAGATGTGTGTACTCTTATAAACATTACAGGTTCATCTTACGAATCCAAGGGATTCATCAACTGTTTTAAAGAAATTTGTCAACTATTTTAAAGGATTTATCAACTATTAAACCATTCTTCTAAAAAGGTTTTATAAAGACCCCTTTGAACTGTTTTACAACAGATTTACTCAAATGTTTTTATAAAGGATAAACACTTTTAAATAATGGATTTTATAAACTCTTTTGTTATAAACCTTGTTATTACACAAGGTCACTATTTCATGGTATTCAAATCAAGAGGTTCATTTCATGGTATTCAAATCAAGAGGTTCATTTCATGGTATTCAAATCAAGAGATTCATTTCATGGTATTCAAATCAAGAGGTTCACTTCATGGTATACAAATCAAGGGATTCATTTCATGGTATTCAAAACAAAGGATTTAATTCATGGGATTAAATCAGGGTTTTCAATTCATGTTATCAAATAAGGCATTAACACGTTCGGTTAAAGTAAGGTTCATAAACATGGTGTCTATTGTTGTAAACAAACTTGTAAAAGCATCAAGTATCATATTCATTAGCGTTAGTACTGGGTGATCACAACAAGGGAAAGCGGACACATTGGTTCTTATCCAGGATGGAGTTAGCTTTTAAATTTGTTTTAAAAGCTAACTGCAGGTCTGGTGTCATTATGGTTTTCAAAATTGCTATACATAATCTAACTCCAAACGTGGTTTGGGACTTGATAATATATGTTGGCTTTTGTCACACCCCCGGGCCGGCGGGAACGGATCGGGTTTTCCCGTCGGGCGGAAGGTTCCCCGGGCGCGATATCTTTGAGTGATAATCAAATGATCAGATTGTTACATAGCACATGATAATCTAAATGAGAAATGCTAACACATCAATGATATAGAATTACAAGATTAAATTACATTGTATCGTTCATAATTTAATCAAGTAAATCTACCAAAAGAATCAATGTAACTATATCTTGTATATGTACAAGATATACAAAAGATGATTCAATATTTAAGCACCAAAAGCATGCAACACAAAATAAGCTAGGTCTTCTAAAAGTCCTCTAGCTTAAACCTTGCATGTATGTCTCTACACCTGTTCGTCACCTGAGAAAACATGTATTTAAACAAAGTCAACACTAGGTTGGTGAGTTCATAAGTAAGTTAGTTGAAAGCTCTGATTCAAACACATGCATTGTCTCAATGTTTTGTTATGTTGCTTGTATGTGTAATGTTCATATGTTCACTTGATGGCTCCTCAATAGTTATACTTACAAGCACTATGTTATCCTAGTAGTGATGCTTATATATAGGGCATATGTAAGGGAACAAGCCCTAGCCAACATCCCACCACATCACGACTAGAACTCCACACTACTTGTAATACAACTATTGATTTCCATTCCCATGTTTACTCATTCTTGATCATATGTGTTCCCATGAATAGAATAATATAATGATAGCGTTGTAGTTATCAAACCGAAGTATTGACAACCATTTGTGTAGTAAGGATGTTAGATTTAATAAATCTGTTCCTTGTATTATTCTATTGTCTGTGTGTTAACTTTTATGTTACACCTTTAATTAATTAAAAGTGTTAGTTAACTGTTCATCATATGTCTCAAATGCAGCGTATAGGATCCGAATGGAATCCATTTTAATCCTCACATAATCAGATTGAAATGCATTCCATTCTCTCCTATCCCACCGTGTGATCCCAAGGCCTTTACGGGGATTGTCTCATGTAATTAACAAAGTCGAATAAGAACTAGTCTTATTACATTATGTTAATTATGTGTGATTGGCAATGATAGGCATGAAGTTACGTTATCATGGTCGCCGTTCACAGTAATCCATATGGTCACCATGTAATCCTTAAGCCGTAGTAAGAACAAGTCTTAGTACCCTTAAGTGACGCAGGTGGTGGATAATCAATGCGATCATACTACCTAGTAGTATGTTTTTAGGGTGTTGATCAAATGTTATAAGAAATTGACTTATCACACTTGATCGTTTATGATGTGGAATGATATTCAGAAGATATTTTATCTTCTGATCATTCAGGTGCTGTGAAGTGTCATCATGTTTCACTGTAATAGTTCTCAATGTTCGTTTGTGTATGAATTGTCTCAATGTTCGTTTCTGTAGGAATAACCAAGTGTTATAAGATAAATCTTACAACTGTGTTATTCCCATCTGTTGATGATTATGAAAGTACATTATCATAATCTCCTGAGTTTCTCTGTTATCTCATGATCATACAAGCATGCATACAATGATAAGCGATAATAAACAATTTAATATTATAAAAATCAAAGTATAAATAACATGTTAAGCATAACTTTTAAATAAATAAAAGTAAACATGTTTCTCAGCCCCGAGAGTTAAAATCAGTTAACATTAAAGTAAAAGGGGCATATGAACTCACCTTGTTGTTGTAGGGTTGACTTAGCTTAAAAAGAATGAAGACACGCGCTCTTGATTTCACTTGTGGTGTTTTCACGTTCCTGTATTGATTACATGTTGTGGTAACTTATAAGTATAAGTTATGAGATTTTGTGCGCGTGTATGTGTTGACCTTAACTTGGTCGTCATGACTTGGTCTCGATTCTCATTCGGCTCTTGTCTAAGTGTCATGGATTTTATAACACTTAACTGATTTAGTTAAAATTTTGCTTGTCATGTTCATAGTTTAGCTCATAATGTTCTAGAACATTTCTTAAAATATTAATGCCTTTCATAACTTTCATTTATTATCTAATGTTAAAGACATTTATTATCCCTGAATTTATGTGTATCGCGTTTATTAAATTCGAGCCGAATGTTGTATACTTGAATCTCCTTTAAAGCGGGTGAGGCTAATAGCCCTTTGGGCCAAGACAAAGACCTTGGACCAAATGGTGAGACCATGGGCCCATTGGGCCAACATGGGCCGAATGGTTTATTGATTGGGCCTTGTGGCTTTCGATTGGGTTTTTGGGCCGATTAAGGCTATATGGGCTGAATTGGATGTTATTAGCCTAAGGGGTCCTTGATAAGCCTTGCATGTAAATGACCGGTTAGATATTGGGCCAAGGAGTTATACGTGGGCCTTAACATCAAATTGGGTTAATCACTTGGCCAAATTAATGATGTTGTGGAATAATTACTTAAGCCAAACAACATTAATCAGATTTTGAGTGTGGGCCGTAGGGGGTTCATGGGCTGCAACAACTGTTGGGCTGGAAAATTAAATGGCTAAAGATGATTACTGTTGGCCAATTTGATAATTCGTGGGCCAAAAGGAAATTGGTCTTGGGCCAGAAATAATCGAAGTCTGGGCCAACTAGGCGTGGATTTGCGTGGGCCTGTTATCACCTAACAATTTGTTGCTTGAACCAAGAAATTCACGTGGGTATATTGTGGGCCTTTCCTGATTTTTGGCGACTAGTATGTCTTGGCCGACTTATGGGTATTAGGTTTAACCTAAAATCCAGCCTCAAGGTTCTTGAGATATACATAAGGTTCGGTCAAGGTTTTATTCAACTAGGTTCGTTCACTGGAGGAAGGGTTCGGAAGTGGCAGCATGCCAAGGGTTCGTACATGAGACTGTTAGATGGTTCGCCATTCAGAGCCGACTACAGGTTTGCCTAGGGTTCGGTAGTCTTTGGGCAGCAGGGTTCGTGAGTCACTGGACGGTTCGGTGAAAGCATTAGGGTTCGGGACCTGTAGAGGGTTCGGTGGTCGACTGGTTCGGCTGAGAAGGCATCCATGGTTCGTTTAGCATGGCTAGGGTTCGGCTACAAGCTTTTGCACACAGGTTCGCCCGAAATGGAACTGATTCGGCTACTGTATGTACGAACCTGTGTGTATTCTCAGCTCAAACCTTCTGGGTCGGGTTCCTACAGCGTTGTCATGTATAAGTGAGTCCTCATGAAGGTGTAGAAGGGGTGTACGAGAAGCCCAAGTCGATTTGATGGTCATGGTCGCACAAGACACCATAAAACCCTATTTTCTCAGAACTTTGACGCATCATACCTCCTTTTTCAGTTGTTATCTCTTCCGATCTGTTGTACTTTCACGTAGAGGATGTCGAGGGCTACGCGTGGGCGAAAGAATCACTCGAATCGGTTAAGTATTGAGCAAGATATGAGGTTTTGAAGGTGTTTAATGGTGGTAGAAGGTGGTGGCCGGAAATTCAAGAGAGAGAGAGAAAGTTTAGATGTAAAATGAAAGAAACATATCATTTAGGGTTTTTATACCCTAAGTGGTGTTCGGGTCCATTTCGGTTGCTCGGTTCGCGTTTTCGTCACGTATCCGGAAAATTACGCGTAATTTATTTTAAATAATTAAAGATTCTAATTTAATTAATTTGATGAGTTTCAAAATTGTAAAAATGTTTATTATTTTATTTTATTAATATTAAATTCGTTTCGCGTCGAAATTCATTTTCGTTCCGTCGAATCGCGTCACCATCGCGCGTATTCGTTCGAATCGTCATTCGAACGAACACGACGATGGTTTTGCTTTCCGACTTTTGTTTTCTACTTTCCAGTCATCATTTCAGAACGTTAAACTCACAGATATGTTTGTATGAATCGTCACCCACGCAACCACACTGTCAGTTCGTTATTCTGAAACGACACTGCAGTTTATGTTTAAATTGTGTTTCCTCACTGTCGGACTCAACTAAACCTCCTGTTTTCACCTTGTTTTCACATTGAATTGTCGGCCATCTAATTCCTGTCATCTATGGACATCAGATCGCAACCGATTTGTTTCTGTAAATTGTTTGAATACCGTTGTTTCTCATGATTTGTTGTGTTAACTGTAATTAAGTTTTCACTTAATAAACACAACTAATGTTTCAAATGTACGTTGTACTTAATGTATTTAAGTTTACACGAAAATACGTACAACTGTTCTTGTATTTAGAATCATGTTAATACAAAAACTGTTTACAAATACGTATGTACACATAGTTACTGTATGCAAGTACACATACCGTACGGACTTGCCGGGCGGTCGGGTACTAATTGTCACAGCTTTCGTGCGAACAGTGATTGGACTGTTTACACTCATTTTCTTACTTGATGTTAGTTTGGGTTGCAGCTCATCCATGTGAATCATTTATTGCTTTAACTTACCTATGCCTTATGTCATATATTCATGTTTACAAATGTTAAACCTATTGTTCTCACCAACTACTTCTGTAGTTGACAGTTACTTTTCACGTGTTTCAGGAAATCAGGTTTAAGACTTTCTCAGAGACAACTAAGGAGACCATTCTAAGATAGAACAAAATGAAGAAACATGCTAGGATGGATTAGAAACACATTAAATCTTAAATGTTTAATTGTCTTGTTTGAAGTCTTATTTTGTAACTATATTTTGGGTCTGTAGTTGTCATTCTTTTGGTAGATAGATTGTATGTAACTAAACAATTGTCTTAACATTATGAAACATAGTAATCCGTTGTGGTTGTTCTTATTCAATACTTGTGCATGATTCAACTGTTCATACTTCACCGCGCCGTGGATTCCGCACGCGGCGCAGGGGTGTGACAGGTTGGTATCAGAGCCAAGGTTGTAGAGAACTAGGAAAAACCCAATGTTTAATGACCTAGAGTATAACCTAAGCTACCCAATAGGACTAAGTGCTATAGGCTTGAGGATACTTAGGATCTAAGTAACTTAAGTGAGCATTAAGTCTACATCAAGCTTGAAAGGTCTTAGGGACATTTTACTAAGATTAGATATCGAGTCAAGGAATTTGAATCGGAATTCTAAAATTTTAGAAACCGAATTAAATTCTCACACATATGCATTTAAGGATTTCAGAGGTAAGGATCTGTATTCTTAGTATCCTTGATCTGAAATTCTCACAGAGAGATCATTATAGGATTTAGAGGCAAAGATCTGTATCTTTGATCTAAAGTCCTTGTCATATTCATTATAGGAATTCAACGGTCAAGATCTATTAATTTAGAGTCTTGATTTGAAATCCTTGTCATATTCATTATAGGAATTCAAAGGTCAAGATCTATTAATTTAGATTCTTGATTTGAAATCCTTGTCATATTCATTATAGGAATTCAAAGGTCAAGATCTATTAATTTAGATTCTTGATTTGAAATCCTTTTCATATTCATTATAGGAATTCAAAGGTCAAGATCTATTAATTTAGAATCTTGAATTGAAATCCTTGTCATGTTATCATTATCAGGTGTTCATTATCATAAGAACTTTATAACTTAGAATCTGTGTAACAGTATTCTTTCGTTGAAGTTCTCACAAGAGATCATTATACTCAATACTGTAAGTATTGGGGAACCTAGGTTAAATCAACCTAGGACACATATACAGAAACCTAAGGTTTTAATTTCTAGTAAATTACGAACCATGGTTTACATAATCATAATCATATTCACAGAACAAGAGGAAATCATGAAACAATCATAACCAATCAAGAGTTGGAATTTTAGCTCCAAATGCAAACGGCGGATTAACGCGGATGTGCTGAGGTAAGTGGTGGGTCGGTAAGAGCTTACCCTATATATAAGCTTATCTTGATATGTCAGGGGGAATCCGGCGTTCGTATTTGAAGTGAGGATTCGGGATCAACTGGAATCATTGAACATTAGTCAAACGCATGGGATACAAACATTTGGGATACAATCATTGGTGAATCAAATCATAGTACAATTCAAACTTGGATGAACCAAATATTATGGTGAATCAATCAAGTTGTGAACATTTTTCAATGTAAACCTTAAGTGAAATTCTTAAGTGTTTTACATGACTAGTACTTACTAACATAGGTTAACAGGAAAGTGTAGAGCACACGTAAGATTTAGTTCTACATGTTAACAACTGTTAGTAGGTGCACACATAACATAATCAAAATCAATCATGGATTCAATCATAGTTCAAGTTGATCAAAGATCATGGAATTCTTAATCAATGGGACACACTTGGAAATCAGTTCAAACATGTTGCCAAATGCTAACAAGGACATGATCGTGATATATCGAAGCGGTGGTGGGATGGCGTCTTGGCTGGCAATTTGCTTGACCCTTTCGTATGCCCTATATATAAGCTATCTTCGGTATATCGGGAAAGTGTCAGTGTGTAGGTTTGGTGGAGAGATCATGAGACATCGTACATATTCACATGATAAGTATGCAAATAAGTTGATAACTTATACGTGTACTGGATCATATTACAATTGAATGATAATACTAGTAGTATGGATATATTACTGACCTTATCGTGAAAATTCAATTGTATCCTTCCACACTACTGACCCACTTGTGGCTTCTATTCGTAGAATGCCTCCTCGACGTGACCCTAATGTTGGGGGTTCGACAAGTGGTGACGATGATGAGATTAACAAGATTGCTCGAGCCATCGCTTTACATATGAAGGATGTCATTCCGGGCATGGTCACTAATATCACCCAGAATCTTCGGGGGAGTACCAGTGACTCAGCGAACAATTCAAACACCAATCCCTCAGGAACTGCTAACTTCACATTCAAGCAGTTCAACGATGCTAAGCCTCCTAACACTACAAATAAAATGTCATTTAGTGGCACACGTTTTTAGTGGCATTTAACTTTAATGCCACGAATATAGGGTTTAGTGGCACTTTATGTGTGCCACATTTGGTTGACTCATACTTATAGTAGCAGTTATCATATATGCCTTTAAATTAAAATTTTAGTGGCATTTGAATTGTCCTACAGTTAATCAATGTATCATTTATGGCATTTTATTTATGCCACTAAATCAATTTAGTATTTTTATAAAATATTTTAAAAAAATTTCTACTACAATTTTATTATTTTGTTAAAATTATTCCCTCCAATCCTAAGATTAATTCCCTCTTAATCCAAGTTTTAACCCTAAAATATCCATCTTAATTCTCTCTATCTCAATCACTCCTAAAAACACACAGAACATGCTCCTCCACACCACGATCCCAACTTTTTTGATCTTCACTATACACTCTTCATCCCCCACCCTCTCTTGGGATACCTCGCCCACGTACGTGGGTTTTTGGGGCTGCACCATGCGTACAAATGTGCCTCCGGTTCCACTTCTTTCTGATTCTCACTGGTATGTAACCTCCTCTTCGTTCTATGTCTTCATCTTCATTCGCCTTTATGTGCTTATTTTACGCATGTTGTTGTTTAATTTTGGTTTGGTCAACCATTTTCTTCAATTTTGGTTATTATTTGTTGTTTACTTTGCTCGATTAATGATTGATGATGTTTAGGTCTTGCTATGTTTAAACATAATGAGGGGTTTTTATTCTTTGCATATTTACTTGGTGAGGGTTAATTAAATCAACAAATTTTGGTTAAGGTTTACGGTTTGGTCAAATAATTGTTTTCTTCAATTTTGGCTAACATTTGTGGTTTAGTTTGCTCGAATAAAGATTGCTGATGTTCAAGCCTTCCTAGGTTTACACATAATGATGAATTCTTATCCTATGCATATTTACTTGGTGAGACCGTGAGAGTTAATTAAATCAACAAAATGGAATCTGCATATGTTCTTACACGGACATATAGGACTGAATTCAACAAGAGACCTGATCGTTTTGGTTGTTGTTCATGCTCCAGTGGCTTCCCTAATCATATTTTGTTAGAAATTGAAACATATTTAGGTTTACTATTAGGTATATTTTGGTATGTCTCTCTTTTTACCTCACTTAAATGTTAATGTTTATGGACTCGTGAAATAAACAACCTGTTTTCTATTACTACACATGTTTGATTTATGCAGGTACTTGATTTCTGCAATTGTTTGGTTTCTACAGGTGTTTGGTTTCAGCAGGTGATTCAGATATTGTTGAGCTACGTGACATTTTTGCATTTCATAACACCAAGGTATGGTGCTTTCATTTTTTTTATTGGTACCTTTGTGTGATTGCGTTCTAATGATGTTAACGTGCTTTGATGTTTTCCTTTAGTATATATAATGCTTTAGTTTACATAAGTGAGGCATTTTACATGCTTATACCTTGGGAAGAAATATTATGTATACGTATCTATGCTTTTCACCTTTTATTTTAGGTTGCCATTTATTTATATGTCTGATGATTTACATATTTGTACATGGTATGAGCCTTTTTTTTTGCATGTACTATATTTTGTATACATTTCTGCTAATCAGTTGCAACAACTTTAGGAATAGGGGTCATCAGCATTTAGTGATAAAAGTGGGACATGAGCCCCATAATTGGCTATCTTTGACTTCAAGACCACATCTTTACTTTGATTTGGCTCCATATATGTACTGCTCAAGATTTATAAACTTCAAAGAGATTACCAAATGAACCCACCATTGAGTTCTGTCTAAGAAGCTTGATTACAGTACCAACATGTAATGAAAGGATGATACAAAAAGTCAACAACCTCTTTGCTGGCTTCAAGAAACAGTACATTCTTGTATTTAACATCGATTAAAATCTTTAGACTTACTTTTGTTGAAGATAAAGAAGATTCTGTCATTTTTATTTTGTTTTGTTGGGTTGAATAATTGAGTTTGTATCTTCATTTATAACACATATGATGTTAATCATTTGTAGGCGATACTAATTATATTTAGACCTCAAAGTTTTTTTCATACATATCTTTCAGTTGTGGGATACAAACATGGATTCCCATCCAATTGTAACTTTTCAGGTGCATGACCATTTGAGGCCAAGGTTATAATGTTGCCTTCTTTTATACCACTTTCTATTTTTTTGCTCTTCTGATGATGATGCCAAATGACCATCAAGCGCATTCCCAGTGTCAGCATATTTGGAAGTCAAGGTCAGAACGCAGAGTATCTTACTTTCTTTATTGATGGATACTAAATTTGTCAAATTTGATACATTTTACATGATAAAGATTTTCTCAATAAGGATGAAAATTGTAAGATTTAGAAAGATCAAGATTTAGAAAATTGTATGCAGCTCGACCTCTTCCTTTTATTTCAAAAGTGTTTAAAATCACCCTTCTAGATGAGGATGACGACTAAAGTGTATAAACTAAACAACTTAGCTGCTATTATTGTTCTAAAATTCCGTTTAGTTTGATACCTTGCTAGTGCAACAACGGTATATTTCTTCTACCTTCTTAGTTTTATTTTTGTCCTTTTTAATGTCAAAGGGGTAACATAAATGAAATTTAAATGGCTCAAAAGTGTCAAAAGTCATATGTAGTGTATTCAAATGTTTAAAAACCTCCCAAAATGTTTTATATATTTTTTTTTAATTCTTATGTAATATCTAAGTTTTATTAGTTATATTTAGCACACTAATTATTTATAACATTTTAAAAATGGATACAGGTGTTTGCATCCGGTCCAAATTGACCCATTTAATGACATGTTTTTTCGACCTTCAACATTTCCTTGTCTTGTTTTCTATAATTTAGCCTATCATAATAACCTTGAGCAAAGAGTATGATGCAGGTTGTGCCTGAGACATTAGAATCAAGTTTACAGTTGACATCTATTGTTCTTGCGCAAATAAGTAATAAAATATGGCGAATCTTGAAGGCAAGCTTTTTTGTTATGCATCTCTTATATACCCAGTGCAATCTTTTAATTTATTTTAAAGTATGTTAAAGTTTTTCGTAAGGAGGATGAGGTTCTTCTGTTAAAAAATGCCTACTTTGATCTTCCTGCAAGCAGGAAATGTTACTGTTGGACAATGAGACTGCATTGAATGAGGGCTATTATTGAGGAAAGAGGCATGGGAATACAAGAAATACAAAACCAAATTGGTGAGGCAAATGAAATATTTACAGATCTCTTTTCATATTCTTGTTGTGACTTTTTTTGTGTGATCTAATTTTTAAATGATATAGGCTCAAATATTGAAACTCTCATGCTGCAATTGCACATGAAAAACTCATCTTGTGAAAGCATCAAAGCCTCAAAGATTAAACTCTTACATGGCAATTATTATTTATATTTTTTCAATAGGTGTGCATTATTAAAGGTATATTGGACTAAGTCTTAGTGAATGTACGTCTTACAAGTTTTGGTAGTGGGTCGCATAGCCGCATTGTGCGGGCTTTCGA
Organism: Mikania micrantha; assembly: GCA_009363875.1. NCBI lineage: Eukaryota > Viridiplantae > Streptophyta > Magnoliopsida > Asterales > Asteraceae > Mikania > Mikania micrantha. Next base: position 28,237,461 of record CM018683.1, read on the forward strand.
CTGGTGTGTGTGTGTGTGTATGCACACATATAGCAAGAGCTTTTTATATACGTAAATTAATACTGCTTCTTTATATCATTGATGATAGCAGGGTTAATATCATGAGAAGTTTTCGAGCTAAAGGGTTGATATAATGAGAAGTTTTCGAGCTAAGTTGTATGACAGGAAAATTTTCATCAATGATTAGATTGCGTGTGATGTATAAACATTTGGAAACCTAAAGATGTTGTATATTACTTTGCTTTTGACATTTTTTGTATTATGTTTCGGACCAAATTTTTTAATGTTATTATTTACATTCTTATTCAACTTTTTGTTTATTATTATATTATTAATAATGTGTCTTTGTAGAAACGTGCTATACAACGAACTATAGGTAGTCTCTACTGACACAAATTTTGAGCCTCTAAAGATGCTCTTATATTGTGGCAAAATAAAAGTGCCACTAAACCAACATGGGTAATTAACTAAGATTAATTTTTAGCGGCACAAAACTTGTGTTACAAAAGTCTATTTTTATTTTGTGGCAGAAAAAAAAGTGTCACTAAAAGTCTAATAACTTTGTGCAGCACATTAAAAAAGTGTCACTAAAAGGATTTAGCGTCACCACTTCTAGTGGCACTTTTTTTGTGTGCCACACAATCTTTTAGCCGTTTATAGTGGCACTTTTTTGGTCTTTTGAGTCACTTTTTGTATGCCATTAAATGACATTTTATTTGTAGTGTAAGTACTCTGGTACCGAAGGAGCTACTGGCCTACTGCAATGGCTGGAAAGCATTGAAGACATTCTCGACTTCACTGGATGCCCTGAGAATCTGAAGGTCAAGATGGCCTCAAGCGCTTTTCATAAGGGCGCACTCACCTGATGGAATTCTGAAAAGAACACCAGAGGACGCGAAGTCGCCTTAGCTTTACCGTGGGACGGTTTCAAGAATCTACTGGTGGAAAAGTTCTGTCCACGTCATGAACTGAAGAAACTGGAGGTAGAGATGTGGAATTTGGTGCAAGACAGTGGTGAAAACGCCAAATATAAAACTCGTTTGCATGAGTTGTGCATTCTGGTACCCCACTTGGTTACTCCTCTACCCCGTCGGATAGAGAAATACATTGAAGGCTTACCTCTAGTTGTTAGAGGAACTGTTATGGGGAACAACCCCAATACTTTGGAAGCAGCCATTCAACTTGGTGCTACTCTTACTGAGGAGTATGTAAAATCTGGTGTGCTCACCCGGAAGGGATTCAAGAGAGCACAGATTGAAGAAGGCAAGAAGCCTGAACAGCACCATCACAAGAAGAAGAAGCAGAAGACAATCAAAAACTTTGCAGCGTTGACTGCAGCTGCACCTACTCATGCTACACCCATTACTGCTATGCCACAACCTGCAACGACCAGAAGGCCTTATACTGGTCCGTTACCACTTTGCACCAAATGCCAATATCATCATCTACCCAACACTCCATGCAGAAAGTGTCTCAAATGTGGGCGTATGGGACACTTGGCGGCTACATGCCGATCTGCTCATCTTGCTGCTGCAACAACTGCTACCACAACACCTACTGCTACAGGTGGAAGAGCCTGTTATAATTGTGGAGCAGAGGGACACTTCAGAAACCAGTGTCCAAAACTCAACAACAATACTGCTGCTGCTCGTGCTTTTGTTATTGGGACTGCCGAAGCACGTGAGGATCCGGCAGTCATCACGGGTACATTTCTTATCAATGATCACTAAGTTCCTATCATATTTGATACTGGTGCTGATAAAAGCTTTATCTCTGCTCATACTGCTTCTTTGCTTAATATGCAACTATCCACACTTACTACTCCTTATACTGTAGAAGTAGCAAATGGTAAGACTATAGTTGTAGATTCCATTATCCATGGGTGTGAATTAAGATTAAATGCCCATCTTTTCTTCATCGATCTCATTCCTATGACTCTCGGAAGTTTCGAAGTTGTAGTAGGAATGGATTGGTTATCCAAGAATAATGCTAAAATCGTATGCTCGGAGAAACTTATTCGAATCCCCCTACCGTCTGGCGAAACGATGATAATTTACGGCGAGAAACCCTGTCGCGGATTGAAGATTGTATCGTGCATCAAAGCGAGGAAGTACCTGAAGAAGAAATATCATGCATTCCTAGCACACGTGGTGGAAAAGAAACCTGAAAAGAAAGCAGTTGGAGACGTACCAGTTATCAGAGATTATCCAGATGTATTTCCAGAAGACTTGCCTGGACTACCACCAGTCCGACAAGTGGAATTTAGAATTGATCTCGTCCCTGGAGCAAACCCAGTGGCGAAGTCATCGTATCGATTAGCACCATCTGAGATGCAGGAACTGTCTAGTCAACTTCAAGAACTCCTAGACAAAGGATTCATAAGACCGAGTTTCTCTCCATGGGGAGCTCCGGTTTTCTTTGTCAAGAAGAAAGACGGTTCATTTCGTATGTGCATAGATTATCGTGAGTTGAACAAGTTAACAATCAAGAACAGATATCCTCTACCTAGGATCGATGATCTATTTGATCAATTACAGGGAGCAACTTGCTTCTCTAAGATTGATTTACGATCCGGGTATCATCAGTTACGAGTAAATGATGAGGATATACCAAAGACTGCATTTAGGACTCGATATGGACACTATGAGTTCGTGGTTATGCCATTTGGGCTGACCAATGCACCTGCAGTGTTCATGGACTTGATGAATCGAGTCTGCAGGCCATATTTAGATCAATTTGTTATTGTCTTTATTGACGATATCCTGATTTATTCCAAGTCAGAACAAGAACACGAGGATCATTTGAAGAAAGTCTTAGAGTTACTAAGAGAGAAACAACTTTATGCTAAATTCTCAAAATGTGAATTTTGGCTAAAGGAGGTTCACTTCTTAGGACACGTCATAAACAGAGATGGAATACATGTAGATTCAGCAAAGATTGAGGCGATTAAGAACTGGACTACTCCATCTACCCCAACAGAGATTCGTTCATTTCTGGGTCTGGCGGGTTATTACAGGAGATTCATTGCGAATTTCTCTAAGATTGCCTTGCCACTTACCACTTTGACTCAGAAAAGTCAAGCCTTTATATGGGGACAGAAACAAGAAGATGCATTTCAACTTCTTAAACAGAAGTTATGCAATTCCCCTATCCTTAGTCTTCCAGAAGGCAGTGATGATTTCATTGTCTATTGTGATGCTTCAAACCTTGGTCTCGGCTGTGTACTCATGCAACGAGACAAGGTGATTGCGTATGCTTCAAGACAACTTAAGGTTCACGAGAAGAATTACACTACTCATGACCTTGAGTTAGGGGCTGTGGTCTTTGCATTGAAGATTTGGAGACACTACCTTTATGGTACTAAATGTGTCATCTATACGGACCACAAGAGCCTGCAACACATTCTCAATCAGAAAGAACTCAACATGAGACAACGGCGTTGGGTTGAGCTTCTAACTGATTACGACTGTGAGATTCGTTACCATCCGGGTAAAGTCAATGTGGTGGCGGATGCTCTTAGTCGCAAGGAACCAGTCAAACCAATTCGTATAAGAGCCATGGAGATCAACACACAGCCAAACTTGAAAGACTTGATTCGTATTGCACAACAACAAGTAGTAACAGACAATCAACTCAAGACAAACTTGGATTGTGGCATTGAGAAGAAACTAGAACCTTGATCTGATGGGGTGTTATATCTCAACGGCCGCATTTGGATTCCAAAGTCTGAAGAATTGCGCACACTCATCTGTGATGAGGCTCATAAGTCGCGATACTCAGTTCATCCTGGGGCAGATAAGATGTACCAAGACTTGCGTACTTCTTACTGGTGGCCGGGAATGAAGAAAGACATAGCACTGTACGTGGGAAAGTGCCTAACATGTTCAAAAGTCAAAGCAGAACATCAAAAGCTTTCGGGACTTCTGCAGCAACCTGAAATTCCTCAATGGAAGTGGGAGCAAATTTCCATGGATTTCATAACAAAGTTGCCGAGAACTCCGCGAGGTTTCGATTCGATTTGGATGATCGTTGATCGACTCACCAAATCTGCTCATTTTCTCCCGATCCGAGAGGATTACAAGATGGAGAAGTTATCCACACTGTACATCAATGAAATCATTACGCGTCATGGTACACCAACATCAATCATATCTGATCGTGATAGTCGTTTTACTTCTCGCTTTTGGCAATCATTGCAAAAGGCTTTGGGAACGCGTGTTAATCTTAGCACAGCGTATCATCCCCAAACCGACGGTCAAAGCGAAAGGACTATCCAAACACTTGAAGACATGCTTCGTTCTTGTGTCATTGACTTCGGTGGAAGTTGGGACACTCATCTTCCACTCATTGAGTTTTCATATAACAATAGCTATCATACGAGCATCCAATGTGCACCATTCGAGGCTTTATATGGTAGAAAGTGCCGATCACCGGTCTGCTGGACCGAGGTTGGTGACTCACAGGTCGTAGGACCAGAACTCATTCAGGAAACATCAGACAAAATCACAATCATTCAATCATGGCTTAAGGCCGCACGAGATCGGCAAAAGAGCTATGCCGATCGACGTCGGAAACCGCTTAAGTTTCAAGTCGGTGACCGAGTCTTACTCAAAGTTTCTCCCTGGAAAGGCGTTGTCCGATTCGGGAAGAAAGGGAAACTGGCACCAAGGTACGTTGGACCTTTTGAGATCCTGGAACGGATTGGTCCCGTAGCCTACAAACTCAAACTTCCAGTGGAGCTAAGCAATGTTCACGATACTTTTCATGTATCGAATCTTAAGAAATGCTTGGCGGATCATGATGTTCAGATTCCACTGGAAGACATTCAGATTCAGAACAACATGCAATTCATAGAACGTCCAGTTGAGATCATGGATCATGGGGTCAAGAAACTTAAACGCAGCCGCATCCCGATCGTGAAAGTACGATGGGAGGGCAAACGCGGTGCTGAGTTCACCTGGGAACGTGAAGACCAGATGAAGCTTAAGTACCCTCATCTTTTTACAGTATCTTCGGCTAGTTAATTTCGGGACGAAATTCCCTTAACTAGGGGAAACTGTAACATTTGTACATTTAGTCATGGTAGTCGTAAACAGTGTTAGAACAGTGTGTGTCCATGTTCAGTCTATCAATGTGATTCATATGTTCATAATGTGCTTGTGTGTTACATGATCTTATTATTCAGGAACAAGTATGTATTACTTATTTACAGTCGAGTTCGCTAGGCAAGAACAGTATCGTGTTATATCGAAACAGTGGTGGGCAGCGAGAGTGAGCCCTATATATATACTGCGTTCGGTGTAACAGGATAGTGTTAGTGCGTAGTGTTGAGACGAATATTCTAACAATTAATTAATTCAACAAGAATCGTAATACGTAAGCGAGACTGAGTATAGTTATGGGTGACGATCCATAATAATACGAATGTTGAACTTATAATTATGATTAAACGACTTTAAATAATTAATACGATCGGAAAACGTACGCGATTGTGGGTATACACGTAATTGTGAATGTTTAACGATCTGACAACGCACGAAGAGTAAAAATAATTAAAATAATTATTTTATATTTTTACAATTTTGAAACTCATCATTTTAATGAGTTTAACACTTATTTTAAATTAAAAGTCACGTAAAATACGCGTTACGTTTCGGAAACGGAAACCGAGCGACCGAAACGGACCCGAATACCACACGGACTATAAAAGCCTTGAACAAGGCTTATTTCCTCATTAAATCAGCCACCAACCACTTCTCTCACTAAAAATTCGTCCAAGCCACTCTCTCTCTAGAAAACCAACTTTAAACGCGCATAACTCGCTTATTTCTCAACGGATTTCGTCATTCTTGGTATCCACGCGAAGCTCTCGACATTATCTACACGAAAGTACCAGAAATTTGCGGATTTGTCCGGTCAAAATCAAGGTATAATCGAGTTAAAGTTCTGAAAAATAGGGTTTTCATAGGTGTGTGGTTGAAACTCGATACTTAGCCGGTTCTAGCACTCCATTTCCATTTTCGCACCACTAGCAACCCTATCTGAAGTTATACTAGTTTAGATCGTGGTTTGGATCCAGAGATTTCGATGATGGTGATGATGCTGGTAACAGGTTCGACGGCCGAACCTTCTTCCTCAGTTGGCGAACCCTAGGGAGGCTCCACGAACCCTAAACAATTGTCTTAACATTATGAAACATAGTAATCCGTTGTGGTTGTTCTTATTCAATACTTGTGCATGATTCAACTGTTCATACATCACCGCGCCGTGGATTCCGCACGCGGCGCAGGGGTGTGACAGAATGCCCTGTTCAACAAAAATAGTTAGTACAATGTCAAAACAATTTGCTTTGAAAAGTTACTACAACTCCATACCTTTTGTCTATCACTGATGAAGGTAAAATTTGAGTTAATATCCAAATTCAGATCGTCACCTAAGAGTTGTAGAAACCAAGTCCAAGAGCTAACATTTACTACCTCTACAATTGCAAAATACACTGGGTAGATTCCATTGTTTGGGTCAACACCAACTGCAGTTAAAATTTGACCAGGATATGGTCCTTTCATGAATGCACCATCTAGATCCAACACATCTCTCCCTAAAGCCTTAAATCCTTCTTTTAAAGCTCCAAAACAAATGTAAATCCTTTTAAACTTTCTACCAGCTTCATTTGTATTTGTTACCGGCTCGACCTCAATTTTAACAGTTGTCCTTGGATTTTTATTTTGTAGTTCAAGGATGTAATCCCTCAGCAAACCATATTGTGAGCTATAATCTCCCTCAACAATTTTCTTGGATTTAGCCCTTTCCCTGTATGCTTTCATCCTAGAAAACACCTAGTTCATATTTTCTTTGGAACTGATCTTGAACAGCTTTCACATGTATTTCAGGGTTTTCTTCAACCTGCTCTATCATTTGCTATGATAAAAAAAATGGATGTGCAAGCATTAACTATTCTTGTTTTAAGGCATTTATGCTCTGCAATTAAAGTCCTCACAATCCAAGATTTTTCACCACTTGACTTTGAAACCAACAGTGCCTAAGGACATTGATATTGGTGAGTGTTTGTCTTTTTCCCCTACCACCAACATTTTTTTCGGGTCCTTTACCTTTACCCTTGTTTGGATTGGCCCCCTGAATTTTGCATGTGCTTACACCAACCATTTTTTCCTAACCTTTTGATTGACTAGCAATATGTGCTCCATGCTCATCAATCTCAAAATTTGGTAAACAACCATGACACACTGCCCTCACCCTTGACTTATAATTATTCACAATCACAATTTGTCTCCTAGTTTCAACAGAATGCGCTTTAATCAAATTCTTTGCTTCTTCCTTATTCCCAAATACTTGACCAAGGTAAAAATTAACCCTATTCTCATTTGTCCTTCTAAGAATATGTAAGTTGTGTCTCCTAATGCTTGTATCATTATCTTCAGATTATGACCCACTTTCAAATTGGTTATTGTCTAACACTTCTTCTTCTACATGTACATCTTGTTGTTCAGTGTTAGTATCTTGTAATTCTAAGTCGATATTCAACTGATAATCCCACATATCTACTTCATGATCAGCCATGGAATTTTCTTGATCAACAATATATTTACTATCACTATCCTCCTTGTCACTACCATTTACAGTTTGGTCAACAACATATTCACTAGTACTATCCTCCTCATCATTCCAACAATTATCATCATCCCTGATAATACTATCTTGGGCATTCTCTTCATGGGCATTATCATGTTGGGCATTCTCATCTTGGGCATTCTCAGACTGGGCATTCACAGCTTGGGCATTAACAACTTGGGCATTATCAGCTTAGGCATTCACAGCTTGGGCACTAATAGCTTGGGCATTCTCATAATGGCCATTCTCAACATGGGCAATCTCATCATGGGCATTCTCAGCTTGGACATTATCATGCCTACTAACACTTGAATGTGTAACCCCGCTTGATTGTCCAACCCCACTTGATTGCCAAAATTCATTGAATGTTCTTCTTGCATTTGGAATTATAGGGACAATAGCATAACACCCAGGATCATCAATTTCTTCAATAGTAAGTCGCTTAGTTGGTGAGGTGAAAAATGCCTTAATGTTTTTTTATCCCATGTTGAGTATACACATTGATGACCTTATGCTCCACCACATGTTTAGCTAAGTTCAAAACATCTTTGTCATCGCATAATCTAAGTCCTTTCCAGGATGTAAGAAATGGTAATACATAAGATCACAAACAGAGTAGCCTAGCACACCCATAATTTCATCAATTTCGTGAACTGAAAATTTGTCTATATCAATCAAGTCAACAAAATTAATCATACCTCCTATATAACTACGCCCAGGGAGAGTGGTAAACCTACCACCATGATGAACCTTCATGCTGAATAAGTTAGAAAAACCTTCTGCAACATTCAAATTTTACAAAGTTAAGTCTCAATACCATAATACCAACCAAACAACTATAAAAACAAAATTTGGAAGAAATCTTACTGTATAATTTTAGAACCTCATCACCCTTAAGAAATCTTCGTATGAACCACCTTTCACCTTCTGACATTGGAGACGATTGTGGAAGACGAAGGATCAAAAATAACCTAATTGAAAAGAATGAGGGTATTAAACGAGAGGGAAATCGAGTGGATATAAAAAGACTATCTTGCCCTCACGTGATTCACACGTGAGATGACTTAACACTAAAAACAAACGGCCATTTGACTAAAGGACTTATTCTGCAGGGGTTTAATACATAAAACATTGTTACTGACATTTTTAAAACCTAAAGGACATCTAATGAAAATGGATATAACATAAAGGACAATTTGTAATTTACTCTAAATTTTAAAAAAATATTAGTTCAAAAAAATTTTGTTTTAATTTTAAAGTTACATTTGTTATTATATAATAACTTCTTAATTTTATTCTCACGTTTTTATATCTTGATGATAAATGTACTAGTCTTTTGTGTATTCTTATTTTTATTTTTCCGTTTTTTCTATTAATTATGCCAATTAATAACTCTTTGACTTTTTATAAAAACCATGTTAAACATGTTATCGTTTTCAAACCTATTAAATAAATAAATAATGGTGTTTCTTCATTTTAATTTTGTCAACTGTCAAGCCAAACTCTGTCTATTTCCATAATTTCGGATCATATCCCCCGTATTTAACCCGCTTCATTTCATAATCCGGATCCTTCACCGGCGACGCCACCAGCACAGCTCACCCCATCCTCTCCGGCTCATTCATCCGCCGCTCAGCCTAACAAGTCACAGGAAACCTAATTGAATGTTGCCTATAAACCCAAACTCCATCTTCGCCAAACCCCCAATTCTCCGCTACCTAACACCTCCGGTCACCCTCCCCCGCATCCGCACCGGCGCTGCCTCTGATAGCCTCATTTGGTCGTTCAATTTGGCTGCCGTAGCGGATTCTTCGTCCGACAAACTCTATAGCTCCGACTTCGCCGGTGCTCCGTCGTCGGTTGAGAAGAAACGCACTGGTAACATAAGCAGCGATAATGATTTCAGTACAAATGCGAAAGAGAGATGGTCACGTGACCGTGAGAGTTACTTGACGGACGATGACGATCCCCTGCCGCTCCCGATGACGTATCCGGATACTTCCCCTGTGTCTCCTGATGTTATCGACCGGAGGTTGCGATGTGATCCTGAGATTGAGGTTTGATTTGTATTCATTTCAGTGCATTATGGTTCTGTTATCGGTTGTTTGGATGGTAGTATGTTTCTCAGCAGTTTAATTCATTGATTTCTCAAACTTATGATGTAATTATGTATGGTTTTGATTTGAAAGAATCAAATCTTTTTTTTTTTTTTTTTTGGAATGGAAATTGAACTACAAATAGAATAATTTCAGATTGCATTTCAAATTGTTAAAGCTTGTTTGGATGACCTACAACTGTATTGTGAAGAGCACACAGTTTGATATTAAAATGAAAATGTTAGGTGGTAATTGTTTTTTAAGATGTGAAATGTCTGCAGTATGCGGACCATTTGGTGGCGGTGGCTGACGGTGGTGGTGGTGGAGAGTGGTGCTGAACGGTGGTGGTGGAGGGTGGGTGGTCAGTGGTGGTGGGTGATGGGTGGTCTTTGCAGACCTTAAAAGATCTTAGAAGTGGTTGTGCCAGATTTGCACCAAGAAGAGCTTGTGCAGACTTTTTTTAATGTAACATTTTCGAAAAAAACAAACAGTCTGTAGATGACAATATCTGCGCGTGGTCTGCGTGGCGCAGATAGAAGAGTCGACGCAGACAGAAGAGTTGACGCAGACAGAAGAGTCTTCTCAGACCTTTTGGAGAAAAACAAACACAATCTTTTTTAAATGTTTAACTTGTTTAGTGTTGAAGCTAAAGGCTTGCAAGAAGCCAAAAAATGTTGTCTTTTGTTTCTTCTAACAAATAATGTGTGAAAACATCACTTGGTATTAATTTTTTGCAACTTTTATGTAGGATTGTAAGACAGTAGTTTATGAATGGACCGGAAAATGTCGAAGTTGTCAAGGATCAGGTTATGTTAGTTATTACAACAAAAGGGGAAAGGAAGTTTCCTGCAAATGCATACCATGCCAAGGAATAGGTATAATGATTTTGCTGTTTAATTATATATTTATTCTTTTTTGAAGAAGGGTTTTTTTAGTCATAGTTTCTAATTTCAATAGGAGCAGCCTCTTTCCTAAGATAGATGTAACGCTTTCATCTCATCCACTACTTCATGAGTAGAATATTTCCGAGTGTTTGTTTATTTTCTTTTTAATTTATTTTATCGGTATAGTTCTATTATGAATTACCTCCTTTTGAGCCTGTCAACTTGGTATTGTTTCATACTACAAGTAGTTTGTCTTGATGTTCAAATTTGCAAACATTTTGTACAAGAAAAAACTTATTGTCTCATTGCATTCAGTTTTATAGAAATTGTCAGACACTAGTCGAACAATGATGTAGGGACTAAGATTAATCGGGATTAATCATAATTAATCGGATCGGAATTTTAATATGTAATTTTCAAAATTATATATATACATGTTAGGTTTCGTAGGCCTTTGGGAGGGTTAGGGCAGCCGGCCCTAATCCTGGCCCATTAGGATTAAACCTAATTGTTTTTCTATTTAAGCATTGTCATGTAATTGTAATCTTTAACACCTAATCAATAAAAGAATCCCTAGTTGTAACCCCTTGGAGTTCGTCGACCAGATCTGAGCCGTCTCCCTTTGAGCCACCGCCAGACGCCGCTAGGGTTGCCGTCAGGGTCGCCGCAGAAGCCACCGGCTTCCGGTGAGATTTCCGGCCGATTTGGCCGTCGACTTGATTTTCTGGCCGATTTTTTGAGGTTCTGAGTCGCGATTAGGGTTTTAAACCCTTGGATTCATCGATTGAACCTGTTTTTGACACGAGTTGGGTTCGAATTTAACGATTACTGCCACGATTTGGGTTAATCCTTGAAGTTGTTGACGTTTTTCAGCCAAAATTGAGGTTTATGGTTTGCGATTAGGTTGTTTCAGCCTTGGAATCGTCAATTAAACCTGGTTTGACACAAGATTTGGTTCTAATTTCTTGTTTTGGAGGCTGATTTGGTTTCAATTAAGCCTAGGGTTGTCGCTGCTGAGTTTGGGATCGCGTTTGCTGTTATTATTGACTGTAATTGGACGATTAGGGTTAAAAAATTGAACCCTTGAGTCGTCTTTGTCGATTTTCAGCAGGTTTCGAGTCTGTTGCAACTGCTTTTGATCTTGAGTTTCTGATCGTTTGGGATTTGATTGGGATTGGATTGATTAGAAAAGGTGTTGGTATCTTTTGTTGGTATTATCTTGTTACCGGGTTCAAATGGCTGACGAGGGGAAGATTAAGATCGAGAAGTTCAATGGAACTGATTTCGTCTGGTGGAAAATGCAAATGGAAGCATTGCTCAGTCAGAAGGATTTGGATATGGTGCTGGAGGATAAACCAGAGAAGATGGATGCAGCTGCTGAGTCTGCATGGAACTCAAAGGACAAGAAAGCCAGAGGAGCTATTACATTGGCTTTGACGAGGAGCGTTACATTTAACATCATGCACGAGACTACTGCTCGGGGAATGATGTTGGCTCTGTCGAATATGTATGAGAAGCCCTCTGCTGCGAACAAGGTGTTCTTGATGAGGGAATTGTTCATGACAAGAATGAACGAAGGAAGCTCAATTACAGTTCACATCAATAATCTGAATTCGATTCTGTCCAGATTGTCATCTGTGGGAATCAAGTTTGATGATAAGACGAAAGCTGTGTTGCTGTTGTCTTCACTACCTGATAGTTGGTCTGGGACAGTGACTGCTGTTACAAGTTCTGTTGGCACAACTGATATGACATTTGAGGGTATCCGTGATATTGTGCTAGGTGAGGACGTTCGCCGGAAGAGTACTAGTGCATGATCATCTTCTGAGATGTTACATGTTGGTAGGGGAAGAGGGAATAGCAGAAGCAGTGGGAGTCGGGGAAGAAGTCCGTCTAAGACTCGGAAGACTGTGAAGTGTTGGAGTTGTAATGAAGTAGGGCATGTTAAGAGTCAATGCCCGGGTACTTCGAAGCAAGTAAACGCTACTGAGGGCGTTTATGATGATGATGCTTTGGTATGCAGCACTGAAAGCTGCGTGGACTCTTGGGTCATGGATTCAGGGGCTTCGTTTCATGCCATGGACAACTGGGAAACGATGCTGAATCTGAAAAAAGGAGATTTTGGGAAGGTTCGACTTGCTAATGACGAGTTGCTTGAAGTCACGGGCATGGGGGATGTTGACCTGGTTACTTCATTGGGAACTACATGGAACCTGAAGAATGTCAGGGTTATTCCAGGGCTGAATAGGAAATTGATTTCTGTGGGTCAGCTGGATAAACAGCGAATGGAAGTAAGGTTTGGTGGCAATGAATGGAAGGTGGTCAAGGGAAATCTCATGATTGCTTATGCTATGAAGCATGGGTCGTTGTATTTGGTTGATGAACCTGCTGAGGGATGTATGACCGTCCCGATTAAGCGAAACAAAATCTGGTTCACTAAATCTCGTGCTAAGAGAGTTCATTTTGCAAACGTGAAGTCTGGAGCCAAGGGGATGTTAGCTGAACGTGTTCAGAAGTCTAAACCATTCAGGGGATTCGGTGACAATGGGAGCAAGGGTTGTGTTTCGGGTACAGTTACGAAGAGCCGTTGGGTTTTGAAGACTAGAATTGAAGAAATCTCTCCTGTTGGTAGTTTGCTGTGCTTGGAGAGTGTTGGTGGTCTTCGGTGTATCTCTGGATCTGGTGTAGTGTCCATACCAGTTGAGATAGAGGACGAGTCGTTGACGGGATTTGTCACGACTGAGTTGGAGCTCGGGGGAGCTTCAACCGGCCCTTCTTGTACTTGATGATTGAGGGCTAGTTTGCACTAGGGGGATATGTCTGGATATGATGAAGTCTTAGCTTATTTTTGGGAATTGAGGCTTGGAAGGCTTGTTATTGAAGATTACTGGATTTACTGGATGACTGGATTGCTTATGTTGGATGCCGGGCTTGATTCTATCGCAAGGCCTCCGAGTGGGAGATTGTTAGGTTTCGTAGGCCTTTGGGAGGGTTAGGGCAGCTGGCCCTAATCCTGGCCCATTAGGGTTAAACCTAATTGTTTTTCTATTTAAGCATTGTCATGTAATTGTAATCTTTAACTCCTAATCAATAAAAGAATCCCTAGTTGCAACCCGTGGACGTAGGTCACATCGACCGAACCACGTTATATCGTGTGTATGTGTTTATTTTCTTAGCTTTCGTATGCGTGTATGAGTTAATCGGTTTCCGCTGCGCCTCTTTGATTCCTAACAATACACGCCCCATTTGCGGTGCACGCATATTGTGTATATATGTGTGGGCTCTCAAGGAGCCAAAGTAAAATTGCACTAATTTTAATGTTATTTTACTTATTTTGTGAAAATAACGTTAAAAGTGTTAGGATGATTAACTTCAAACGATAACTTTGAGCCAGGGACTCCTTCGGAGCAGTCACTCTATCCTAACTGGGATAAGGGTAAGATTTGTGTCCATCCTTCCCCCAGACCCTACTGAAAAGTGGGAATATACTGGGTAAGTTTGTTTGTTTGTTATATATATCTACATATATATGTATATATATACATCTACATATATATGTATATATATACATATATATGTAGATATATATAACAAACAAACAAACTTATCCAGTATATATATTTGTATGTATGTATGTAGCTCACCAGATTTCATATTTTTTCCGGATTTTCAAAAGTTGGCAGAGAACTCATTGGAATTTCAAAGGTTGCCAGAATATTTATGTTGTTTGAGAAGTCACTGGAATTTTTGCTGGATTCTGGCCGATTTGGCCACCTAGGCCCGATTTAGTTCTTCTAGGCCTGATTTTTATTCTAGACGATTAGCCAAAATCAAATCGGCGGAGTGCCGCCTAGGCCGATATTTACAACTATGCTTGTATTGAAATTTTTGAAAAACTAGCGAACTTTCTACTGTTTCTAGTAAACCAATAGTTTGGGTTAAAGTGTAGGTCTTAAATAGTAGTTGTTGTTGTTGTTGTTGTTGTTGTTGTTATTTTTATTTTTTTCTTAATTGTTTTGTACATTTTCCATACATCTCTTGCTTTATCGGTTGATCTTTTGAGCCTTCGAGTTCTTTGTTGATGTCTTTGTTAAGATGCACTGTAGCATCTAGCCCTTCATACCAACCACCAACTTTGGTATCTATTTGCATGAGTGGAGACTTTCAGGAAGTCTATCCTGGAATTACTAACAAGTTCTATTCTCATCTACAACTTAATCCTGGAAAAATATGCGGGTTGGGTCGGGTTAGGTAATAGGTTAGAACATGTTTTAGGTCAAGATGGATTGTAAGCAAAATAAGTTTGGCTCTAAATGGGTTGTTTCTAAAAGGCAATAAAGCATCAATTTAGTTCAAGTCAAAATGAGTTATATATAAACAAATACTCTATTTGAATAATATCTAGTGATTTTCTCATTAAATATATTATTGACCCTTATTACACGTTTAAATTCATTCTAATTCACATGGTTTTATGTTACTCATCTTGACCCATATTGTGTTAAGGTGTTATCCATCTTAACCCGGTCTATGTTATGGGGTTATCTGTTTCAAATCCAAAATACAATAATATATATTCAAACGAACCTATTTCTCTTACTTTGGATCAACATTGCTAAGTCTATCCACAACCAATGCCTAAATGCATTGGTAATATTTACTGTAGGGCATTTATCATATCCTACTATCTTCCATGGTGAAATGGTATGGAATTTTCCTTAGTGATACATGTAAAGTGGCATACTCAGTGTTTAACTTAGCTTTTGCTTTCCACAAGGTCTGAGAAGGGGGCCAAATCTCTTCACCATCAAATGTATGCAACATTACTGTACCAATTTGTGTAAGAGATTGTTTCTCATGACTTGAACCTATGACCTCAAGGTTACAAAGCAGTAAACCAGTTGCTTTAAGGTCCACCATCAAACCTTAGTGTCACATGACCCTAATGTGTACAAATCTCCTTTCATTTCATCTCTTCTTTTAATTTTCTTTTTTCCTTTTCTTTGTCGTTTCTTTTTTTGGCATTTGTGAGTTTAGTCCTATCTGGTTTTCCATGCATCTCTTCTCTTGCCGTTTGAGCATGGAGATCATTTTTGATGTCTTCGTTCAGATGGACAAACCTAATTTGATCAGTTCTTTTTTGTTTTGTTTTGTTTTTCGCTTTTAGTGAGTCAAATTTTATCTTGTTCCACTATTGGATGATTAAGAATAGGAAGTACACCTCCTGCCTATTCTAGTGGCAAAGGTGGAACATTTTTAATACTAAATCTTGAGAATTGATCCAAGTATATGAATGTCAATGTCATCTTAGTTCACTTTTACAGGCTATGTCCAGAAGATCACAGCGCGTACGGATATTGATCTAATGGAGAATCTTGACAATGGGAAACCACCTTGACTCACTAATGTTTACATAATTATTGTTGTATTCAGGTTCTGTTACCTTATTTCTTCTCTTTTCATTTACAGCTTAATAATGTTGTTATTCTTGTGCAACCAACTATTTTGTAAGGCTTGAACATGAAGACATCAGATTTTTTAGACGGTGAAGAGAAATTGTATACCATGTTGGGATAGAATCGGGGTATGCATTTGTTTTGAAATTGTGCAGATAAAGAAAAATATTTTTATAGGTTTTTTTATCTTGCTGTATGTTAAGTATGAAGATTCTTCATTTGCCATGTATTCCTACTTGTAACCTAGTTTGGTAAACCTAAGAAATAAAGGAGTATAGAACTTAAAATCACATGACTTCCACATGATACCATTATACCAATATGAAACACTCGTCTAATCCTAATTTTCTCTGAGGCAATTTGTTTTTGCTGCTGCTTTTTTCGTCATTGCCAGTGGGCATCTCGTCATCACCATCTACTCATGGCCGCAAGCTCATAAAAGGTAAGTATGATTTGTGGCTTAATGCTTTTGATGATCTATATAACTGTGCTGATTGTTCATGTTTCATCAAAAATCAAGTTGTTTTATGTAGGATTGTAGGCAAAATGAGCCATGGTGGGCTTGTGCTCGACCTCATCTCCTTTACAAACTGAGCCAAACTTATGTGTTTATCTTAACAAGCTGAAATGTAAAACTGACCTCTGGTCATAAAATTCAAGTTGAGCTAAGCAGGCTTGCTAGCAATCTTGCTTATTTTTAAAAAAAAAATTAAATTTGTTATTCTTTACACTTGTTTTTATTTATAAAAACATAAAAAATATTCTTTGCAAGTGAGCCATGTCCTGAGCTTACTTGGCTCGGGTTTAGCTCTTTGCAAAGGAGCCTATTTGAAGTGAGCTTTTTCTTTGAGGCACAAAGCATGAACTTTTTAACTGCCCTAGTTTTATGCTCAGATTTCTGCAACTGTTTGCATGTTTCTTTTTTTATCTACAATGTCAACGTATTGAGATACTTGTGGCCTTCTGTGTTCTTGGCTCGGTGTTTCTTTGTCCTTGTAAATTTGAGTTTTTATTTTAAATAAAATATGGTACAGTACCGTGCTAAGTGGTTGAGTTACTTTTAAAAGTGTTCTCAACTTTGAATCCAACTTTCACCGGTTTTTGTCGTTCACCTCTCTTGATGACCACATGCCCCGCTTAAGCTGTATTTTACTGTCAGCCGAGTTCTTAGGTGGGGTCCTGTGAGTTTTTCAGTAACGGGTTCTTGTGGTTACCAAATAAAGATTAGGGTCCACACATCTTCATGTTTAATGATTTGATTAAACATGCTGAGACACTTATGGCCTTCTACCATTATGGTTGAAGTAATTTTCATTTATTTGCTTAAATCATGCCCAATGGACACTATTCCTCTTTTTGGTTTATTGTCAAATTTTGATTTTTGATTCTTTACAATGAGATTATTTGAGATGAAATTTGTCTCTTGTTTTGCAGTAGATCCATGCAATTGCTGAAGGAAAGGATGTGTTGGAGAGCCAGTGTTCTTGTTTTGTTAATCATTTGGAACCTGCTTTTTATGCAATAATCATTTTAAAGTAGGTTTAGTTTGAGAATGTGTTGAATAGTTATTGTATTGTAGGACACTTTGATTATCCACTCTTGATGATGGGCTTTTTTTTTTTTTTTTTAAAAAAAAAAAAACGCTGATCTTTTTTATAATACATGCCATAAGTTGTGGTTGGAAGTTGGTATATTCTGAAAATTTTACACCCGAACCTGATAATCGTGTCAAGACATGGTTCGTTGATCGTCTAGTCGTTTTCATCTTTAGCATTTATTTTACAAAAAGTAAATGTCTTATAGAATCTAACATGTCGGACATTAAGAACAAACATTTTAGATGAATGTATTTTTTTAATAGCATATTAATGATTTTATTAAGAGGCTAACTCTTAATCATTGACTGATACTATATGGTGGTTGTTATATCTTACAATTTTAACCCAAAGTAAGATAAGTAGGTTGGTTTAAGTGAACATTTATTGTATTTTATGTTAAAATAGGTAGCATCTCAACATAAAACGGGTTGAGATAAGTAATAACTAAACACAATGTGGGTTAATATGAGTAACCTAAATACTATAAGAATAAAATATATTCAAACTGATAAAACTTTTTAATAATATATTTGATTATTAAAATTACTAAGGATTGTGCAAATAAATTTTTTGTTTCCTTGCAATTTAACTTAAACGAAAAATGTTTTTTTTTAAAAAACAACCAATTAGACCCAAACTGATTTTGTTTATAACCCATCTTGACCCATTATCCTCCCCGATTTAAACCGTCTACGTTGCCAGGCTTAGTGGTTGTGTTTTGCATAACTTAAATATTGGTAAAGTCCATGCATAAAAATATAAAAAAAAAAAACAAGAAATCATAAAATACAAGATTTGCAATAAATCTTGTTAATATTTGGGATTAATACAATATGATATAACCCAAATTCACATCTACTTAATGAATACAAATAGAAACCTAACCACACTTTTGTTTAACCCCCCAAACGCATCTCATATTTATGAATTTTGTTTTATAAAAGAAACCAAAAATTGAAATAAACCCTTAGCCTTTTCACTTGATGGATTCAACAAGAAAAAACAATGATCTTCATCCTCATTCTCAACAAACTCAATTGTCCCTTTCCATTTACTCTTCTCCAATGTCTCTTTGTACTCCAACCCTCTAGGTTTCAAAAAGTCTTTTTCCGCAACCGCTATCAACACCCTCGAGCAACAAAGCTTCTCGAGATCCGGATCTGAAACTGGGTTAAGTTTAGGGTCATCATCTGACCCAGAACTACCCGGGTACAAATACTGGATTAATTTATCCGATACTTTTTGAGCAAAATATGGGTGTAATGTGATCAATCCACGAATACCCAAACCCAACCTAGTACCATTAACTCCGGCCCGAACCGCGAGATAATGAACCAAGTTCGCCCCGGCACTATCTCCCAACAAAAAAACCCGACTCGTGTCAGCATAATCGTTTATCCACGGGTCGGTTCCTGTACCGGACCCATGAGAGGCGATCCACCGAAACGCCTCCCAGCAGTCGTGGTACGCCACTGGAAGAGGATGTTCCGGTGCAAGCCTGTAGCCGATCGCCACCGCTACAGCAGGGGTTTGGGAAACTAGCGGCGTGAGGAAGCTTTGGGTCGCGACGTTTAACGGCGACCCCATGCAAAACGCGCCGCCATGGACGTATATGACAAGAGGAAGCTTTTGTGGTGGATTTGCAGGATCGATTTTGGGGAGGAAGATTCGGGATTTGATTTCATGATCGGATGAAATGACAACGTCTTTGAATTGAATGCCGGTGATGGGATCGGTGGACGGTGGCAGTTGGGGGATGGTTATCAGGCGTTCGACGCGACCGTCGTTGTAGACACGTAAAAATGGCGGGAAATCATGGGTGATTTGAATCGATGAAGCCATTGATGAGTTGCAGGAAAGCATGAAGAATTTGGGGATTAAATAGTGGGGGAGATGATAGATTTGGTGAGCAGATATTGACTGGTTGATGATCGATGATTCAATGCCGTAGCTGAAACGTGATAATTTATAATTTCAAGTAAAGCATGCAAGGATGTTCGCATACACAAAAAACCAATAAGAAAAAGCCACCTAACGTTTAGGTTGCTGAGACCAATATTTCTGGACGTACCGGACATCGAATCGAACGCCTTATTGATTACTGGTTGGACCGGTTAGACGGGTCGGACCGAATTTAAAAACCAGATGACATAATAAATATATAAAATAATAAAATTATAAACGCATTTACGCAAACATAATAAAGTTTAAACAAACATAATCATGCTAAAAAAGTACAGGATTTGGTTTTAATGTTTTATTTTTTATATTTTAGTTAAAAAAAATCCGGTTTTGACCAGTAAACCGGTCGGTTTATTTGAAGCCGGTTCGCATGCTTATTTTAGGCTAGTTGACCCTACGGTTCCCGGTCCAACTGGCCGTTCCGGTTCTGAAAACCACAGTTGAGACCTTACTTATTTTGTTAGACACTTATATTACGGACGGGGCCCACCCTAACATTTGCAACGTCCGTAAACACTAGGTGATTTCTTCTTATTTGGCTACTGTATAGATGGACACATGTACGATGCCGTCAATGGTTATATATAAAATAGTTGACATATTAAGAAATTATATATGACCAATTGAAAAAATGTGTCATTGTAGTCTTATTATTATTTTATTTTTTTAAGTTGTTTATTTTGAAACGGCAACATTATTTATTCAAACAAAAACTACATTCTAAAAACAACATATGGATTCTGGGTAAAACAAATAACAGTCAATATTGTATCAAATAAGAAAATGAAATTGTATCGAAAGGTCCCTCCAATAGTCTTATTTTATGCTTCTTTTTTTTAACTCATAAGAAAGCGACCGATTTTATTTCCTTCAACGTATCTTTTGCTCCATGGCCTATTTTAAACATGATCAACCAGAGATGCACAAAAAACACGTTTAACTAAACTGGTACCGGTTTCTAATCGTTGTTTTGAGTTAGTTTTATGTTTTTGGAAAAACCAACAGTTAGAACCGATTTGAGGTTTCAAGAGACTGAAGTACTGAACCAGTCATTAATAGGTCCACCTAAGTAAAAATTGATTATTTGTAGTTAACAGGATCGGTTAACCGGTTCAGTTATTAGCCAAACCGGTGACAAACTATTGACCAAACTTTGATGGGTTAACCGGTTCGGTTATTCCAAAACCAGGTTTTGACTAGTTAACTAGTTTGTGCACCTCTAAGGTCAGTCATTAATTAGAGGTATTGAATGATTTGGTTTTTAGTTTGTTTGGTTTTGAATAATTTTAAGCGTATCCGTTAACCAAACGGATCCATAATAGGAAATTGTCTAAACCAATTAATTTATAGTATAATTCCAAATTGATTATGAAACAAATGTAAGATTAAATTATGAATATTTACAATATGACCCTCATGATTATTTATCTAATTGATAAATTACTTGAATATCCCTATAAGATATTATATAATAAATGTAATTATCTTTACTATCCTAATTAGGTTTCCCCTTGGGTGTATACAAAGGAGATTAAGGCTCTTCTTTGACTAATGTTAACATCACAACTCACAAATTCCCTACTCTAGAATTCGTGAGTCTCTAAGTCTCTCCAACTAATTCTATCCTCATCATACACCTTAAACATGAATCAAAACGGCACTTACTAGATTTACATGTTACGTAGGTCTATCTATTTACTATTATGTTTTAATCCAACTATAGTAATCGATCTACAACAAATATATACAAATAATATTGTATTTATTTTAGAATTAAGACTCTAAAATTTTGAGAGGCCCTAGGTTCCTGCCCAAATTTACTCAACAAAGAGCTGCCCCTGTAAAAAGGTATAACAATAAACCAATGGTATAGTTAAATCATAATCGACCAACCAAATATAATGGTTTAATTTTAGTTTTAGTATGTTGTTAATATAAAATTAAATGAACCAAACTGATTGTAGATATACACCTAAAAAATCAACATCTTTAACTAACGTACTGAGATGGATTGTATGCCTATCTTAATGGCTCTATCAAAAGGAACAAACCGATTGATTCAAAATGCTTGTAAATTTTGTAAAAAGGTAGAGGAATCAATTTTCATGTAAATATCAAATTTAATTATAGGCGAGAGCCCTTGAAAACAGATTATTGAAGATATCAAAGTCTTTAGTTTCTTTTGGGGTGAAACATAGACCCTGGGTGAAATAAGTGTGAAACACATCATGTTGCTAAAGTAGTGGCAGACCAAGAAATTTTTTTCATAAGAAACGGAAATTTTTTATGATATTTGAGGATCGCTACATAGTAAATTTTTCTCTTTCGTGCAAATCGGTTTAGGTTGAATTATGTCAGGTCAAGTTAAAAAAAACAATCAAACTAAGTTCATATATAAAAGTATAATAAAAACACAATATATCTAAAATTGTTCTTATGTCTGGCAAAATATGTTGGTTGTGTTGTGTTGGGTAACGTGCCAAAATGAGTACGGGCCGGGATTGGTGCATTTTAGGATGAGTTTAAGCAAAATCAGTTTGGGTTTAAATGAATCATTTTAAAAACATCAATTTTGTTCAAGTTAAAATAAATTGTAACTAAACAAATAGTTTAATTGAATAATTTTTAATGATTTTCTCATTAAATATATTAATGAATATTCTTATTTGTTTGAATCAATTATATTCACATAATTTTTACGTTATTCATCTTGACCTGTATTGTGTTAAAGTGTTACCTATTTCAACGCATTTTATATTGTAATGTTACTCTTTTCAACGCAAAATACAATAATTGTTTACCCAATCTACGCATTTATCTTAGTTACGAGTTAAAATTGTCTGGCCAAGTTGTTATTTACTGAGTTTTGTTTTTTAAAATTTATACAAAACAACATATATGGAGACTTTTTTAAGTAATTCTTTTCCGAAAACAAGTATAACTACCACTTAAATTCTCATCACAAGTTCAATTATTCAAATTTAATGAGAGCGATTGCAAAATATCAAGAGGGTTGGTCAGTATTTTAACATACATATACTACTGGAAAACTTTTTTCAAGAATGACAGCTACCCCCCACAACATAGAGTGTGCATGCCACTCTGCTAAAGGTTCTAGTCAAAAAGAAAATATTGATTTTGATGAAACATTCTCACCAGTATTTAAAATGATCATTGTTAGATGCATAATAAGTCTTGCAGTTAAGAATGGTTGGTCTTTGTTTCAGTTGGATGTAAATAAAGCATTTTTGTATGGTAATATTTATGAGGATGTTTATATGACATTACATGAAGGTCATTTTAAAAAAAAAATGATAATAAGGACTGTAAACTTGTTAAATATATGTATAGATTAAAACAAGCTTCTAGAAAATAGAATGAGAAACTTAGTGTTTTAGTTGAAAATGGTTTTGTGAAAAGTATTGAATATTCATTGTTTATAAAAATATGGTTATATTTTTGTTAGTCTATGTAAATGATATTGCGATAGGAGGGAATGATGAAGCATAAATATCAAAAGTTAAATGAGTTTTTAAGAACAAAATTCGTAATAAAAAAATCTTGGTATTCTGAAATATTTTTTTAGGAATAGATTTATTATATTCTAAAAAAGGTGTTTGTTAGTCATAAAGTATTGTTTGGAGCTTTTTAGCTGAATTTGGTTATCTTGGGTGTAAACCTACTAATGCTCCTATAAAACAAAGTTTTGTTATGTCGGCTAAGAATAAAAGGAATGAATCTGTTTTAATTTGATGTTTCTGGATTTCAAAGATTAATCGGAAAATTGATTTATTTGTCTTCAACCAGAAATGATATTTCATATGCTATACAATACTTGATTCAATTTATGCATTCCCTACTAATACATATTTACAAGCTGGTTTTTACCAGCTCAAAGGTTAGTAACTGGTTTTTGTGTATTTAAATTTATTCACTAAACTGTAAATAGCAATCCAATACCTATAAGTAAGTTTTGTGATAATAGTGCAACCATGTCAGTAGCTACTAATCTTGTCTTTCATGAAAAAACTAAACATTTTGAGTTGGATTTACATTTTTGTGTGAAAATAACGTTAAAAGTGATAAGATGTCTTCATCCTTCCTCCAGACCCTACTGAAGAGTAGAAAAATATGAGCTACTAATGTTGTCTTTCATGAAAAAACTAAACATTTTGAGTTGGATTTACATTTTTGTGTGAAAATAACGTTAAAAGTGATAAGATGTCTTCATCCTTCCTCCAGACCCTACTGAAGAGTAGAAAAATATGAGGTAAGTTTGTTTGTTTTGTATTTTATATAGATCATTGAGTCTTGTATTTGGTTTATTTTTTGATGTTGATTCATACCATTTTACAAAGACCCATGAAAGCAATAGAAGAAATGAGGGTCTCTACTCTTAAACATTTTCTTCTCTGCAGAGGTTGGTGGCAAGATTTAGTTGTACCAAACCACCTGTTCAGTAACTACTCATTTATCATTTGCAAGACACTCATTTGGATCTTCTTCATCAGAATCAAATTCAACCTGCATGAAAGTTGTAATTACAATCAGCATAACATTTAACTCGAATCATAAATAACCCTTTTGATCATAATAGATAAAGGTTTACATTTTCATCTCTGAACCATCCTCCATGCCCATCACGCTTCCAACCAGCTGCAGTAAACTTAAGTTCTCTCTCCCTGCGCTCTCGGTAATCCAATGGCAGCTTCAAAACATCTTTACCTCTTGTCTCCATTTGAACAAAGATTGCATTGGTCAAATCATACCCTTCATTTTCAGATATCGGGCATCTAGATTGGTCATTATCTTGTTCAGGATAACTATGGTGAGGTACCTCAAAAGCAGTCTTTCGTGTTTCTTTGGTCAATGGTTTGCTAGCTAAGTTTGCCTGCTTGGTGGATTTGTAACCAGTTTTGTTGATGGCGGTGGAATCAAGCGACAAGGCTATACGCTTATCCATCTCATTTCGTCTTTCTTCTTCTCTTTGTTTGAGCTTGCTTTCTGCAGCAAGATGGCGTTTTGATTTCATGTGCATCTGCAAATTGATTTCCAAAGAAGATTGTCAAGGTGTTTGAAAGTCAATATTGAGAATGAAGTTAAGAATAACAAGATTTGTGATCTCAGGCCTGAAAGAGTTCAATTCATGCTCCACAGGATGAAAATCTTCAAGAAAGAACATGAAACAACTTCTTGTTAAGTACCTCTGATTGAATGCAAGTGATATTCAAGTTTAACAGGAAAATTTTCATAACTTTTTGCTATTTGATTGCCATAATAAATTCCCTCACAACAATGTGCAGTTTATACATGAACATAAACATGAAGATTTGAATATGAACATGAATAATTGAATTTTAACATAAACATGAAAACGAGCATTAACATAGAGGAGGTTCCCCAAGTCGATTTTGTCTAAAAAAGCTAAAATGAAATTTCAAATTTGTGAAAACCGATCCAAATAAATTCATTTCCGCATCATTGGAGGGGTGTTGATTGAGTCAGCTTGATCGTGTTTTAGGTTATTCGGGTTTTTCCTTAATAAATATTGATCCGTAACCCGACCCTAATAACGTTCTGGTTATTTGGGTCCGGGTTAATCGGGTTGGGTCAGTCGGGTTAGTCAGATTAATATTTATTTACTATTATCTTGACCCAATCTTAAATTTCTACAAATAATTCATGTCCCAAAAACCTGACCCTATAAAAAAATAGGTTTAGTTTCGGACAGGAAAATTCATATGATCAATCTATATTGATTGACTGCCTTCATTATGTTGTTGCTAGCAATACCACTCCCTACCTATTACTGCTCCTTTGAGCAGTAACGAGGATTTTTTGGTGACCATAGGGAAAGGCATTACCAGAAGGAAAGTAGTCCAACTCAATGTCTTACGCATCAGCGGCATTTGAGTGAAAGCAGTAAGTCAGTCTGTCAGTGGCCAAGAATTATCAGTTTTGAAGTGGCCAGCTCAAGGCAGCTCATGGGAATTTCTTTAAGTAAGAACGATCCCCAGTGTCATCGTCTCGTCCCATCAAGTTAGATTACCAAACGTCTAGCATTTCCTCACGCTTGGCATATATAAATAGGTATTTGATAAGAAAAAAGGTATTATATTAAAATAAGTTTTATATTTAATGATTAATATATATATATATACATATATATATATATATATAAAATATTAATTATTTTTATTTGGGTTAACCTGAAACCCGACTAGTATTTAAAAATATACCCGAAACATCACCCTATTGACAGTTCGCTGGTTGACCCGAATGAACTTACTAACATTTTTTGCCCGAATAACCCGATCCTATTAAGTTTATTCGGGATCGAGTGCAAGTCGGGTAAGTCGGGTTCTGGTATTTTTAACACCCATTATTGGAACCGGCTTGTCAAACCCTAAACCTCAAACCATAAACAATAATAGTAAAACCTAAACTTTAAAACCAAACATTAAAGTTTAAAAATAAAACCTAAAAGTGAAAACCAAATACTAAAACGTAAACTTATAGCTAGACATTAATAATGTGGGACTAGCCCACTTGGTAGAGGCTTTGCCTCTTAGAATGGGAGGTCACGGGTTCTAATCCATGCAATGGTGTAATTAGTTTGGAGTAGTTTAGAAGGTGATAACATTTGTTGTTCAAAAAAAAATATAGATACACATTAATGCTAAACCAAAAAACTAATATTGTAGAGGTCGACGATGCGGTTCAAACATCCGAGTTCGTTTGAGTTGGTTTCAAGTTTATAGGTAAAATAAACATTTTATTTGATGTTAACATAAACATAATACAAAACAGTTTCAGTAAATGATATAACATAAAACGCCCAAATCTACATAAAAAAAAAAAATCTCAATAATTTGACTCAATCGAAATTCCCAAACGAACTAAATCTACTACAATAAATTTAGCATGCGATAGTCACAAACATATGCTTACTGCAATCTTAGCAGCTGATTTGAATTGATTTCTAGGGTTTAGGGTTACGAGGGGAATAGAGAACATACGGATAGCATTACAGGAGTATCGAGGACGGGATTATGAGGGCAGACGATGCAGGCGTACTTGCCGGTAGAAAGCTTCCGGTAGTAAGAATGATAGCCGGCGGTGTCCAACAGAAGATCGTCGACTCTCCTCTTCCGGTGCTGTGCTTCTCTTCCCCAACTGTCTCCTCCGAACACGCTCATTGATCTCACTGCCCACTTAGATCTTAGGGGATCTATATAGAATAGTGAGTAGTTACGTTCCAGTCAAAATGATCAAACATACAAACATACCCGTTGAGTGGTGTATGTGAAGTAGACAGACGAACACAAACCCAAAAATGGAAGTTGGTGACCTAGGGGAGCTGGCGACCGAAACCCGGTGAAGTAGTTAGTGCTCCAATTAGGCTATGTGTTATCATCGTGACCCAGGCGTGATGCTTCAGGGTCACGCCTCTGTCGCGCCTCACCCTCATTAAATAGGGACGTGAGGAAGACATTATAGGGGAAGAAGGAAGAAAAGAAAAAAAAAACTTTGTTACCGTTGGATAGAAAGAAAAAAAACAAAAACAAATATAGCCGTTGAAATTTAAAAAAAAAAATTTAAACCACTATAAATAAACCACTCCTTTTAAAACAACATTCAACTCAATACAATTCTCTCTAAAATAACCATTATTTTTCAATAAAATTACCCAATTTACAATAAAAAATAAATGAGTTGGGAGGAGGAAATTACGAAATCGCCATCATCCGATTCAGACGAAGGAGCGTTCATGTTTGTACGCAACGTTCAAGCAACAGTAACATATGGCGTAGCTGATATTGGAGACAACTCTACACACCATTGCAAAAGTGTACAAGTGTTATTCGACAGTTGGCCTACAACACATGCGGCGATTCTTGTGACAAATATTTACGGATGTCGGATAAAATATCACGAGATAGTCTTTAAAACTTTTGTAAAGGTGTTATCTCATTATACGGCTCGCGATATTTGAGAAAACCAACATGGAGCGACATTCAACAAATCTATGCAGTGCATGATGATGTCCACGTGTTTCCTAGCATTCTTGGAAGCATCGATTGCATACACTGTGAGTGGCAAAATCGTCTAACCGCTTGGCGAGGATCTCATCAACAAGGCGATCACCCCCATCCTACAAAAATGCTTGAAGCGGTGGCCTCTGGATATGGCATGCGTATTTTGGTGTTTCTGGTTTGAATAATGATATAAATGTTTTAGATCAATCCCCGATATTTGACGACATATTAGACGGGGTAGCGCCGAGGTCTTCATTTTATGCTAACTATACATACTACAAGCATGGGTATTATCATTACTATGGTATTTACCCTGAATATGCTACGTTTGTCAAATCATTTACATGTCATCGTGAAAACGATGACAAACAAAAATATTTTAAAAAGGCTCAAGAGGCAGCGACAAAGGATGTCAAACGAGCTTTCGGTGTACTTAAAAAGAAATGACATATGATAAGTAATCCATGTAAGATTTGGCACAAAAGTAAAATTCGAGACGCAATGTATGCTTGCATTGTTTTTCATAACATTATTTTGGAGGACAAAAGAATCTATTTGCCAAAATTACGAAGAGGTTGACCCTCCGGTTAAAGAGGTTACACCGGAAGAAAGAGTTGAAATACGAGCCGAGATCCGAAGCAGGGAGATACATAGCATGCTTAAAGGCGACTTGATTGAACATGTCTGGAAAAATTGAAGAGAGAATTTGTATTTTTTTTTAAAAGTTTTTAAATTTATTTTAATGTTTTTTTTAATTATCTAATTTAACTTTTTTTTATCATGTAATTTTTTTATTTTAGTTTGTAATATTAATATTTTAAATAATATTATGTGTTTTTTTAATTTAATTTATAATTGAAAAAAATAAAATTCAAATAATAAAATATTGAATAAAGGTGGTGATGACGTGAAGTGATGGGGAAGTGATGAATAACATAAGAAAAGATGATGTAGAGTGATAAGGGGGTGATGGTGTTGGTTGATTATGTGGCGCCTACGTGGGGGTGATGTTGTTGGTTGATTATGTGGCGCCTACGTTGAGTGAGGGTAAGTGATGAATAACACATAGTCTTAGAGTCCCATGGTTCATAACTTCTTGTTTTTTTTCCTTTTATTCTTTTCCTTTTATTTTTTTTTCTTTTACAAAAACATACTACAAGCATTGAAAACTAGGGATATAATTGAGCTCGAGACATTTTGAGCCGAGCCGAGACCGCTCGATAATTTTTTCGAGCCAAAAATTCGAGCTCGAACTCGAGCTCGTAAAGAAAATCTGGTCTCGAGCCAAACCACGAGCCAGCTCGTTTTTTTATTTTTTTAACTCCTCCACTTTACATACATACATATATAGTATATGGGGATGAAATTTTTGATAACCCTTATCTTTTGCTACAACTACATAACCATCATCCAATGGTTACTTTAAAATGGTAAGTGTATAGGATCGTGACACGTGTCAGATTCCTTTTTTTCCTTTTTTTTAATATAAAGGGCATTTGAGACATTTGTTATTTAAGTAAAGTTTACCCCTTTTTTTTAAACATTCATAACTTTTTTATACTATATTATTTTTTTAAAAAAATTGCACCATTATACTCGTCTCATTTTTCTCTTTAATTTCGTTATAGTCTCGACTAGTTTTTTTTTTTTTATTTTTTTGATGTCATGTATTTACATCATTGTAACGAGCTTAAAGATAGCAAATTAATTAGAAATTTTTTCTAACAATGGTAAATTACAGTAATGTAACACAAAATGAAGTAATTTACAATGACATAATTAACGGTGACGTAACACATTATTTACAGTGATGTAAATTTCTCTTTATTTCCCGTTATAATGTTGACTACTTTTTTTAAATTTTTTTTCCCATTTTCCATTATTTACATCGATGTAACGAGCATAAATATAGCACATTATTTTGAATTTTTTCTAACAATGATAAATTACAATGATGTAATATAACACATTATTTTATTTTTTTTCTCTAACAATGATAATTACAATGATAAATTACAATAGAACACATTATTTTGATTTTTTATCTAACAATGATAATTATAGTGATGTAATTTATCATTGTTCGAAAAAATTTAAACTAATTTGTTGTCAATGTAAATTACATCACTGTAATTTAAACCAAATTCACCGAAAAAAACCGAAACCGAATTTTACGTCAATGTAAATTACATCACGATAAATTACGTCAATGTAAATTACATCACTGTAATTTATCATTTTTTAAAAAATTTCAAATAAATTTGTTATATTTAAGCTCGTTACAATGATGTAAATATAGGGCATCTAAAAAAAGTAAAAATAAATTAGTCGATACTATAACGGAATTAAAGAGAAAAATGAGACGAATATAATGGTGCAATTTTTTTTAAAAAATAATATATTATAAAAAAGTTATTAATGTTTAAAATAGAGGGGGGAAAATCTTATAAAGGTAAAATGACTATGATGCCCTTTTTAATATTTTAATGAAAAGCTTATGTGTAAGTTTATGATTGGTTGAAATGAGTTATGTAGTTGTAGCAAAAGATGAGGGTTATTTTTTATACCCTTCCCTATAGTGTATATATATATATATATATTTAATATCAAATATGTATATATAGGAGAATGATCAATTGTTAACCCTTTCTTATTACGTTAACCGAATAACTACATCTTATTATTTTGAGCCACATTAAAGTAAATCTAAAAGATGTATGTTTTTTCTTCTTTTTTAATTAATGTAATTAATATAGGGTCCACTTACATTAATAAATAAATAAAAATTAAACATACACATTTATATTTACTTTAATATGGGCCTTAAAGTAATAAAATATAGTTATTCGGTTAACGCAATAAAGAATGGTTAACATTCGAACCATCCCCTATATATATATATTGGATTGGGATCAAATGTTAACCCTCATTTATAGCAATAACTCATTAACTTTCATAAACCAATCAGAATTGAACACATGGATTTTTCTTTTATTATTTAATAAGGGTAAATTAGTAATTTACTTTATGTACTAACTTACCCCCTCTTTTTTTATACATCCATAACTTTTTTATACTATAATATTTTTTTTAAATAATTGCACCATTTTACTCGTCATATTTTTCTCTTTAATTCCGTTATAGTCTTGGCTAGGTTTTTTTATTTTTTTTCGAATGTTCGTATTTACACCAATGTAACAAGTATAAAAATAACAAATTATTTGGAACGAGTTGTAACGAATTTGGGTTTACATTGTTGTAAAATAAATAGGATTTACGTTTAAGAGTGTAAACGAGCCATGCCGATCCCGAGCTATTTAATTACGTTATATTCTTGACTAGGTTTTTTTATATTTTCCGGATGCTCCAAAATTCGTTATATCTACAAGATTGTAAATACATTTTAATACTATAAAAAAAATTATATCTACAAGATTGTAAATACATTTTAATACATTAAAAAAATAGTATAACATTTTGTTGATAAAAACCAAAATTCGTTATATCTACTAGATTGTAAATACGTTTTAATTGTAACATCAGTGCCGGACGCGTGCCGGAACAGTGATCGCAACAGTAAACTTGTACAGTAACTCAGGTATACCTTTTGTGAAACCATGTTTATACTATTGATACATTTTGATTTACATGAAACGATTATACGATTGTCTGAATTTGACTGAAACCTTAGGGTTTAACAGTCAGAAAACATGTCGGACGACACAATGTTGAAATATAAATACTTGATGTGATACTAATTTGTGTAAACGTATGTGAGGTTAAACAAAGCAAAACTTTAACGGTTATTGTTCCGGAATGCTAAACCGACTAATTATTCGTATAGGTGACGATATGCACGGATGATTATGAAAGTTTAACGTTCTGAAATAATGACTTAACAGAAGAAAACAAGAATCAGAAAGCCAAACCATCGACGTGTCCGTTCGAATGACGATTCGAACGAATACCCGCGATAGCGACGCGATCTGACGAAACGAAAACGAATAACGATACGAACGATCATAAATTTAAGGAAATAAAATATTTCCTATTTTACAATTTTGAAACTCATCATAAAACAATTTAAAGCAAATTATTTTATTAAATCGTGAACAAATTAAACAAAACGCGTAAAAATAATTTAATTCGAATAATAAATTAACTAAATGACATTTAAAATAATTTTTAGAAATAAATAACATTTAACTTGTTAAAATAAACTCTTTTTATTTAACTTTACAAAATACGCGCGTAACAATCCAGATGCGCGACGAAAACGCGAAACGAGCGACCGAAACGAACCCGAATAACTACGGGGTATAAAAGCCTCAAATGAGGCTAACCACCTCATTTAATTCACTTTTTCTCTCTCACTACTCACCATTTCCGGTTTCAAATTCCACCACCAAGTTCCAACCTTTGAAATCCAATATCTCATTCGTTTCTTAACGAAATCGGGTGATTCTTGTGCCCACGCGAAGCTCTTGAAGCCCTCTACAAGGAAGTACAACTCATCTGAGCTTTGGTCCAGCCGATCCTGAGGTATGGTCAAGAGAACATCACGAAAAATTAGGGTTTTTATCTTTTGTTCAACCAACACATAAAATCCGTGAAAAACCTATACACCCACGCCCCTTGCACTGATTTAGAGCCGACGGTTGCACACACATACATCCTAGGAACACCGGCGTAGCAGATGCATGAGTCGAGGAAGGTGGGAAGATGCAGGGTTCGTGAATGATACAGGTGTATACCATGGGCGAACCTGCGTGAACTAACAACCGAACCCTCACGAACCAAAGGTTCGTCTGTTACCCTCACCGAACCCTCACTGGCAAAGGACCGAACCTTGTGAGCCTCACCGAACCCAGGAACTGAACGAACCATGCTAGACGAACCTTGAACATGCAGATCAGCCGGCCGAACCCTTGACCTCAGCGGCGAACCTTTCATACACCACGAACCTTCCTAGTTGCAGCGAACCTATGGCCTCGACGAACCTATGCACACCGAACAATGGACTTCGAGCGAACCTTTCTCACCTGGCAGTGTGAGAACGAACCAATTGTGGCGAACCAAGCATGCCGAACCCATGCAGGGATCGACGAACCCTAGCTGAAGCCCACACTAGTGCCGAACCTAGGACCCTTTGCGTGAAGAAGGTTCGCTGTGATGGTGACTTAATCGGTTTTCTTGCCCAGCCGAAACATAGCACAGCTCAATTTGGTGGGCCAATTCACTTAACCTCATAAAGTGAAGTGCTTACCTTCGGCCCATGCAAAACCCTTACCGGCCCAAGATCTATTATGTCAATTAAGTTGGCCACTTGGCCCATGGCTAATGCAAGCGGCCCAACTCCTTTTAGTCTAAGCCCAACACCTTCAAATAAGTTATCTTGGTTTAACAACTTATTATTCGGCCCATTATAATAGATAGGCCCAATACACATAACCGGCCCACACACTCGGCCCAATTACACATTAACTAGCCCCAAAGGTTATCCGGCCAATTGATTTTAAATAAATGATAGACATAAGAATGAACATTGGAAACGATAAAACAAAGGATAAAAACATCTATGGAACATCACTTTGATTGATATCAGGTAATGACACGTTTTAAAGCAAACTACATAAAGACTTAAAAACTTATAGAAAGATGATAACTTGAAATTAATGGGCCGGATAAGGAACGAGACTCGCGAGTGTTAGTCCACTTTAGGACCGACACTTACAAGCAAACGAATCAATACAACACATACTTATAAGTTACAATACTATGAAATTAATACAGGAGAGTGAACAACATAACCAGTACAAATAAAGAGCGCGTGCATTCTTATTCTAAATAGTCAAACGCTACGGGCACAAGGTGAGTTCATTTGTCCCTTTTCAAGCTTATTTGTTTTACTTCGGGACTGAGAAGCATGTTAAACATTTTCATAAACTATTGAAATGTTATTTAATGCTTTAAACATAAACATGATACTTATGTTGAAACTTACGTGTGGAACTTAGTATTCTTTGAAAAACAATAGAGGTGCAACTTATACTTTAAACTTGAGGCTTGAAACCATATGTTGAATACTTATGAGATTTGATGCTTAAACATGAGACTAGATGCTTGTGAAACTATATGCTTACACCTGAAGCTTGATGCTTATGAAACTTTATGCTTGAACGTGAGACATTATGCTTGTGAAAAACTATATGCTTAAATATGAGACTTGATGCAAACTTATGGAATTCATGATGAAACTATGTGTGGACACTTGAAACTATATGCTTGAAACTACTACTTGCGCATGAAACATTGTACATGTATCTAATCATAGACTACGTAATTGCTAAACGACTGCTAGTGCAGAGCTTGTACCTATGGATTGAGATACATCTAAAACATAAACGTAACGAGGCTAAGCTATTACCTATATAAGAGACATGTGATTGCTAAACGACTGGTAGTCCAGAGCTTTTGTCTGCTTATATGAGGTATGTAATTGCTAAACATAAACATAACGAGACTAAGCTATTATCTATATAAGAGACATGTAATTGCTAAACGACTGGTAGTCCAGAGCTTTTGTCTGCTTATATGAGATATGTAATTGCTGGATTACTTGTGTATGCATGGCTTGTGTCTATGTATGAGATACGTAATTGCTAAACGACTGCTAGTGCAGAGCTTGTATCTTGTATAGGAGACACGTAATTGCTAGACTAAGCTTAACTAATCTGTGAGCTACGTAATTGCTAAACGACTGCTAGTGCAGAGCTTGTACTCACGTATGAGATTAGGGATAGCTAAACTATGTGCGCGTGAAACTTGATGCTTGATAAACATACTTTGAACTAATACTTGGGAACACTATAGTCTTGTAAACTTTGAAACAGAAAACAAAAGCTTTGATGAGGAATGGGTTGATTGGTAGGCAAGATGTTTAATTATTATTAACAACAGTGTCATATCCGGATTAGTATGTGGTGGGATGGTGTCTGGGCGGGTTGTAGGCTCGACTCAGGGGTATGCCCTATATATAAGCATACCGATTTGGATATTACATATGGAGTTAATGAGGTTAAGGTTTTACCGAAGGAGGTTTGTTAAAACTATTTTAAACTTATAAACTTTATGAACTCACCAACCATTGTGTTGACTTTGTTTTCTTACATGCATTCTCAGGTGATGAACAGGTTTAAGCTAAGGCTTTTGGATTTGCATGCTAGGCGGCCTAGATAGAGGACCTAGTAGACTTTTGGGAAGCACATCTTTTGTTGATGATATACATTACTTTTGATATCTTGTACATATACAAGATATAAACATTTGATTCTTTTGTTAGGTTTACTTAGTTAAATTGCAGAACATTGATATTGTAATTTAACTTTGTAATCCTAGATTAATGTTTGATTGTGCTTTAGATATTCTTAAACGTTGATGCTATGTAAACAATCTGATCATCTTGATTATCACCCACGATATCACGCCCCGGGAACCTTCCGCCTGACGGGGACTCCTATCCAACCCCGCCGGCTCGGGGTGTGACATTAATACTTTAAAAAAATTATATCTACAAGATTGTAAAGACATTTTAATACTTTAAAAAAAATAATATAACATTTTGTTGATAAAAACCAAAATTCGTTATATATACAAGATTGTAAATACGTTTTAATACTTTAAAAAAATTATATCTACAAGATTGTAAATATATTTTAATACTTTAAAAAAAATACTATAACATTTTGTTGATAAAAACCAAAATTCGTTATATCTACAAGATTGTAAATACATTTAATACTTTAAAAAAATACTATTACATTTTGTTGATAAAAACCAAAATTCGTTATATCTACTAGATTGTAATACGTTTTAATACTTTAAAAAAATACTATAACATTTTGTTGATAAAAACCAAAATTCGTTATATCTAAAAGATTGTAAATACATTTTAGTACTTTAAAAACCAAAATTCGTTACAAAATCAAGAATATAACGTAATTAACGAGCATCCGGAAAAAATAAAAAACCTAGTCAAGAATATAACGTAATTAACGAGCTTAGGATCGGCTTGACTCGTTTACACCCTTAAACTTAACCCCTATTTATTATACAACAATGTAAACCCAAATTCGTTACAAGTCGTTATAAATAATTTGTTAGTTTTATACTTGTTACATTGGTGTAAATACGAACATCCGAAAAAAAATAAAAAAACCTAGTCAAGACTATAACGGAATTAAAGAGAAAAAAAGGACGAGTAAAATGGTGCAATTTTTATAGAAAAATATTATAGTATAAAAAGGTTATGGATGTAAAAAAAAGATGGGGTAAAGTATTTAATACAACAAATTACATTAATACCCTTATTCCCTTTTCTTTCAAATCAATTACATTATTATATTATAGTTTAATATCAACCATTAGATTAACATCTTGTAATTTGATCATTAAATATGGTGAGGTTAATGGGTTGTTGCTCTATCCTAAGGTTAGCATTAGAACCCTTCCCTATATATATATATATATATATATATATATATATATATATATATATATATATATATATATATATATATTTGTGTGTGTGCGCGCGTGTATATACACATACATATATATTATACATAATATATATTTAATATCTTATACACAAATTTATACAAGTATATATATTATGTATAATATCTATGTATATATAGGAGCTGGATCAAATACATGTGAAACTTAACGTACTAAACGTAGGATGAATTGTGGACCCATTGATCAAATAATCAACGGACAAGATCTAGTGGTCTCCACTTTATACAACTTTCTCCAAAAAATAAGGGTAAAATATAACTGGAAGGGCAAAAAAGGAAAACAATATTTTCTATGTTACAACAAGTTTCATTCGGTTTTTAAAAATTAAATAACTTTTACATACTTTATTATTTTTTAAAATAAACTACACCATAAAATTGAGAATTTTACTATCTTTAATTTGAGTATAATATTGTTATAGTTTTTTTAAAAAAAATTTACGTGGTACGTGATTTTTATGCTTGGTACGTGATTATACAGCTGTTCCTCTGATCATGCATGTTAAATGACGGTTCGTGATTTTCATGGAGCATGGTCCGTGATTATTGGTCCGTGATTATACATTTTGTCCTTGATTATATGTGTTAAATAACGATCTTTGATTGTTATATAAGACGGTCTGTAATTATTGGTCTGTGATTATCCCAGTGGTCTTTGATTATGAGTGTTAAATGTCAGTCTGTAATTTAATGAATCACAGGCGTAATTTTATATGGACGATAATGACCTTTGCCCAGATGACACATGGCACGTTCCTGTGGTCTTTGATTATGAGTGTTAAATGTCAGTCTGTAATTTATATGTTTGGTGTAATATAAAATATGTGTGTATATAATTTAATATACATATTCATACATACATATATATATATATGTATATTAAAAATCGAGCCGAGCCAAAAAGTCGAGCCACGAGCCGAGCCAACTTTGCTCAGGCTCGGATCGTTTTTATCGAGCTCTTTTCAAGCCGAGCCTTTTTCGAGGCTTTTTTCGAGCGAGACTTGAGTCGTGAGCTTTTTAAACAGCCCTATTGAAAACTATATGATCAAACACACATCCATCTTAGACCACTCTCATCCACAACCAACCAAAATTATCCCATAAAATATTAATTTTTCTCTCTTTTATATATACAACCAACCAAAATTAATTTTCACTCTCATTTAACCAACCTAACCTAATTTTCACTAAATAAATATTGTTTTGTGATTATTTTTATTTCATTAAAAATAATTATTTTATTTAAAACTATATAAATTATTAAATTTAAAATAAAATTAAAAATTAAATATATATATATATATATTAAGTTTTTCATATTTATTTAATAAAATTGATAAAACAAGTTACAATCATAACATGAAAATTACATATTTATTCAGCAACAAAATTTTTTGCCATACATGCTCAATCAGATCATATTTTAAGGTGTTATGAGCTTCTCTATTGCGAATTTGTGCCCTATTGGTCATATAGGTGGATAGGTCTGCAATTCGTTTCGTAGAGTATTGAAAAGATTGTTCATGATCTTCAATTGAGGTTCTTTGTTGTCAGTTTGAAGGCACGTCATTT
This sequence comes from Mikania micrantha, assembly GCA_009363875.1. Lineage (NCBI taxonomy): Eukaryota > Viridiplantae > Streptophyta > Magnoliopsida > Asterales > Asteraceae > Mikania > Mikania micrantha. The sequence continues at coordinate 28,275,276 of CM018683.1, forward strand.
ATAAATTTGGATGTATCATAATAGTTAAGATACGTGTCGCGTTCATCTTCAACAATCATATTGTGCATGATTATATATGCAATCATAATTTTCCCATCATATCTTTGTCCCACACAAGACATTGGTGTCGAAGAAATGCAAAACAAGCTTGTAGGACTCCAAATGCTCGTTCAACGTCTTTCCTATTGGCCTCTTGATGTTGAGCAAACAATTTATGTTTTCGAAGTTGTGGAGAAGTTATTGACTTGACAAAAGTTTCCCATGGAGGATATATACCATCAGTGAGATTATATGCCATGTTATATTTCCGACCATTCACCACGTAACTCATATTTGGTGCTCGACCTGGCAATACATCATCAAAAATAGGAGATCAGTGGAGCACATTAATGTCATTGCACGAACCACATGTTCCAAAGAATGCATGCCATATCCATAAGTCATATGATGCAAAAACTTCTAGAATGATTGTTGCTTTATCGCTTCTGCCTGCATATTGTCATGCCCAAGCGGTTGGACAATTTTTCCATTGCCAGTGCATTCAATCTATGCAGCCTATCATTCCTGGGAATCCACGTTCTTCCCCGACATGGAGGAGCCTTCTTAAATCATCTTCATTGGTCCTTCTCAGGTATTCTTGACCGAAGCATGAAATTACACATTCTACAAACCTTGTAAGAGAATCCTTTGTTACAGTTTCACTCATTCTCAAATATTCATCGTGTGCATAGCTGAAGTCCCATATACTAACACCCGCATAGCGCCGGTACACTTCTGTAACGATGAAAGTGTAACAACCTCAAAAATTCAGGTCCAGTTTGAACTTTTATTATTTATTAAATCGTCTAGAATATTTCGTAAGTTAATTTCTAAGTTAGAAATGTATTCGATATCCTATGGATCAATTAAAGGAATATGTTATTTCGAATAACGAACTTAGAACCAAACACGAAAGGGATTCTAATCGACATTAGACGGTTAATTGATAATCACTTTACTTGACCCAAACACCTTAACAATTTAATTACGACAATTAGTAAATTCAATGCCAACATAATTATGTTATACAAGAACGTATATATATAAATTACTACAATCATACACATAAAAGTATATACATGAAATCATGTATGTAAAACAACTAATTTATTTAACACAGATAATTAATTATAAGAAAAATACAATATATATATACATAGACATGCAACATTTATATATATGTATAGACAAGCAATGTTTATATATATGTATATATACACACACAAAATACACGCATACATGCATTTATTCATACGCATGTAAACAAATACATGTACATATGTATACAAAACAATCAAACAATTATAAAACATAAATATATATATGCATGTTACACACATGCATGCATGAGTATGAAATCTATACATACATACTTGCATTCATACGTATACACATACATGTATTCATACATATAACACACACATGCATGCAAAAGATGCCATGCACACTAAAAAACAAATATCCAAGTTCAAACACACCACCCCCATGCCCAATCCACACACTCCCTCTTTCTCTTTCTCTTCCCTATGCCCCTTTTATTTTTCTGCTTTTTGACAGCATTCAGCTGTCAACTTCCAACAGCTATAACTCGTTCCATACATCACTAAATTACTCCATTCTTTTTCCATAATCAACTTCCAAGTCCTCCAGAAAAATCCCAAGTGGTCTCACTCATTTTCATCAAGATTTCGACCTCCAAACAACCTTCTAAACTCAGGTTCGCAGAAACCGACCAGCTTTGCTATCTACACTTCTTCATCACGGTTAAGGTACCAAATGAACTCCAAATCACCTCATTATTTTTTTGATCTTCTTGGACTTCAATTTAATTTTTTTGGTAAAAATACCAGGAGCTTTTGAGAACCAAAACTAAGCTTAAAGTCCTTGAAAACGTGGAACAAGTGCGGCAACATTACATTCAAAGGCTTGCATCTTCCTTCTTCCTTGATTCTTGAACTTTTGAACTCAAATCCTTGCAACAACTCCTCATAGAAGATTCTTTGTTATCATTTGAAGGTCCTACCATCTAATAATCCATCTTTCTTCATTATCCTTCAAGAACTAGGTTCAAATCCTACATTCTAAAATCAAAAACTCACTTTTATTAATGTTTTTGCACACTATCATATACTCTTTCAAATCTATGAACAAGACCTATTTTTAAACAGAAAACAAAGACCATTTAACATCCAAAATTTCGTGATTTTGAAGCCATGGTCAAAACTCTTACATGCAACAAGGTTGCATGTACAAAAAGACGAGTTCTTGAGTTCTAAAAACAACAACTATGTATTTTTATCACCACTTCTTGTTGACCATGATCAATAACTTGTTTTGACAGTAAAAATAAATGTTTTAACTAACAAAAGTTGTTGGTATAAAAGCTTGGTCGAAAAACACACATGTATGGAGGTTGCATGTGCCTAAACTTAGTTTTTGAGCACTAATTCCTTCACCTTTGCACCTTCACTTCATCTAAAGCCAATACACTTTTGTTAACCACATTTACAGCCCTAAAACCCTCTGGATACAACGGCCTCACACGTAGGATTGGTTGAGCATCGGTCAAGGCAAAGCAACATCGTTAAGGGTATTCATTCAACTAGTTTAGTTATGCTTTACTTGCATAGTTTGCATTTAACACTTGTATTAGCACATGAAAACTTATAAAATATAAAACACATGTAATATAAGTTAAAATGAGTAAAAGGATCTGAACATAAAAGTAACACAGTGCATGCAACGTCTTGTACGTTAAAAACAGACATAACGGGTTAAAATCTCAAAAACCGACACAAATCTTACATGCATGACTTCAAACATTCCAGAAGTTAAAAACATCTTAAATGATGTTAAAAATAATTTAAAGATGTTTTATAAGACATCCCTAACATGGTTTAAGCTTAAAACCGTTGTATTACCGAACCGACGTGTTCAAAACTACTAAAACGGTTTATTTTTGTGCATATTTAAATTCTGGAAATTTTATAATTTTATTTATGATAAATAATGTATTATATCATATTTTTATGAGTTATGGTGGTTAAAATGACTAACAACGTATTTTATGCAAAACTAGTTGTTAAATCGCATAGTCTTGGGCTATAACTTATTTTTGAAATATTACAGAATATATACAAGTAAAAATATATAAAATAATGTTATAAAAATATTTGGGATGATAGGAAATACGAAAGACTCTTTAAAAGCGAAACTACGTGCATAACCGACACGCGAAATGCGTAAAAAAAACGGGTTTTTATATATATACAAGCCAATAACTATTTAGACCAGAATATTATACTTAATATATTTTATATATAATTAAAATATAATTTCTAAAACTTATGGGCATAAACTATTTATTAAAAATGGATAAAAACCGCGTTATGGGCGTTATCGGCCCAATTAGCCCACTAAGTAAAATGAGGTATTTCTAATCAAAAGATTTTATTAAATAAATAGTCAATTTTGAATATTTGAACAAGTATATACTTATTTAGACAAATTATGATTTATAAACGTATTGTTGGACTTTAAACGTCTTGACGGGCCCAATAGGCCCAATAGTAACTTTACATGTAAAAATAACTTAAAGCCCAATTGTTAACCTATCTAGTTTAATTAATTATTAATATTTGTATACCATATCCATGTTAAAAATCTAATTACATACATACAAGATGTAACGTAAATGTTATAACTTACAAAACATCTAAACTGAGCCTAAGTAAAGTATGACACTATGCATAGAGCACAATGATACTAGCAACTAAGTCTAATCTTAGCAACACGTTTAAAAATAGGTATACACCTGTCTTGTAAAGGCAACCACGTGGAACACTCAACTCACAACATTGTTTGGAAACCGTAACCTCGGTGAGTTTTCGTGCAAAACTCTCCCTTCTTTACTTATTTTGGGATGAAATACATGTTTCTAAAACTTTTTATGTGTACTAATGTTTAAGACTTGAACTTCCCATATTTTTGTCCCTTCTTTAGAGCACACCATTAACCCTAGTTGGGGCCATTAGTATTATGGGTAGCGCTATCTGAGAAACCCTCACACATTGGTCTCCCCACTGAGATTTGTAAATCGTTGTGGCATAATTACTAACTATTTTTATTAGTTCATTAATGGGAAATGAACTACACAGGGACGGAACGCCGACATATGGTCTTGTTGCGAGATCATATGTGTGGTGCAGGATTGGCTGTGCGACTTGAACATTGTACACGAACGAACAAACTATTGTTATCTTTGTTTATTACAAAGAATACAAACTGTTTACATATTAAATGTTTTTAACTGCTCGAGCTCACCAGCTTTATGCTGACCCAAACTCTTTTAAGCATGTATTTCAGGACGTTAAACTAAGAAGGAGAGGTAGACGGGAAGCTTTTGGTGCCTAACACTTTGGAGTCTATCTTAGAGACTTGCTTTGTTATTTCCGCTGCCTAGGAACTAGATTTAAACTTCATCTGTTTTATTATTACAAACATTATGCTATTGGGTTGTTCATGCCCACTTTTGGTTTTAAGACAATTGTTAAGACTATTTTGTACTAGTTGATGATGAAGTTATCTTAGTCCTACTTATTTAAGTGTTTTACCAATCTTTCGTCTTGCCCCTACTGTAACATCAGTGCCGGAATTGTCACCGGAACAGTGATCTTAAACAGTAGCAGGAACAGTAAACAGGTACGAATCATATACATTTCAATATATTTCATATTCTTATTAGTTGTTATTATCAATTTGTGTGTCATAGAACAGTTTCAGAAACAATTAACAGAAACACAGTTCAGAACAATGGTCCTGGAGCCAGATAATTGTCTGGCAAGACAGAACCATCACGTGATGATTTGTTTAGGATTTATTATGTATAAACGTATGTGAGACTTTAAAAAAAAAAACAAAATACACGAATATTGTTACGTGAATGCTAAACAGATGGATTATTCGTGTAGGTGACGATCTATACGAATATATCTGAAAGTTCAACGTTCTGAATGATATTCTTTAATTAGAAAACAAGGTTGAAAAGTATAGTTATCGTCGTGTTCGAACGGGTGACGATTCGAACGAATACGCGCGGCAACCGTATATTTCGATTTAAACAATAAATAAATATTTAATTTAAATAGATAAGAAGATATTAGTTAATTTATTAGGAATTACAACCTAGAATAATTAAATGATTTCTAATTTTATAACCGTGTCGTTTAGTCGCGAAAACTACGCGAACCGGAAATTTTACGCGAAACCGAACGGGACTGAACCAACGGGTATTTTCTAAGTCATTAATGACTCATTGAATGTCATCACCAACCTCCACCAATCTCATTTTTTCTTCTCATTTTCGTTGGTGATCTCTCTCTCTCTAAAAAGGGTTTTCTCCACCTTCTCTCTAGAAGATCTCACTCGTTTCAAGTCGGATTCAAGTCATTTTGGTGTCATTACGATCCTCTCGACTTGTAGATCAAGGAAGTACAAGTTTCTAGCGCATTGTCCATTAAATTTGAGGTAAACTACGAGTTTATATTCGGTTTTAGGGCAACTCACGAACCACTTGGATTTTTGTTATTTAATCGACTCAAACACTCACAAAACACATAGATACACACGTAGGAGCAGGTAGATTGTTGTTGTAACAGGGATGATTACGAGAGTGGGGATGGTGATGCACGAAATCTCACAGGTTCGTGGGGCTAAGGAACTGGTTGATGATGCAGGTTCGCTAGCCGAACCCTACACGAGCCCACATGATGCAGCCGAACCCTGCATGGTTCCTGCAACGAACCTGTAAGGTGCCTGATCCACGAACCCTGTTGTCTGCAACAAACCTGCACAATCTGAGCCCCGAACCCTTGTTCATCAGTCACGAACCATTAGAAGAAGCGAACCCTCCTGTCGACGAACCATACAAGAGGAGACGAACCTTGAGTCTCCGAACCATCTAGGAAGCGAACCTATCTTCCCTCCACGAACCCTGGCATGGCCGAACCATGGCCATGCAACCTCACGAACCTTCAAACTGAAACAGTAGCCGAACCTTAGGACCACTAGTGGGATTTACCGAACCTAGGACTAACTTCTCAAAAAGGTTCGCTGCCTTGGACCATAGATTGAATCTAGGAGTCGATTAACGAGGTTAGTATGGACCTATTATCAATGAAACTCATGATATAAACTAGGAAAATGAATTGTGGATCATTAAACTAACAAATTAATGAGGAGATAATTATATAAGTTGTATGCATGTGTGTGCATAGAAATATAAGTACATGGGAAATCACATAAATGCATGCATATCTAACATTAGATGTTGGCCTTAAAAGATAGTTTAACATTTAAGGTGAATGGGTTACAAGTTCATGAGAATCAACAACACAAGTTGAATAATCCAATAGAAATCAAAGAAGCTCAACTGGGCCTAAGTGGGCCCAACAAGGCTTAATTAAGCCCATCATGTATTATATGATTTAGTAAACTCAAGTAATGAGGTTTTGATAAAATCTCATTTATTTATAACTTATTAGATTTCATTAAATGATTTTGACTTAATATTGATTTAAAATTTAATAATTATCTAAACCTTGTTTAATTTGAAATGTAATGTACAAAGATCATTGGTTGCTTTTAAGTTAATTGTTGTTATATAAGATTAGTTGTTATAGCATTGATTGGGATTTGTCATTAAATAGACAATGTATTTGCCTGGATTTTAAACATAAAACAAAGGAAACTCTGCCGAAATTTTTCTAAAAAAATAAAAGTAAGTTATTGTAACTAACCATGGGATTTGAGATCATAAGAAGGGTAATTAAGATAGAGTAGATCTTAGATACACTTAGTACTAACACACTTAGTTGCACACACAACAAGACTCAACCTTAGGCACAACGACTACTACGCATACTTATTGTATTCGAATTCTATTAAAATAACTCAGGAACTGAAGAAACCTAGCTACAAACAAGAGCGCGCATTTTGTGTAGATCATTTACATAGCAGCACAGGTGAGTTCATTGCCCCTTTTCTAACATTTTTGTTCTAAAACGCGGGGCTGAGAAGCATGCGTAAACTATTATTTAAATTGTTTACCTAAATGCTTTTAAATTTATATGTTTTACATATATATAAATGTTATCCTAGACCATGTCTAGGGGGATTTTATGCAGGTTTACCAACTGATTTACTTATAAATTAAGTGAATAATCAATTTAACTAAACCTTTCAAATAAAACAAAACATTTCAAACGAGTCAAAGGAAACATTTTTAACAAATCAAGTGTGTGAGTTCAGTGAACAAAAACAAATCATTTGGACGAACTAAATGGGTGATTTTAGTGAATCAAGTGAAACATTTTGACAAATCAAGTGGGTGAGTTCAAAGAATCATAAGAAACATTTTGACAAAACAAGTGTTGGAATATCAATGAATTGGACGAACAAATCTTTGCAAAAGACTATATCAAATGTTTTACAAACCAAGTGTTTGTTGAACATTGAAGCAAGTGTACAAACGATCTATGAATCTAGTATTCTATGATTAACAATTTATGTACATCTTGTAACATACTTGGACGATCAATAAATCATTTTCAAGGGAAAACTTGGGAAATATCAGAGATAACATATGCCAAAACAGACGAAACAAAAATCCTACATTTCAAGAAGTCCTAGCTAGACCGTTTGATTGTAGGTCGTATGTTTGAGGATATTTACAGTTTCCCTAACTACTAAGTACCTAGATTGACAGACTAGTCTACTCGAGTATGACCAAAGGCCCCAATCAATAGGACTTAGATTTTACTAAATGTTTATTTATTTATTTAATTAAGCATTTATAACTGTTTATACAATTACTGTGGTTGATCATATTTTGTGATGAACTTAAGAAATCAATATGGATTTCAAATGATTGTAATGACAGGGACAACAAACAGACGAACTTATGGGATTGTGTTAAGGGTAAAAATGCTTAACTATCATTAACAGCAGTGTCATATGCATATTAGTATGTGGTGGGATGTTGGCTAGGGCTTGTCCCTTACATATGCCCTATATATAAGCATACCGATGTGGATATTACATGTGGTGTTAATGAGGTTAGGGTCTTTACCAAAGAAGGTTTTCAAATCATTTTCAACTACTTAAACTACATGAACTCACCAACCATGTGTTGACTTTTGTTTTTGCATGACTTCTCAGGTGATGAACAGGTTAATTAAGAAGTCATTTCTTTTGGACTAGGACTTCATATAGAAGACTAGTATTTTGGACCTGCATACTTTTGAAGACATCATTATACACACTATTTTGTATATCTTGTGAAAATACAAGATAGTTATTTATTGATGTTTACAATAGATTTACATTGTTAAATTATAAACGATACTGCTGTAATTTAACTTTGTAATTCTATTATATTTAGCATTTCTCATTTACATCGTGTGCAATGTAAACGATCTGATCACTCCGATTATCACTCACGATATCGCGCCCCGGGAACCTTCCGCCCGTCGGGGAAACCCGATCCTACCCCGCCGGCTCGGGGTGTGACACCTACCGGTGGGGTGCGACAGAAAGGCCTTGTCTACCCGTGCCATCACGTCTTTGTTGAAAGTAATTGTCATTACTTGTAATAGCATCCACTAAACGGAGAAATAGTTTTTGCATTCGAAATCTACGTCGAAAAGTTGCTTGATCATATGTTGGATTGTCAACAAAGTAGTCTTGCATCAAACATGCCTCACCCTGCTCTCATTCTTGATTACAATACGTTCTTCTTGCTCCATGAGGACGATATCTTATGAACATGGTAGGCATATTTATGAGTATTTCACTCACGATGTCATCAAGTTGTTAATTTTGTTCAAAAAATTGTGCTTCCCATTCATCGTACTCATTCAGATTCGATGAATCAAAACCGTTTGATGAGTTTTCATCCTGAGACATTTTCTAAGGATACTAGAAATGTAGAGGTGGTGTTGAATTGTCAATGTTGTACGCTATTTAATACTATTTGTTAAAGATAATTTCAGATTGTGTTATCCAAAGAAAATCCAAGCATCGAGTAAAAAATTGCCACGTGGAGATGACAATTTTAAAAATATATTACAATAATATATTACACAACTAGAAAAATAAAATATCTTACAAATGAAACTAGTACAAACACATGGTAATGAAATATATTATAAATACACTGTAAAACACACACTCAACTCATTTTAGTTTCCATAAAACTTTTCCATTAGATAGTGTTTCATGTCAACTTCTTCAGGTGACGAAGACTCCTTTGCTAACAATGTGTTCAGATCAAGAGGTTGCATATTCTCCCGCTCGGTTTCTTTTTTTTTGGTCTCTTTCCTGCCTATATGGTACCCTCTGTGGCATTAATTTGATTCTTTTTCTCATAAGTTCAATTTCACTATCTCTCATAACCCTCATTGCATGAAGTTCTTCTGAAAGTTCATTATAAGCTTTACCTTTTTCCTTTTTCTTGGCCGAATTTCTCCCTATTGGACGTTTTATTGTTTAACCACCACTAGTTGGTACTTATGGGTTGGAATTGACACAATAGTCCCGATCTTCATTAGTTCTTGATATTTTTCTTCTACCACCACTTTCTTCATTACCCATTTCAAACTCAGGACGGGAACGTGTTGTGTCATAGTTTAACTGTAAATCCCACTTCTGATGTTTACATATAACTTCATAAAAAAATAGAGTCGTTAAACTTGCACCCAGATTCTTGCTCATAAATTTTATGAGCATCATTCTTAACATCCTTCAAACTCATTCAACTTTTTTTTTGTTGATATGCTTTTCGATGTGCAGCAACCGACTTTTGACCATTTTTTTATGCCGTTTAAAACGACCTCTCATTTGATTTTCATTTCGTATCCCTATCTTTTGTGAATTTTCTCTTTGAGCTGCTTCATACAAATTCTTTACTTGTGACCATAGTGCGGAAGTGGTTTAAGTAATTATCATTACATAACAAGTCAAATGTTTAAATGTCCCCAAATGACCTAAGATCCTAAATTGACGCATGGACTTCATCCTAGCATCCTAGTCCTCGTGCGCGTGCCTTAGTTACTTGAGAAAACATGCGAGCAAAAAGGTCAACACAATGGGTTCATACCGAAGCTGACAGTTGTGCTTCCCTCCAGTCGGGTTGGCCTCCCAGGCGTGATGGGTGGGGCTTGTCAGCCCCAAATAGTACTATCCAAGATTATCACGCTATGCGCTCCGCGCTATTAACAGTCCAAGGTGTGATTGTGAGTACTTTTGAGTTTGTGATGTATGCCACACATAGACATATAGTGATAAAGCATGTCCATATGTAATCAAAATCAGTTGTTGTATCAAAAACAGTTTATCATGCGATGTTTTCTCCCCCAAAGGTAGAAAAGATAAAAAGGGGTCGTGAACTCACCTGATAGAGCGGTTCCAATTTAAGTGATGTTCGCAAATCGCAAGTGCTAGCAATCCTGTTAGTGAGCTCCTATAATCATATAGGTGTGAGTATGTGTTCTGTGGTGTGCTGGATCCCATACAACTCCAGGTCTAGGTGTGCTCAACCAAGTGTGTGCGTGTTGACTCAACGAATCGTTGGTGACACGTTTGTTGTGTTATGCATCCTATGACTCTAATCATGATGTTTTCACATTGGATATGTTTCGAAAAATCATAACGTTTCCTTTTCGGAAAACTTTCTATATTTGAAAAGTTTCCATTTTTGGAAAGTATAGTTATGAAATCCCATTTCATCAAACTAATAACTCTAGTATGTTTACAAAAACACGCTTAAACTCTTAAAACATATCGTTTGCACATAAATCATTGTTTGTGGCGTTTGCTCCAAATAAAGCTTTTTAAAATAGTAAGTATCCGTTTAAATGTCTGTTTTCAGAAATCAAAGTTTCCAATATGCTTAGAAATCATTTTTAAACATATTTCAATAATCAAAGTTCACCAAAACATCTTAGAACATCAAAAGCACTCTTTTGATTTCCAAAAGTTTCCACATACAGCAAGTTTATCGAAAAATCGTATTTTCACAAAATCTGTGACACCCCGTAATTTCCAGGTCAGTTTATTATTTATTTAAATATTTATTTAAATGATTTATGTACACATGGCACTAGAATTAGTTTAACTTAGTGTGACACGTGGCACGATAGTACGAACACTGACACATGACTAGATAATTCGAGAAATTATCGACAAACAGCACACACGTGTCAAAACACACGAACGTTGGTGAACGTCTAGAACATTGTGTAACACAACACTTGAAACCTCACGAAACACTCACACATTGAACGTGGAAGTTCCAACAAGGCCAAACGATAGTTCGAAACGTGAAAACGACGACGAACGGATCAAACCCATCGAACCCAGCAATCCCAGGTCCAGGAGCTGTTTAAACACTATCTCAGGATCTAAAGACATTAGAAGGTAGTTTTCACGAGTTTTACACACTTACAACACATCTATGCACACATGCATGAGTTAAAACTCACATGCAAGCACAAGTGCTGTGCATGCATGAATTTCTTTAGTTTATGGTCTGGGTTTGTTGCTTTTAAAGTGTTATATGATGATCCATGACGATTATATAGAGTTTTGTGATGATCTAAAGTGTTGGGTATGAACCTCTATGCTTAAAATGATGATTCATGACATTATGAGTACATGCATGTATAATCCATGTGTATTGAGGTGATTTTTGATATTGAAATTTGATTATGGATGATATTAGGAGCATACTACATGGCTAGATTTGGCTAAAATGGTTAAAAACATGATTTGATGAACCTTTCTATTTATGGTAACTTTTTATTGTCAAAATGGTGTTATGGATGAAATGGTGAACATGGCATGTATGTGGAATTGCTATTAGGATGTTAAGATAATGATTTGGATACTTAGAATGTGATTTTGATAATGTTTATGGTCATAGTTAGCATTGTTACTATTTTTAGTAACTTTTGTGGGTCAAATATTGATAGGTGATGAATTTGGTTATACGTACATGTTTAAATGATGCCAAGTGGTTTATTATGATGATTTATGGTGTAAAAATGGATTAAAATGATTTAGAGTAATCATTTGTATGAAAGATGCCATAGTTACTATTTTTAGTAACTTTATTTTTACAAAAACCAAATTTATGAGTATGTTGTATGATTTGAGTATGCTAAACGGTTTAATATGTCTTAACATGATGATTGTATGCTAAATTAGATGGTTTCCGATATCACGTATGTTATAAATGGAAACTTTCCATTTTAGGAAACTTTTAAGTGCAAACATGATGTAAATGACTTATGTGACTTCGTATGATGATGTGTTATGTGTTAACATGATCACATAGGACTAATGAGCATGCTAGAACTCTAAAATCGATATGCTTTGTGACACCCGGCAATTTCAGGTAAATTGCGACTCTTACATTCTTTACATTTCACATTCATACTTGTTGCATTTCATTTAATTATGTTTAATTAGAAGAGTCAAACACACACAGCTGCGAAACGATAGTTCGAGGAACTATCGAATCGTACATTGCACATTGGTTTTGGAAATCAAGTGTGGCAAACACAACACACACACAATTGGATTGTGCAAACACATGTTGATTATGGTTAATCAAGCATGCAAACGGTTCGTAGCAACGAACACAAACTATCGAAGATAATTCGAGGAATTATCGAAACACACACGAGTCTCACGAACGTTGGTGATCAAACTTATACGCTATTACATGATTATGTGCTAAACACGTATTAGGTGTTTAGGATAAACATTAGGAATCAAGTACGAGCGGAATCGTATCAACGAAATCGAAAAACATGGAATTGGACCCGTCCCGGTACGCGACACCCCATCGCGAAAGGCTTCGCGGTACGCGAAGCGAACCGGGAGTCGAGACTCCCGAATTCCGCCGCGGTACACGGTAAAGGATTTTGATCGGCCTCCGCGGTACGCGAAGGCCATGCAGATCAAAATTTCTTTATAACCAACCCCAATTCATTTTCAGTCGGTTTCCTTGCGACTTCACCGAGCTTCTTCACCTAATCCCGACCCAAACCCACTAAAATCCACTCTCAAACTATCTAGAATCACTTGGAGGCTATTCTTGGTGATTTGGAAGACATTGGAGCTTGAAGAAGGTGTTAGAAGCCATCAAGAAACTTGGAGCAACCATTAATCCACATAAATCTCATCATCAGTAGCCATCTCCACTGAATCTTAGCTTCTAAGGTAGTTTTAAACGTTTTCCTAGTGTTAGATCGTACATGCAATGGGTAAAAACCCACATGCAACTCCTTACGGTTATTGTGCTCAAATGTGTTGGTGATTTGATGTGTTATTGTTGTAGATTTACTGGTTTTAGTGTTTATTGATGTTAGATTAGAGTTTGATTGAGTTATTGGTCGATTTGGCAATGATTTGGTGCACTTTCCATAAAAGGAAACTTTTATGTTGCAAGTCTTGGATTTGTGATGATCTAGACATGTTAGACATGTCTAGATGTTGTTAAATGTATATTGGAGTGTTTAGAAACACATTGGGATATTTGATTTTGTCAAAAACTTGGTTTTATAAAAACTTACTATTTATGGAAACTTTTAATAATCAAAAGAGGGCTTTTGGTGTTTTAAAGTGTTTTGATGAACTTTGGTTGTTGAAACATGTTTAGAAATGGTTTTTAACATATTTGGAAACTTGGATTTGTGAAAACAAACTTTTAAATGGATACTTTCCAAATAAGGAAACTTTATTTGGGCAAAACGGCATAAATGGTGATTTATGCGCAAACGACATGATCTAAGAGTTTAAACGTATTTTATAATCATATTGGAAGTTATTAGTTTTATGAAATGGGATTTCATAACCACACTTTCCTAAATTGGAAACTTTCCAAAAAATGGTAACTTATGTGATTAGAGTCATAGGATGCATTTTGGTGTCCTATGTGCATTAAGGCACATAAACACAACAATCGTGTCACCAACGATTCGTAGAGTCAACACAAGTCAACACGCACACACTCGGTTGAGCACAAACCGACACTTGGAGTTGTATGGGATACAACACAACACAGAACACATACTCACACCTATATGGTTATAGGTGCTCACTAGCAGGACTGCTAGCATTCGTAGTCGCAAACACTACACACCGGAACTACTTCATCAGGTGAGTTCACGGCCCCTTTTTACTTTTCTAACCTTTGGGGGAGAAAACAATGCATTATAACTGTTTTGTATAACAACTCATTATATTCATTTATGTATGGACATGCTTTATCACTATATGTATATGTGTGAACCACATCACAACTAAAAGTCCTCGCGATACTCCACGGACCGTTAGTAGCGCGTAGCGCCTAGCGTGGTAATCTTGAATAGTACTATTTGGGCCCGACAAGCCCCACCCATCGCGCCTGGGAGGCCATCCCGACTATAGGTCGGAATGGGTGCAATATTGACCAACACTTTGCCATTGTCTTGTGATGGACATGGCGGGAGGCACAACTGTCAGCTTCGGTACGACCCTGCATATAATATAACTGTATTGAGTAGCTCTCAATCGATACTGCATTGTAATGATACGTAGATAACAACTCTTACTTTAAACATTGGATGTTTATTGCTTATGATAAACCTGTGCTCTCACCAACCTTTGTGTTGACCTTTTACTCGCATGTTTTCTCAGGTAACTAAGGCACGCGCACAAGGAATAGGATGCTAGGCTGGAGTCGCATGCATCTGTTTATGTGTCTTAGTCTATTAAACTTTTGTTATCATTTGGTCGTGTTCTTGTGTATTGTTAAACATCTTTAATCGCTTCCGCAACTATTGTTACTTATCATTTTGAAAACTGTTTTAAATTAACGTTTCCGCAAATTATGAATGTTAAACTGTTTTGTTAACTTATACTTTACTTCCGCAACTCTGATATTACTAAACTGTTTTATCCAAATTATTGGATGTACGTGCGTAACCAGACATATAGGTCTCGCATGTTGTGTGACCGGAGACTGCGATCCTGACAATCTGTTGTTGCTCGCGCCCTAGAAGGGATGGGATTTTTCGGGGTGCGACATGCTTTGTAAACTTTCCATAAATGGAAACTTACTATAAATAGTAAGTTGTCCATAGACGCGACTTGCGCGTTTTGCACACGACGAGCACTCACACGTTTGCTACACGATTCACAACTGTCACACGGTTCACCAACGGGTCATTGACTTAACACAGTCAACTCTGATCAAACACGGTCAACTCTGGTCAAACACAGTCAATGTGGACCAACACGAGCAAACACGGTCATCGTGGACCAACACGGGCAAACATGAACAACCAAGGGTTGTTGAGCACAAACACGAGCACTAACACAAACACTAGCACGGTCACTTACACAGACTCACGTACGGTATACGATATAGGTTGCCGGTGACCGACGCGCTATTTACTCGAAGAGCTTACGCATATCTTACTTGATCACTAAGGTGAGTTTACGGCCCCTCTTTACTCTTTTTAAACGCTTTCAAATAGGGGGAGAATACTAGTTGCATCGAGTCAAACATTTATACTATGACAAACATTTTACTGTGTATGATGGTTTATTGGACAAACATTAAGTGTTGAACTCGTAACAAGCCCTCACAAAGTCTTACCGTTAATGTACGAACAACGTGGTAGATTTGAATGGATCCGTTTGGGTGTGACTAACCCCACGGGCACAATATTGACTGAGTGTCATAACCCGTGAAACTCTGACCTAACTTACTGTGTGCACGAGACACAGTGGAGGCAAGGACAAACAAGTCTAGTTCGGTAGTGACGCACTGACACTTGGAGCCTTGGGCTCGGTACTAACATATGATAAACAGCATGACACTCGTTTTATTACTATATGTATTCATCAAAACCTGTGAACTCACCAACCATTGTGTTGACACTTTTTCTCAAACTTGTATTCTCAGGTAACTAGCTGACAGGCACTCGGAAACATGAATGCACACTTAAGGGACGAGCAACTAGGACCCTCATGCATTCTATTGTGTCTTTTGAAAACAATTTAACTTTTATTCTGTTTGAAACAATGTTGTATTAACTTATGATTTTCCGCTGCATGTTATGACATTATTTATTCCGCTGCAACATGATTTAATATTCCGCTGCAAACTATTTTACTAAGTGTATGTTAAACAGTATTTTGAAATTGCATATAGAGTTGTTCTATATGACCTTGAGCTGTGATTCTGGCCACGTCACACCCACGTGGACATACACCACAGGTGGGAATTTGGGGGTGTGACAAAATCAAATACCCAAATGTGTTTCTAAACATTCCAATATGCATTTGAAAACATCTAGGCATGCCTAACATGTCTAGATCACCACAAATCTACAACATGCAACATAAAAGCTTCCTTTTATGGAAAGTTCTACAAAATCATCAAAATAACTTATCAAAACTCAATCACATCATTCCTACATTCTAAAATCAGTAGATCTACACTAAAACAACGTATGAACACCAATAATTTCGTGTACAAGAGCCACATGGAGTTGCATGTGGGTGAATGTTCATGCATGTGGGTTTTCACCCTTTGCATGTTCGATCTAACACTAGATAAGCATATAAAACTACCTTCGAGGCTATAAAACACAGATATGAAGCTCTTTAATCCTTGAGAACTCCTAGAATAGTGATCTCTAGCAAGGGTAAGTGATGATGATGAAGAGAACAAGCTTTCCAAGCTTCCTTCTTGCTCCAATAGCTTCCTAGGAGCTTCAAAGCTTCAACAATGGAGTCTTTTGGTGAAATGATTAAGAACCATGTTGTTTTGCTCGATATTGAGGTGGTTTTGTCGAGAAAATAGGATAGAAATGATTAAAAATGAGATTGGTTGAGTGTTGTAGGAGTTTTGGCTTCTGCGGCTTCCAGGCGTATCGCCTAGCGTGCGTGCGGGAGGCCAGGCGTAGTGCCTAGATTAAAATAATCAGATTGGCTTCTGGTCCATCTGTGCGCATTGCTCAGAGTGGGAGTAGCATCCCGGGCGTAGTGCCTTGTGCCTGGCGTACCGCCTAGACCCAAACCTTGGTCCTAGGCGTACCGCCTGGCTTGTAGAATGAGCCCAATTGGCCCAATTTAGTTGTTTCGACTCGTTTTTTGATTATTTCACGCTTACAACTCATCGTTTATCATTGTTTGAACTTTTATTACTGTTCAATGGTTTTTTCACCAACGTTCGTAAGACTCGTGTTTGTTTCGATAATTCATCGAATTATCGGTGATCGTTTGTGTTCATGTTTTACGAAATGTTTGCACGCTTGATTAATCCTAATCAACGTGTAATGCACAATTTAATAATTCTTCGAATTATTGTTTTGCATTAGTGTTAGTGTTTGCCACACTTGGTTTCCAAAACCAATGTGTAATGTACGATTCGATAGTTCCTCGAACTATCATTTCGCAGTTGTTTGTGTTTAGCTCGTCTAATTAAACATAATTAAATGAAATGCAACAAGTATGAATGTGAAATACATAGAGTGTAAGAGTTGCAATTTACCTGAAATTGCCGGGTGTCACATCATCCCCTTGTTGAAAGAAATTTCGTCTCGAAATTTGGTTGTTGTTGTAGTGTTTGAGAACAAAATTTTTCTGGTTGTCACATACATATATACATATATCTATATTTGTAGACACACACACATACGGTTCGATCTGGTTTTTTACGACCAGTTTTTTATGAAAAACGTAAACCAAACCATTTATTACAGTTTTGAACTTTTGAAACAGACCGACCAAATATTTGAAAAAAAAAACGACCGTGAAACCAAATCGATGACCGAATTAGGTGTGTGTAAAGGTTGTCACTCAGGTAGGGATGTCGTGGAAATTGGTAGTGATTGAAATGCTTAATTACCATCAACAACAATATTATATGTGGTGGGCTGGCGGTAAGCTTGACCTACGTATGCCCTATATATACTTGGCCGGATAGAATATGTGTTGTTGGTGAGGTTAAGGTTGTCATTCAAAAAGGTTGTTGAAATGGGTAAAACACGTAATTATCATTCACAACATTATTATATGTGGTTCGGTATGTGGTGGGTTGACGGTAAGCTTGACTGTGACACCCCAAAACCTCCACACGATTACACGTGTTCAAAATACGGTCCCAGAAAATTTCGACTTAAATATTACAAAACATTTCAATCGGAAGTGTGAAAACTAATTACATATGTTAAACATAGTTGTTTTGTTACTAATCATTTCATAAAATCACAAATACTTAGTTTGTATGTGACCACAAACTTTCGACATGCATAACGTTTGATTCTTCACAAACTCTTGCCCGATCATGATCTCCGAACCATACCTATTTATGACCTGAAAACACCACAATTAATCAAGTGTTAATTCAAAAGAACTAAGTGAGTTAACCCTTTGACCCCCGGAATCAAATTCATCACGAAAATTGAAATCCGGGAATTTTACACAGCCCGGCGTATGGTACTGCAGCCCCGGCGTACAGTACGCCAGGACACCAGCGTACAACAGAATGCTTTCAGCGTACGGTACTGTGCCCGGCGTACAGTACGCCCCCAGCAGCGTACTGTACTGCGCCTACAGCTATTTTTCAACGATTTCACATTTTAAACACCCAAAACCATTTCTAAACATTCCGGGGTTTCAAAATACATTTAATACTCAATATATCACATATACAATCATATCTAAGATTGTAATTTCATCAATTTCAAAATAATCAATCTCAATTAATTTTTCAAAGTAATCACTAATGGGTCAATTTTACCCATTCAATTGCCTTAACCATTTTCATCCCATTTCCGCTCCATGACGCTACATGGAAGCTAACTAAGTCCCAAACCATTTGTGGTGACTTATCATCCCTTTATCAACCACATTTCATTATCAAACAATTGGTTATCAAAATTTTATACAAACATTAGGCTTTGGGTTATCTCACCCAAACCTCAATTTATCAATTCAAGTCTCATGCAACAAATCATTCATTTGAATATTGACATCAATTTGTTTAGCCAATGTTCATATCAAACATTTGCATAATCATACTTTCAAGTTAATTTTTACTTACAGGTCAAAACCCATTTATATTTAACTTATCATTTCAACCCACCCATACGTGGATTACCCCCAACGCCACAACAATGTGGACTTACATGACAAACCCAATGCCACATACCAGTGGTCTTACATAATAATTCCAATGCCATTTCATTATGGACTTACATGACAAACACCAACGCCATATCATTATGGACTTACATGACAAACCCAATGCCACGCACCAGTGGTCTTACATGATAATTCCAACGCCATTTCATTATGGACTTACACGACAAACACCAACGCCATATCATTATGGACTTACATGACAAACCCAATGCCACGCACCAGTGGTCTTACATGATAATTCCAATGCCATTTCATTATAGACTTAAATGTTCCTCCACACGAATGTGGATCATCACCAATAATCTGTGTCGTTTATTCTAAACATATATTGACACTTTCATTAGTTATGCAATTATATCACAACATTAACCAATTTCAACAAAAATCAATTTGTCACATCCAATATTGTTTCAACAATCCAAATACCACCTCGTGTGGTTTCATATTCATATAATTCCACATAATGTGGATTGTCATCATTTTCTATGCTAAATATCAATTAACATTTAACAATACCTTTCAACTTATGCATTTAGCACATAATATTCATCTAATACTACAAGACATTTATCAAGTAGTTAAATACCACCCCATGTGGTTCCATATTCATATTTCAAATTTCATGACACATATGGTCAATTTACCATTCAATTTATCACAAATACTACAAGTCAATTACTAGTAGTTACAACCACATAATCACATAACACATAAGCACTAATATGTCTTATGGTTGCATATTAGTGAGTAGGTAACTCACCTTGGCCCGTAGGAAGTGCCAAACCTCGTAATTCCTTCTCGAGTCTAGATTTTACTTTCAATTTCATTTCCTATAAAAATAATATAGCACACATGCCATTTAGCATTTACAATTTCAAACAACAACTTACCTACACAAGGGTCTTCTTTTCTACATGTATATCCCAAATTCTCATTTTTGACCCGTTAGAGTAAATAAGGATCTTATCAAATTTTCAAGTATCTTAGATACTTGTACACACCCAAGTATTTGTGTAATATAATAGTACCATACATTATTGTTGCAAATCATATCTAGTCACTTTCACATTTTAGAACACATTTTGAAAAGTTACAATTTAGTGCAGCAACTTTCTGAGTTGCTGCTGTAAATGCCAAATTTGACCAACATAAGATCTTATTCAGCCTTTGGTATTCAAATATGAATTGTAGTAGACTCTAAGAGCTTTCAAAGCATATAAGATACATTTTCTACGGATTTTTATACAATTTTATGTGATTTTTCGAAGAACAGGACATATTCATCCTTTAACCAAAATTTCAGCTTTTTACAAAATCTGTTAAGCTGTTTTCAACTGCAATTTTCGTGTACTTAAGATCCATATATTTTCTCATTCTAAAAATCTGTAGAAAGTAGACTCAATAAGCTTTCCAAAAATATATTATATGACTCAAACCGATTATCGGTTGATTTTATATGATTTTTCAAAAATCAGCACAGCAACAAAAGTCATTTTCTATCAGCATGCTGAGATTTCAATCATGCTATAAAAATCGTCCATTTTGACTCCCTTACAACCCGAATCAGTTTATGAGTTTCAAAGACAAAATGTAGTATTCTCAAATACCTTTCCAACCATATAAAATACGCCTCAATCGGAGGTACGGTTGATTTTATATGATTTATCTAAAACAGTGCAGAAATCTAAATTATTTCAATCTGCACTTAACCTTACTTTTCAAGCAAACATTTAAACAAGCACTTGGTGTGCATAAGATTTCTAACTCATAACTTAATCACCTAAAATCCATTAATTAACCATCATGCATCATCATCAAATCTCAAAATAGGTGATTTCATGTATACATGAATCCCTAACTATCTAACACTCAAGAACAACTTTTTTTTCAAGTTTTTACTCAAACCCATTTACACACATGGTGACCCACGAAAATTAAGATCAAAACTTATAAAATCACTTACCAGGATGTTCTATGATGCAAGAAGAAATATTGTAGATGAATGCATTCAAGATCCAACAATAGTTAGATGAAGATTTGATCAAAGTATGAAAATTTTGGGGTTTTCTTCTTCTTGTTTCACGTTTGCCAGAGAAAGAGGAAGAGAAGGGTTGTGATTTTGACTTTGGTCAACATCCTCCCTTATATATTAAGTTAAGTTTGATATATTGTCAAATTTAGTCCCCCTACTTGTATTTAACTTTAAACAACATTTTCATTTTACTAGTAGTTAATATTTAAGAAATTAACCTACTAGTTAATACAAATTCAACCTAAACATAACCATTATATTAATATTATCACTTAATCGAAATTGGGATGTTACATTGACCCTACGTATGCATTATATATAAGCATACTTGGCCGAATAGAATAGGTGGTGTTCGTGAGGTTAAGGTTGTTACTTTAACAATTTGTTAAAATTCACTTTCATTTACTAAACATATGAATTCACCAATCATGCCTTGACTTTGTTTTCTTACATGTTTCTCAGGATTGTATACTAGGATGCACAAATAGAGGACCTAGTAGCTTTTGAGATGCACATATTTGTTAACTATTTGTGAATCATTTTGATATATTGTACAGTTACAAAATAATGAACTCAGATTCTTTTGATAATTGTATATTTATATAAATATGTGTATATAACTATATATATATATATATATATATATATAGGATTTGAATCAAATGAAAACTCGATCTTAAAGAGAAAACCCTATCCTATCTCCACCATTAGATCAACTTTTTTTTATTTCTAATTTATTAATATTAAAAGGGTATAATAGTCTTTAACCACTTACTCATATATATAATAATTTATCTCTTTCTCTCTCATTTAAAATCACCCATATATATAATAATTTATTAATATCAAATTTCTCTCTCATCTATTTCTTCTCTCTCCATCAATTAAAAAAAATGTTTTTTAAAACTTCAAAACAACAAAAATGTATATTTTTTATACAAAATTAAAAAAACGTCTTTTTACAAAAAAATATAAAAAATTACACATGCGTATAAATAAATATGTAAAAGTTTTAATACACAAAGTATACTTTACTCGAAATACTACACATGTGTATAAATAAAAATATACACGTGTGTATATTTTATATATTTGAGATTTTATAAAATATTACACCTACACATGTGTAGTTTTTGGTGTTTTGATTTATTTGATGTTTTTTTTACAAATTTACACATGTATAATTTTTTGTTTCATATGTAAAATACACATGTTTAATTTTTATTATGGTTGAAAATATGTAATATTTGTGTTTGTGTAGTGAAATTTGTGTCTGATACACATGTGTATATTTTTTGTTTTTCTTTAAAATTTTGTTTTTATTTTAATAGTCATTTATATATAAAAGAGAGAGAGAAAGAGGAGAGAGAAGATGAATTTAAATAGAGGATAGATAAGAAAAAGAAGAGAAATGATAGATGAGAGAGAAAAGAGAAGAAAAGGAAGAGAGATGAGAGATGGGAAAATCTGGATTAATTAATGAAGAGAGTGGAAAAATAAGTCGTTTATACCCTTTAAAGGGTAAAAGAGACATTTTCTTTTCAAAAACTTCATTAAAATATTTAAATTTAATTGTGGACTACATGTTTTTTCTGTTTAATTAATTAAAATCTAAAATATGTTTGATCTAACGGTTCACGTAGGGTTTAAGGGTTTTCTCTTTAAGATCGGGTTTTCATGATTTGTTATTATTAGCTTAGAAACAACAAAATTTTTTTAATAAAAATATGTAGATCACGAAGTTACGTATGTGTAACTTATAAAGTTACATATATGTAACTTATATATGTAGTGCAGAAGTTACATATATGTAATCAATGAATTACATATATGTAATAACATGAGTTACATATATTTTTTTAATTTTTTCTTTTTGTTAACATATCAAACGTTATAATAAAACAAAATGTAAAGCAAAAAACGAAAAACGAAATTGATTGATAATGATTATGATTAGTTTTCTTCAAAATGGAGGTTTTCTATGGAACCCTCCCATATATATATATATATATAGCCAACCCTGGCTCCGGCTCTGCTCGTTTTTAACGATCTTTTTTCGAGCCGAGCCTTTTTCAAGCCGAGCGTTTTTTGAACAGCCCTACCCTAATCCATAATTTAGTTCAATAAAGCATGATTACAGCCGATCTAGAACGATTATGGTAATGATTGAACACGTTAATAATTCCAAATCAATAATGAATATTAATTAACAGCTAATGACGCGTATTAGTTTTCCAAAAATAGTAACCTTGATCGGAAATTCAAACACGACCCAACACAAGCATAAGAAGATTCCATTAAGCAATAGATTAGTTTCTTTTGATCCTCACGCATCATTCTGTGCAAACAAATAGTACACTCAAACAACTTAAGCTACGAATCAGGACCTGCAAGAACTTGAACCATCGACTCTCGTCCTCTCAAGCAAAACCCATCATTAACGGCATCAATTAAGAAAATTTTGCATCATCTTAATAGTTTTACAGTAAAGAATCAAAGCATTATGTTCTGGTTCGAAATTGTTTTCAAAATCCATCGAATTTGTTAAGGAATGGATTAGGTGGGGAAAACGGTAAGTAAATGTTTTATATTTTGTATCCGGAATCTTTGCAACCAGAAGACACAACGTACTGGCTAGGGATGGCAATTTCATACACGAACACGTTAACACGACACGATACGACATGATTTTAACATGTTTCGTGTTTACCCTTAACATGTTTCGTGTTTGAAATAGGTCGACACGTTAAGACCTATTTATTTTTCGTGTCTAAACAGGTAAAATCCGCTAAGATCCGTTAAGACCTGTTAAGATCTATTAAGACATGTTAAGATCAGTTAAGACATATTAAGATCCGTTAAGACATATTAAGACCCGTTAAGACATGTTAAAACCTGTTTAAATTTTAAAATAAATAATATAATAAAATATATGGCTATATGGGTAACCGATTCGTTTTAAAAAATTTCAAATTGTCTAACCCTAGTTCTTTAACATGTTCCTTAACATGTTCTTTAACGGGTTTTAACATGTTCTTTAACAGGTAATTTATAGTTTTAACTGTTAACAGGTTACTTAACGAGTCTTTTCGTGTTTACATGTTTTTAACGGGTCGTGTTCGTGTTTGAAAAAATAGACACACTAAGAATTTGTGTCGTGTTCACTGGTTCGTGTTTCGTGTCTTAACGTGTCGTATCTTAACGGGTCATGTCTGACCTGTTATGACAACCCTGGTACTGCCTAACCGGGTGTTTGTTAGACTATCCACAGCGGTCACTCCACTAACATGTTCCTTAACATGTTCTTTAACATGTTAGACTATCCACAACCCTGGTACTGCCTAGTTCTTTAACATGTTCCTTAACATGTTCTTTAACGGGTTTTAACAGGTTCTTTAACAAGTAATTTATAGTGTTAACTGTTAACAGGTTACTTAACGGGTCTTTTCGTGTTTACATGTTTTTAACGGGTCGTGTTCGAAAAAATAGACACAATAAGAATTCGTGTCGTGTTCGCCGGTTCGTGTTTCGTGTCTTAACGTGTCGTGTCTTAACGGGTCGTGTCTGACCCGTTATGACAACCCTGGTACTGCCTAACCGGGTGTTTGTTAGACTATCCACAGCGGTCACTCCACTAAAAAATAAAAATCTTTCCCGACTGAAATTTCCTGTCACGTCATCACCACACTGAAAACCACAAAACCCTACAGTGGTCACCCCACCGGAAAAACTTTCCCATTGTGATAGAGGAGAAAGCTGTGTGTGAGAGGGAGGAGAACGGAAAACGGTACCCGCCGTACTCACAAAATATTTCCCGTCGGTGCCCGCTATCCCACCGAGCACTAGCCGTACGGGGTGACCATTACGATTGGTCTTAGCCTATCCACAGCGGTCACCCCACTGAAAATCCTTCCCCATCGAAATTTCAAGACACGTCATCACCCCACTGAAAACCCTTCCCACTATTATCTTTGCACAAATCAGAAAGCAAGAAAGAGGGTTGGCACCAATCACAATACGATAAAGCACGCGAGGAGCGGGGGCCGTGGGAGGGGTTTGGGCGGAAGCTGCTTAGGCGGGGGCGGTGTTCCCGCTGGAAGCTGCCGAATGGGGCTGAAGCCGCTGGGCCGGCGGGGTACCCATTGTGCACGGTCTTAGAATTTGGGAACCATAATGCCTGAATTTGAATCCGGCCCTCAGCCTTTTTTTTTTTTGGTTTTTTTTACGTCTTTGACATTTTAAAGCATTTTCTTGAATAATCTGTTTAACAGAAAACTTCAAAAAAATTAAAGTATATTATTACCTATAATGAAACACCCAAAATGTAATTAACCAAAATTTTTAAATTAATTTATTAAACTAATATAAAAAAAAGGATTATTGTTAAATATATAAATCATAAAAATCTTATAAGATATATTCATAAATACAATTATTGTTATGTTTAAATTTTAGAATCAAAGTTATAAAATTTATACAACTATTTATCTATAATTTAAATTATTGCACATAATATTTATTTATGAATTTATTAAGATAAATTTGAATAATACCAACTATATATAATTTGAATATATTTTTAAATAAAACACAATTACCATTTAAATTATATATATATATATAGGGGATGGTTCGAATGTTAACCCTTCCTTATTGCGATAACCGAATAACTACATCTTATTTCATTGGGGCGCACATTAAAGTAAATTTAAATGTTTAGGTTTTTTCTTATTTTTTTATTAATGTAATGGGTACTACATTAATTAAAAAAGAAAAAAAAACATACACCCTTAGATTTACTTTAGTGTAAGCCCAAATTAATAAGATGTAGTTATTCGGTTAACGCAATAAAGAATGGTTAACATTCGAACCATCTCCTATATATATATACATATATATAGGGAATGGTTATTTTGAAAACTTGGTCAAGATGAAGAAACTTTGGAAACCTTTTTGTAGCCTTTGATTAAATATTTGGATGGTTGAGATGGATTTTGAAAAGTGAGATGATTATAATTTGATTTAAAAAATGGATTATAGTACACTATAGTACAAAAAAGGTAGATTGATAATCTATTATTTTGTACTTGTCAACAAAATAAAGAAGAAAAGGTACACCTTCTGTCATCTCTTTTTCACAAAATTCAAAATCGTGGGCCATAAGTTTCAAACGTAATTTATTATGCAAAATTATGTTTGCATGATTCAAAATTATTTCAGCTACATATTTTTTATTTGTATTTTGTTACATCAAAGTTACATGATTCGTTATCCAAAATTTTGTTTGCATGCGTTCTTGAATAAAATTTGAATTCACTTTGATTTTGTTACCTTTATGTAACACGGTTCCTTTTTATTTATTTTATATATGTAACCAACTGTTACATATATGTTATATAAAAGTTACATGTATGTAAGTTTGAATGTCTTTGAAGTATTTTCTTTTACATATATGTAACATTGTGTTACAAGTGTTACATTGTACACTAAGTGTAACTAGAGATGCACAAAAAATCAGTTAACTAAACCAGTGTCGGTTCTTAACAAGTTAGAAACCTGTTTTTAAAGCAGTTTTAGGTTTTTAAGTGACCTGAAACCTCATTTGTATTGTGTAACGTTACTGTAACAAGGTAAAAAATGTTCAATTTTTTAGGACTGTTTTCAGGGATAAATTAACTGCATATATGTAATGTAACTTCAATGTAACAGGTGTATCATGACAAAAAAACACGAAAATAAAATGAAAGTCGTAAACATTTGGAACTGACATGTAATGTAACATCAATGTAACACGCATATCAATCGCTTGTTCAAATCTGCTGAAAATAAATATCTGGTTGAAATAAAAAAAAAACATAAATATTCAAATTTGAATAGTGTACTATGAAAAAAGGAAAATTATAATACTAACTAAAAAGAAACCAAAATAAAATATAAGAGTGTATAAAAATCAAGTGTCAAATTAGTCCGTCTAGATGTAACATAAACGTAACTTGATAAAATATAAGTATCTGATTTTAATTTTTTTTATCTAAATATTACGAAATGAATATATAGGAAATCTATTATGAAATTATGCATTACTATAAAAGGAATATTAGATGGAAAAAAAGGAATATAAAAAAACTGAAGTTAAATAAATGCAGACCTTTAAATCAGAAAAAAAGGGTTATAATGTTATTAAATATGGTGAAATAAATAAAACATAACCAAACAATGTGCTAGGTATAACAATAAATATACACAATATCCCGAAAAACGTAACATAGATGTAACAAAGACATCACTTTACACAGCCAGTATCCTATCAAATATTTTATTCATTTAAAAATTCTGGTGGGAAAATAAAATAAGAGAAATATTTAAAAATTAAATCTTTTATTTTTGATTTGAATTTGAAGAGAGAGAATGTGGTTAAATAATAAAATATTGTATGGTGGTAGATGAGAAGAAAAAGACTATATTGCCCTTTTATTATATTGGATTATTAAAATGAAATAATGATGTGGCTAAATGTGGACCTAATATATGGATTCCAAAGTTTCTTCAACTCAATGTGATTTCCAATATATATATATATATATATATAGGAGGGATATTTTACAAATGGATAAAAGCTTAAAAAGTGTAGGAAGTCATAAAATGTTGACACGTGGATGAGAGGCCCCGAGCCCCTCAGTTGGCAAACATCAAACCCATACTCTTTAAAACATATTTACATTACCATAGCAGCGGAATTTAAGGCGATTACATAAAATATTATACAAACCTAAACAAACATTAATACATAGCTCATATCTTTATTAGATTTATAACATAGCCAGTCTATGCCAGGGGTAGTCTTCAACGTATGCCATGAGCCCTCCTGGTCTCCTTTCTCAACTATTCAACCTGATATGCATGTAAAACAAGTCAGCTTTATGCTGGTGAGTTCTAAATTCATTTCTTAGAAAATCCTTATACATAACAAACCTGTTCTCATATCATAATTTCATAACATACATAGCATTGTAACATAATTACATAACATACATATCATCATAACATCATTCATACAGTGAAGGAACTTCACCGTCAACTGCTGACCCTGAAGTTAAACAGGTTTGCGCAGCACAAGGCTCTTAAACTATCAACTCGTAGCTGACAACTCATACATGTATAAGATTTCTTTAACACTATCAACGCGCAACTGATAACTCAAGCATGCCTAAGATTTCTTTAACTGAACTGGCGACACACAGTCGGCAGGCCTATGTTTCCACAGGACTCTTTAACCATCAACCGAAATTGACGGCTCATACCGGTATAAGACTTCTTTACATTTATCATTCATACATAATATGGTTTAAATCATTTAAACCATCATAATCATAAACGGCTCCTTTCACCGTAGTGTTCAAGTTTTGCCCAACCGCAGCCAGCAAAACCTCATTTCCTACTCAACCTCAGTTGAGTCCTTTAAAAATCATTTCTTTCTCAACCGCAGTTGAGACTTTAAACATTCTTTATATCTCAACTGAGATTCTTAAAATCATTTGCTTTAAATCATTCTTTACCTATAAACATTCTTTTCTTGAAAACATGCTTTACCTGATCATAATCAGGTTACAATCACTTTCATACAATAATTTTTATAACATGAAACATTCTTTACTTTAACATACTCTTTTATCTGACCGTAGTCAGGTAAAACAATCATTTACATAAAATAACTTTATAACATGCATATCAGCCCAAATGATAAAACATTTAAAATAGGGCTATAAGAACTCACATGTTGTCTTGCTGTAGCAAGATCTCTCGTAAACTGGTACTAACAGTATAATTCTGCATCAGTTTACACTTAATAAGTTATTTATGTTTTAACCTACTGATTAGATCTTTCTGAACGTTCAATGTCAAAGACATTGCCTTGAAAGTCATCAAATAGTTAATGTTGTTGATTATAATGCTAAAACAGTTCCTAAATAGATTAATGGCTTAGAAATGATCAATCCTTATCATTGATTACCCAGATATCATGAAATATCACAATGTAGTCTTAGAATAGATTTAATAACCATGTTTAACATACTAATCTGACTGTTATCATAAACATCAGATAATCGCTCCAATGAGTATGTTAATGATTGTGATTAGTTTGAAACACTTAGATTTAACCTTTGTATTTCAAAGATTAACCAAGCTAATCACCTAGATTGTCATAATCAAATGGATTAAACCATTATAATCATAGTTGTGATTTCATGCAAACCGGGCATCACAACGGATCAAAACAAGGATTTAACCGTTAAAACTTCGTGTTCTTCATTTCTAATCAATCCTATCCATCAT
The DNA here is from genome assembly GCA_009363875.1 of Mikania micrantha. NCBI lineage: Eukaryota > Viridiplantae > Streptophyta > Magnoliopsida > Asterales > Asteraceae > Mikania > Mikania micrantha. The sequence continues at coordinate 28,304,944 of CM018683.1, forward strand.
CTAGGCAATAATCAACAATCCTAACTATGTTATTACGTTCAAAATCAAGATCTAATCAATCAAAATCAAACTAGAAGGTTAAAACGAACCGTTACCTGATCTGACGAATTTCTGCGGTTAAAACATCGATCAGGACTTGTATATATGATCCCTGGGATGATCTGGATGTTCAGGAGCCTCAGATATGAAGATTAGAGGTTTAAGAAGGGTGAATTTGCGTCTGGAGGTCGAGCAGGGTCGAAAAAATACGATTTTGAAGTTTCCGATGCGTTCTGATCACTTTAAAACATCTTTTGCCGACATATGGTCTGGGGCGCATCGCCCCAACTGGGCGCATGGCGCCAGGCGTACCGCCCCACGTCACTTTCGTCATCATTTTGATTTTTAACTTCGTTTCGCGATTCCGGGAGCATACGAACTCCGTTTTGGGCACGGTTTTCGCCCACGTTCATCATTTTTCACATACTATCAATCTCCAATAACCAAAGTTGCTAAATCCTCGTGGATTTCAAGCACGACCAAATGTGCTCACGTCATAAATGCCGAATTTTTCGTACGCAATCGTCACGGTTTCGACAGTAACCGAAATCTCGTACGTTTACTATTAAGTTGCTAAATTTTCGGTTGTTACAGTGGATAAGATTGCAAAGGGTAAACATGTCAAAACAAAAAATAAACCTACACATGCAAGTTTCTTCTCATTTTTTTAAATGTTCATAAATTTTGTATACGTTAATATTTTCTAAAAAAATACACCATAAAATCAAGCGTTTTTTTATCTTTCTAATGAGTATAATATTAATATGTTTTTAAAAAAAAATTAAAATAGCGCCTTAAGTTTTATAGCGTTTTTTTCGAATATTATTCGAACTAGACCTTTATGGTGTTTTTTAAGACGCATCTGTACGTTTTATAGTGTTCTCGTTTTATGGTGTTTTTTGAGATATATTATGGTGTTTAGGTATTAATGAAACTAAAACAGGGAATTTTATGGTGATTTTAAAAACTAAAAACACTATAAACACTTAAAGTGTGTATATTGTGTTTTTTAACTTCGTTTTATTGTGTTTTTTCGAGATATTTTATTGTGTTTATAGTGTTCACGTTTTATGGTGTTTTTTCAAGTTATTTTATTGTGTTTATGGTGTTAACATTTTATAATGTTTATGTTGTTTGAATATTTTTGAAACTAACCTGGGCAGTTTATGGAGTTTGTGAACACTAAAAACACCATAAACACTTAAGTTTGTAAACAGTGTTTCCGACCTAAGCAACTTCATATATGAACACTAAAAACACCATAATATTTTACCATTTTATTTATTTATAGAAAAAACACCATAAAAATGTTCAGTTTTATGAACTTTCGAAAAAACAATATGAAATGCTTCGTTTCATATTTTTTGTTTATTCGGTGAAAAACACCATAAAATGTTCAGTTACATGTATCTATGAAAAACACACCATAAAACACAAGATTCATATACACCACTTTAGGTCGTTTTTTTTACGTAACAATATTATACTCGTTGAAAAGATAAAAAATGCAGGATTTTATGGTGTGATTTTTTTAAAAAAATAATAACGTACAAAAAAGTTATAAATGTTTAAAAAAGTAGGGGGAAGTTTTTAAAAAGTCAACAATGACTACAATACCCATTATACCCCTCCAACCATTTAAATACTCTCTTAATTCTATTCAATGAGGTGACATCCTTTCAACCATTCATCTTAAAAATCAATGGCTTAAATTTCTTCCTATACTTTTTATAGATTTTATCATTTTTAGCCTAACCATATACTATATATATATAGGATTTGGTTCAAATAAGAGCCCACCATATTTGTGATAACCTATTAACTCATTTAAGTCAATCAGATTCACCCACATCATAGATTCCTTTTTCCTTTAACGAGGGTATTATGAACTTTTTATTTCTAACCATATCATATTCTTAAAAATCTATTCATTTTCCATTTTTTAAATCAAAGTTTCCTCTTGATTTTTATACACTTATAATTTTTTTATACTATGTTATTTTTTTATAAAAATTACACCATTAAACTCGTTATATTTTTCTCGTTAATTTCATAATAGTCATGCCAACTTTTTTTTGAATTTTTTTTTCAAGCGTTCGTAATTACACCAACGTAACGAACAATAAATACAATAATTTTCTCTCATTTTTTCAAAATCTTTCCATCTTTAAAATGTTTTACAAATTATTTTGAGCGTTCGTAATTTACTCTCATTTTTTCGAGCGTTTGCAATTACATCAACGTAAAATCTTTTCATCTTGTTACAAATTATTTTTTATTACAAAAATTAGTTCATTAATATTTAAAAAAATTAAGAACACTTTGAAAAAATGCAGCTCCTTATATCAGTGTAATTACGAAAACTTTGTAAAAATTCAGCTCGTTACATCATTGTGATTACATCAGTGTAAAAAGATGCATTTCGTTACGTCAGTGCAAAACGTCGTTGCATCAGTGTAAAACGTCGTTGCATCAGTGTAAAACATCGCTGCATCAGTGTAAAACGTCGCTGCATCAGGGAAAATTACGAAAATTTTTAAAAAAAATGACAAAATTATACTTGAATTAAAGATAAAAAAGTGACATATTTAATGGTGAAATTTTTATAAAAAAAAATAATTTATATAAAAGTTATGAGTGTTTAAAAAATTGGGGGTTAAACTTTTTTTATAAAAGGAATCAAGTACACCCCACCAAATGTCAAATCAATGTAAAAAAGTGCATTTCGTGACGTCGGTGTAAAACGTCGTTGTATCAGTGTAAAACGTCGCTGCATCAGTGGAAATTACGAAAATTTTAAAAAACATTGACAAAATAGGTAAAAAAGTGACAAATTTAATAGTGAAATTTTTATAAAAAAAAATAATGTATATAAAAGTTTTGAGTGTTTAAAAAATTGGGGGGTGAACTTTTTTTTAAAAAAAGGAATCTAGTACACCCCACCAAATGTCAAATCAGTGTAAAAAAATGCATTTCGTTACGTCAGTGTAAAACGTCGTTGTATCAGTGTAAAACGTCGCTGCATCAGTACAAATTACGAAAATTTTAAAAAAATTTGACAAAATTATACTTGAATTAAAGATAAAAAAGTGACAAATTTAATGGTGAAATTTTTATAAAAAATAATTATGTATATAAAAGTTATGAGTGTTTAAAAAATTGGGGGGTAAACTTTTTTTAAAAAGGGAATCAAGTACACCCCACCAAATCTCAAAAATACCTTTAAACAAATCTCATTCACATATTTTTCCAGATTTAATAAGGACCACTCATTTTAAAACACATTATTTCAAGAACTAATTAAATGTAGTTAAATCGTTACCACACTTGAAGTGGGTTACCAATGAAACATTTCTCTCTCTATATATATATATATATATGAAGTCAGTCAACCATGGATCGTGATTGATCCGATTACAAAACAAGTTGGGCTAACTCATATTTTTTATATACAACTTTTTTTTACTCAAGTCTTTTTCAAAGTAGTTTTTTAAACACCCGCATACAAAGCATGCTTAAAAAAATTTAAAATGACAAGAATGCTTTTAAAAAAGGCTATTGTACCAATAATACTATTTTTTTATACTTTTAAAGTTAAAAAATATTTAAAAGATATGTATAAAAAATTATATAAATATGATTTGATTGATTTAAAATAAGTATAATTTACGGACTATAAGATGTGTATGATCGGGATCCTTAAAAAATTATTGAAATCAGGAAGACGTAACAAGACTAAAAAGCGTGAAGACTAGACCGAGTCATTCGACAGTTCAACCTGTACTTTTTATAATTGACCTCAAGAACAAAAACCCAAACATGCTTTTTGCTTTGGTTTCGATTTTGGTCATCAGTTTCGGGCAATCATAAGATCCTCTGCTAATGGGTCTTCTGAATATTCTCCCTCGTTTACGTGACTGCCTGAGACGCGGAAGATCCGCCGGTGACGACGCAGATGTCTCCGGTGATGATGCGGATCAACCATCAGGTTTGTTTTTCGACCTCCAAACTCTTCAAGCGGCTACCAATTTCTTCTCCGAGTCCAACAAGCTCGGTCACGGTGGGTTCGGCCCTGTTTACAAGGTACCCCAAACCCGTCTTTCAATTTGTCCACATTATGAACTTTAGGGTCGAATTTGAAATTGATTGTATAACTGTTGAAGGGTTTATTGGGTAATGGTGAACAAGTAGCGATCAAAAAGTTATCAGTCACATCAAGACAAGGAACACGTGAATTCACAAATGAGGTGAAATTGTTGCTTCAAATCCAACACAGAAACTTGGTGATGTTGTTTGGATGTTGTGTTCAAGGCCCAGAAAAGATGCTGGTTTATGAGTATCTTCCAAATAAGAGTCTTGATTATATCCTTTTTGACAAACGGAGGTCTTCAATTTTGCATTGGAAACAAAGATTTCAGATCATTGTTGGTGTAATTAGAGGGCTTTTGTACCTTCATGAAGAAGCCCCTGTACGGATTATTCATAGAGATATCAAAGCAAGTAATATTTTGTTGGATGACAAATTGAATCCTAAAATCTCGGATTTTGGGCTGGCAAGACTTTTTCCCGGGGATGATACGCATTTGAATACATTCAGGATTTCGGGTACCCAGTAAGTATTGGGTCCATTCGCGGGTTGTGTTTTATCAGCACAACCCGACTCTACCCGTTTCCATCAAAGTTATTGTCTCTTTTGCCGTTTAGGGTTCTAAATAAGATGAGCTGGCTCGTTTGTCTTAGCAAAACGATTTGTTAATTTTAAAAAATTTGTTTATATTTAAAATAAAAAAATAATGTTTTTTATATCTTTTTATCTTGATTTGTTGAGCAAATGATACAAAAAGATAATGCAGACTAAGATCGTCTTATATATTATATATTTTTTTTATTGGAAATTTGTCAAAATGACCATGTGATTATGAACGATACGAATTTTACGCTAATGGTGAAATTTAAGCTTGGACATTATGTTATAATATTGGGTTGTGAAATATATAAGTTATAATTTTGACTTAATTCGAACGAGCCAGCTAACGAGTGAGCCATGAACCTATTTATTAAGGCTCCAGCTCAGCTTGATGAGCTCGTTTACAAGCCGAGATGATTTCGACTAAGACACAGTTGCGTTTTTTGTAAACTAACCCTATTGCCATCCCTTTTAACAAAGAATCAAATAAAAATTGTAAAATTCCTATTATTGATTACAGTGGATATATGGCTCCTGAGTACGCAATGCACGGGTATTTATCGGTGAAAGCTGATGTGTTCAGCTTTGGAATATTAGTGCTAGAAATCGTTAGTGGAAGAAAAGTTAGCCAAAGGGAGCTTGGTGCTGAAAAATCAGATATCTTGACCTACGTAAGTTAAAGATCAAACTTGCTAATTTGATATTGATTTATGTTTCGGTTAAAAAGCGCGCCTAGACGCAAGACGACAAAACCCCCATAATGTCTGCCTAAGGCTAATGTTGTACATAAAGCGCAGGTCTGGTGCAAAAAGCGCACCTAAAAGCGATTTAAGGCACAAATGAGGACGCGCCTCATGTATATGATGAATTATTGTGCTTTATAGTGTTATTGTTACGTAATATATTTATTAAATCATATAAAACTTATTTGTAGCTAAATTTTAGGTTTATGATGCTCAAACTCTATGAGAAATAAAAAAAAAAAAAAACATTTATAAAAGCACCTTGCATCTCGCGTACGAAAGTACAAAAGCGATGCGCTTTTGCACCTTTGTTTTAGCCCCATCGTCTCGGCACGCTTCTTGTCTTTTAAAACTAAGGGTTTATGTTTGGGAATTAAACATATATGCCCATGGTGTGTGCCTATGTTACAGGCATGGAACCTGTTTCAATCAGGGAAGCAACTGGAGCTAGTTGATGAAACTCTTATTACATGTAACTCTAGTGAGGCATTAATGTGCATACAATTAGCATTGCTGTGTTGCCAGGCTGTTGTCGCGGATAGACCCGATATGAATACTATCCATCTCATGATGTTAAATGACTCTTTTACCCTTCCGATGCCCGGAAAGCCTGGGCTTCAAGGGCGTGGAGGTCGTTGGACCACCTCGTCTACGTCACCTTCTACGACTAAAGCTAGCTCTAATTTTACTGTTGATACCGAACCGTCTACTGCTACTTCTATACAAGAGTTTTCGAGAAATTCTATTTCTTGTTCGTCAATTAATGAAGGTCGATAAGGTTATGTTTATGGCTGAAGGATCTGCATACATTAGATTTTACTAATGTGATGCAAATGTAGCATTTGTTTAGTAAAATGAATATATTGTGTTTAGAGTTTTTGATATATGTTATATTGTTATGCCATTATTGGTATTTAAATATAAGTTAAATAATTAAAGGGTTATGTATTTAGGACTCACATTAGTTTAGGTTATGTTCGTTTGGGTTTTTTATCAATTCGGTTTCAAGTAGCTCGTGAACTTAGATACATTTGCACCCTTAGAAGTAAGAGTGTTCTTGATAAATCAAACGTTAAACTCCCAGGTTTCCCAAATATCCAACTAACCAGATGGAACTGGTTAAGTGTGGCTGCCAACAACCGGGTCGGTAGCCTCCAGGAACCGACCTTAGTGAGTCAGGGTTGGCTCAACCATTTTGGGGCCCTAAGCGGAATATAAATCCGGGGCCCTTCACTAATGGTAACGTTAGAAACCCCTTTTATCCGAGCTTGGGATCGACAATAATAAAGTAAAAGTTTTTTCATAAATTTATAAACTACAAAGTTTAAAGTTTCCAACTAAATCAAGTTCTACAAGTTGTTTCATGGATTTACAAGTTGTTTGAGTGTTTTAACTATTTTGGTCTAAAATAAAATCTTCTATCAATTCAGCCCCTGTGGTTTACACAAACTAACGTTTTTGGTCCCCAACCATACTTAGATTTTAGGCCAAAACCGTTATAATAATTAAGTTTAAGGGGCCAAAACCGATAGTTATATAAACCACAGGGACTGAATTGATAAAAGATTCTATTTTGGGCCAAAATAGTTAAAACACATAAATCATAGAGGTCAAAAGCTTAATTTACTCGTTAATTAATAATCAATGGTTGTCTGGTCTTTTACCGTCTTTATTTGTCTAAAAGTAACCTCAATATTCGAATACGCAACAGTACAAACAAAAAACAAAAGTATCAGTCAATGCCAACAGTACATTAACATGCTACAGAAAGAAGCTCAGGTGTAGCCCTACAACAAAATTATTAATTACTCACTAAATTACTTATTAATAAGTATGATAAATATCACTTGTATATCAACCCTTGTTAACCATACACAACCGTCATTTTAAAAACTGGAATGGTACTATACGCCAATATTTTTTTTAACCGCTAACGAGTGCTCAGTGGCATATATTTTCATAGCCCAAATATATTCTCGGACCCAACAACCACGCGTTGCGATCACAGTCCGCCACCAACTCCCGTATATCTAAAGTTCAGGTGTTGGCGAGCGCTTAATCGAGCAAATCCATCTGCTTAATTATCAGGAGGAAACCAAGTATGTGGTAAAACCTCCTACTGACCGTTTTGACAAGGATTTGAACCAATAACATCACAAAGCCTAAGCTTCATGAGAATCAAGCTCATTGGCAGTATACGCCAATATTTGTAAAGTCATTTAGAACTATATTGTACTAAATTATAGGGCTATATGTCTATTACTTGATTTTTGTACGGACGTTATAAACCTATACAAGCCGTTACAGTCTCACAATCATCGGTTCTACTAAAATTATACGGATATTATATACTTAAACAACCCGAATAGAAAAGACAATAAATAAAAGATGATATGTTTAAATATTATTTAAAACACTGATTTAAATTTGAAATAAATTAACAAATTCTCATACAGTGTGTATTCTTGAATGTTGATGATGACCAGTATGCCCTTCTTTTGGTGATTCACCAGCGCTCTCCACCGTTGTCGTCACGGCCTCCGGCGGATGACTGAGTCTCCCGTCGACACATGACGAGCATTTGGTCTCCACCCACCCATCAAAGTCGTATTGCCGGTGATTCATGATTTTCCGGCCAGAACAAAGTCGGCCGATCATCACAGCGATTGCCCCCAATACCATAATCACCGCCAGAACTCCAATTGCCGGTCCAACCGATCGGTGATGGTGGTGATACGTGTAGTCTTGCCGCTCAGTTGCCGGAAGTAGTGGTGGTGGTTGCTGATGGATCTGGTCAAACGACGGTGTTGACATGTTTCTTGTGTTTATTGAACTTTGAAGCTTTTGGTTAATGGTGGATTTGGGTGTTTTTGAAATCAATGTGAGTTGAATTGTGGGACAAAATGTGAAATTGAGTTCCAAAAAGTGATATCAATTGTTTGGATGGGTGAAATGTGGGGTGAGTCAAGAAACAAAAAGTTGTTTTTCAAGAATTTTTCACACTGAGTGTGTGTTTGTGTGTGTTTAATCCGACAAGATAGATGGAGTTGTGAGGTGATACAGGGAACAAAGACTGGGTCTGGAAGGAGTTTGCAGCTGAATTGTTATCTTTAAATTGGATTTCATTGGGGGTGGGGTGCCCCAAGAAAAGAGATTCTATAAATGGTTGCAGAAGCCATGGCTATGGTCAGATTTGTTTACACCCTGTCGTTGATTTCCATGGTATTTGTGAATTTATAACAAAAAAAAAATTACCCAGTTCTCATTTATAAGTAGGGTTTGAGGGGGGAAATGAAAACAAACATTACCCTTATCCTAAGAAAGGTAGAGAGACTGCTTTAAAAGAGATCCTGGCTTATGAAAAAAAAAATTTTATTTATTTATTTTATCTTATTTTACTATTACTTTTTTTACCGCAAACACACTAGAGGAATATAGGGTAAACAGATACACATAGACACATGTAAACAAAGCATGTATAAGTAGCAGAGCAATAAACCAACATAGCAGACTAACGAAGTACGTAGTAAACCAACAAGCGTAGCCACATACAAACTACTACATTCACCACTTAAACAGACATAAAACACATAAAACACATTAAGCAAACATGCCATCATGTCAATCTTGCATTAATAAACCGAATTAGCTGGTTGGAACCAGAAGCTCTGGATATTAGTCTAAAATAAGAAGTTATGAAGTTTTAACCGCTCTCATTTGAATTCATTTGAATTGGTTGGTTACCGGTTGAACTGACAAACCAAATGGTCGATTAAAATACTTATTTTTATGAAAAACGCAAATGATAAAACATTAAAATCAAAACATATATTTCTTAAACATAATTGTATTTGTTTAAATATTTTTATAATTTTTTTTTTTGGTATTTTTCAAGTTTTTACATTGTTATCATATTCGTGAATTCAATTGGACCGATTCAACAAGTGAACCAGTATGACAATTGGTTCAATTTTTGGTCCAGTTACGAAAACATCAAAATTGTATGTTCACAAAAATTTAATCTTGATTATAGGGTTTGTATTCAATGCATTTCTACATATAACAAAATCTATGATTGTGGGTTACTTTCTCTCATTCTTTTTCTTTTAGTTCTTACACTTTCTTATTTATTTATTTTTTGTTTAATCCTCTAACATGTTCCAAAATTATTATTATTTTTTCTCTTCTAGGATACAAACACATTCTTTCTATGATTTGCAAGTTAAATTTTATAAAAAAATGTTAAGAAAGCTTCATGTTCATTAATGTTTTAAAGGCTATTGCCAAGTGGTGAGTACGATTTATTGGGTTATTTATGAGCCCATGTTACTAGCTACTTATGTGCCTACACAAATTATTCTCTCTCCTTTGCCTTCACTTTCCCTTTCATAATTTTAATACTAGGTTAGGGCCCATGTCACAATATCAGTCTTCCTCTTTTTAGTTTTTTGAAAGTAAATGAATTTTTGAATTTTTTTTTGAATTTAGTAAAATATTTGAAGAATTTATTTGTATTAAATCATTTGATATCATAGGATATATGTTACAATATTACAAAAGTAGTTATGATGTCTATTCTAAGAATCAGATAAAAGCAACACATAGTCAGTGAATTCTCGTTTTTGAGTGAGGTGTAGAAGGAGAAAGATGAAGACAAACATTACTCTTACCTCAAAATTTGATAGAGAGACTTCTTCGGAGGATGCATCCGGCTCGTATATATATATATTTTTTGAATTATTTCAAAGAAACATTCTTAATATTAGATTGAGAACTCAAAATTTGATATATCTATTCAGAATTTTAAATTAAGCATTCCATTTTTTAGGTTTCATTTCAAGATGATGTGAAATAAAACGAGGTATTGTCATATTTTTCAACAAATTCATAATAATCATTTATGATACAACTTGATTACCACTCATAAACCTCCTATTGACTTGTTACATACATAAATGGGTTACATATTTTGTTTTTGAATCACAAAATTGTAAATGCATCTAAAATTACCTAAGTTCTTCTTGTTACCAATCAACCAATTACACCTCACATTTTTTTGGCTCTATCTAATTCTTAAAATAGACATCTAGTTACAAAAATTATCATCTTTTGTCATCAAGAAAATGATACCTTCAGTTTGCGGAAGATATGCAAGAGAAATAGTCGATTAAATTCTACGAATTTTGATTTTTAAAGAATTGAATTGAAAAAAAAAGTTAACAAACTATAAAATGGCCCATGCAGGTCTCGAACCTGCGACCTTCGCGTTATTAGCACGACGCTCTAACCAACTGAGCTAATAGGCCATTTTCAATTCTTTTTGTGTTACTAAAAATGTATCATTTATTTTCATTAATAACCAAACAACATAAAATGAAACAAACAACCAGAAGTTTTAGTTCATTTCAATCGACCACATATCCAGCTTGTAGTAGACAAACTCTTTCGCGTGTCAGTAACAGGATTACAATGAGGTGAATTCGGGTCAATTGCATCAGGTTTCGCGTCAAACTGCAGCAGTTGCAAAACATGCGTGTTATGGAATCATATCACATCAAATTCAACAATGTGTAGTTTGGATCAGTTTGGTATCCAACAAACAAAAAACACGAGATTAAACAAGCCATAACGGGTCGTTGGGTCAGACAATATCAAACTCTATTAAATTATAAATATACAAAAGAAACCATCAAAACATTAGATCATTACAAACAAAAAATAAACGTATGCTATGTAGAACTACTCTGCCAAAATTGAACCAATCTCATGGTGTGGTGGTTAAAGCAAAAGGAGACATGGGTTTTCCTCTTCCCATGGTGAAACCCCTAGTACCATCAGGCATTCTTGGGCCTTTAGGACTCTGTTTAGGTGATGGTGTTTCCGAATGTGTTGAGCCGCTTGATTGTGGCGATTGTGAATGGACCCCACGCCCGGTTTGACCCGATATGCGTATCTTTGACTTCCCACAACCTCGGGCCCATCCTTTCTTTGAACCTTCCTCAGCCTACCAACATATCAGTATCAGCAGTGGCGGCAGTTTTGACCCGTTTACTGATGAATGAGTTACATATAAAATAAAATGTAGAGTAAACTTCTCTTTTGCTCCCTATGGTTTGACAAAAGTAACCATTTTCATCCAAAGTTTAAATGGGCTTTGGATGAAAATGGTTAATTTTCTGAAACTAATGGAGGAAAATTGCAAAATCTCAAAATTTGGATGAAAATGGTTACTTTTGTCAAACCACAGGGAGCAAAAGAGAAGTTTACTCTAAAATGTATTTAAGCACTTACGTTGTTGTCGACATAAGGTTCTGTAACATTAGTTTGAGAAGATTCTTCGGGCAAATCATATGATTCATCATTGTCATCATCGAATATTCCATCAAACTCTGACTTCCTACTCTTCAATACGGACTTAGGCACATCGAATATTTAATCACATCGGATTAAAAAAAGACATAGGTTTTATAACAAAAGTAGATATATATTTAAATGATTATAAGATAATTTACTAGATATTAGAATCACATACCGATCTTCGAAGCAACAACCTAACTCTCAGTCCCTTTTGCCAGTTCCTTTCATCATTTAACTTTTCAACCTGGAAAAACAAGTTTTTTGACAATGTTACTAGGCAAAGTGGGTCAGGTTAGGGTAAGAGGTGTAAGTGAGTCAAGCTGGCTCTCGATCTACTCGAGATCCACTCACAAAAAGCTCGAATTTAGTTGAGTTTAAACGAGCTAGGTCTTTTTTTTTTCCTGAAACTCGATTGAATAACAAGCCCAAGATCTAGATTCACTTGTCAAGACGAGTAAGCTCATGAGCCTAGCCTAAATGAGCCAACTATTTATATAACTTTTGTTTAATATATTAATATATATTTACATAATACGTATTATTATTTATCAAATTATGATAAAAACAACTAAATAATATTAATATGGTATATATAAATTTCATAATTATCAAAAAATAAATATATTCATAAATATATATAAATTAATTAATTAAATTAATACATAATAAACGAACCGAGCTCGAGCTTGAAAAACTAGGCACGGGATCTATAAATAGAGCTTAAAACGAGGCGAACCAAGCTCGAGATAGGGCTTAGGTTCGGCTTGTCTCTTTTACACCCCAAACAAGGGTGGAACATGCTCAACAGTTGATAATGGATACATACTGCATTCTCAGCCATCTCTACAGTTTCGTATTCCACCAAAGCATGTAGCTTTAAAACAAAGGTAAAACCGTGTTAACAAGTAATTATATACAAAGAAGGGCTTTTTTTTGAGGGGGGGGGGAGGGGGTTTGGTTATAAACAAACAAACAAACTTACCCAATATATTCTCACTATTTAGTAGGGTCTGGAGGGGAAAGATGGACACAAACCTTACCCCTATCCCAGTTGGGATAGAGAGGCTGCTCCGAAGGAGTCCCCGACTCAAAGTTATCGTTTGAAGTTGATCATCCCAACGCTTTTAACGTTATTTTCACAAAATAAGTAAAATAACGTTAAAATTAGTCCAATTTTACTTTTGTCCCTTAAGGGCCCACACATATGTACAATATAAGCGTGCACCGCAAATAGGGCGTGGGGTTTGTTTATGTGATATTGAATAATCAAAATAAGCTAATCTAATGAATACTATGAAGTTTGTTGTTCAGATTCAATAAAGAGTCATTATTGTCGCTTGAATACACATTGATTGATAATCAGTTCCTAAAGGCACAACATTAAATGGAGCAAATAATGGATTGATAATCAGTTCCTAAAGGTAAATGGTGTTAATAATGAATTGATACCTTGCTACTTAAAACATAATCTCCTCTAGAACGTGAAGAATTAGGCTCTTGAGGGTTACAAATACGAATGGATTTGACACTAGACATTCAGAAAATTAAGTGAAATGTTACTTGATTTATAGATATTGAAGCATAAAACTTAAGACAAATGATTAGCTTCAAAATCTACCTTCTGACAATGCCAAAAATTTTCTCAAGATTTTGATGAGAATGATCTTCAGGTAAATTCTTAGCAACAACAGTGCGGGACTGCATAATAATTAACAAATCAACCACCATTGATTAAGGTTGTACGCAGTGTTTTTAGAACCATATTGGACCGGGAACTGGTAATAGAACTGGTTGATTATGCTTAATTGAACCGTTCTCATTTTAACCAGACTATTACAGGTCAGACTGGGTGGCCAGATAGATTTCCATTTTACTTTATTTATTCATTTATTTCATTTTTCTCAAAATCTCATTTTCAATATTAATTTAAGACTTCACGTTCTATATCTTATTCATTTAAGTTTTCATAAGTCATCAAAATAACAAATTCACTTCAAAACACCTAGACCTAGTATTATATTGTTTGTGCGTATATTTATGACGTCATCCAGTTTTAAATCCGATCAGACCAGTGGACTAGTTCGCTGTCCGGTTAGATTCTGAAAACATTAGTTGTAAGAAGTCCTAAAATAATCAAAATGTCATCAAGTTAACTAACCTGCAGTTCTTCTTTGTCTTTCGCTGTGAAGGGGTATTTATGTCTAACTTATTTCCATCATTGCTTACAACCTAGCAAGAAGACCAAGAAACCAATAGTAGTTAATAAACTGTGAAAACTAACTAACCAACTTTGAAGATGAGCAAAGAGCTTGAGCAAGCAATTGATTATCAGTGATGCAAGATCTGATTTTCTTCATAGAGGCAATTACAGATATAGGAACTGTATCATAAAGAAGATCACACTAATTTACATAATCCTATAATATTAGTTTTCTTTTAATTTGTGGGTCCCGTCTACATTTTGAGTACACAACCCAAAAAATAAAACAAGTACCATATCCAATAAAACTCACTCATAACAAAGATATATGTAGGATCTAGAAGGACGAGATATAGACAAAGCTTAACTATATCCTCAAGGAAAGAGAAGATGCTTCCTAAAAACAAACAAAATGGCAAAAAACAAACAAATAGACTGTTTTAACAGGACCCGCAAAATGAAAATTTCAGAAAAAGTAAAGCGATATAGTTTAAAAGCCATATTTAACAATCCAACTCAGAGATTAACAGCCTTGCGCAGCATCCAACACAAGCTGGCATCAAAAGCCATATTTAACAATCCAATTTGGACGCCCATAGGGCTAACACAACACAAGTTTTTTACAGAAATTTGTACACTGTTCAGATATAGCTAATCAAATGACATTTGAGTCTAGACCGACAAATTTGTAAAAAAAATGAAGGCAAACAAATAGTTAACAGCATTAAGTTGGATACCTGGTCTCATTTAAGGCAGTTTAGAGATCTAACACAAATGGAGCCAACCAAGAAAAATGGCAAAAAGCCCTCGAGCGCTCGCCTAGGCCCCAAAAAAAAGCCAAGTGCATGAAAGGCGCCTGGTGGCAGCCTATGTGCACTCCGGTGACCTTCCGGCAAAATTTTGGAATATCCGGCAAAGTTTAAAAAAATCCAAGCATAAACCGGTCTAAAACAACCATAAAAAGGTTTTATATTTTAAAAACTCTATATAACTATATTATTAATTATTTTATAGTTAGACTTTATATATGTTTTTTAAAAATTTTTAATCTTAAAAAATGTCAAACCTCTAAAAATGGTAACTTAATACTATGCACCTAGTTTAAAAAAGCCCTCGCTTTTTTTGCGCTTTACGCCTAGGCTCCGGGTGCAGCTTATGCGCCTTGTGCCTTGAGTGCGCCTTGTGCCTTTGACAACTATGATAGGGACACATTTTTAGTCTATATACTCTTTTCAAGTACACCTAAAGACATCTTTATTACTATCCAACAAAAACTGAGGCTAAAATTCTTGTTTCAAAAACAATGCTAGACACACCTATGGTCAATCCAACACACTTTGAACTCAAACCTCATTATAAAGATAAATGCAAACACCCATTAATTGTAGATATAACATGACTAAATCCATAAACATGTTATCAACAGTTTGCAGTAATTTCAAGATTTTTATTCATAGTTTGAACAAAACCTATACCATCCTAATGAATAAGCAATTCTCAAAGAATCATAAACAAATATAAAAACCAATTAATTTTCAATGAAATTCATTCTCAAAAGCAAGATAAATGACCTGTTTGATGATCTTTTGTTAAAGATCCTCAGTGAGAACATTCTTCGAACAGTTGGGGAGCACAACATCCCGGTTAGAGAAAAACAGCTCTGGATGATCGTGTTCCCGTCGTTTCCACCCAGTGACGGATTCAGAAAAAAATTTCACGGGGGGCAAAAAGTGAGTGGGTAAAAATAGGTTTGGATAAAAAGTGGGTTGTCGGGTTAGTTGAAAGCACAAAATAAACCTATCGGTCCGGGTAAAAAGTTGGTCGGGTTAGTTGAAACCACAAAACAAACATATCAAAACTATTTAAAAAACAATTGTCTAAGTAATCAATTTCAATGTTACATCACAATTTTATATTCGTATAAAATTTATGAAAAAAACGCATTTTTCATTATTCATTTCCAATTATGTCCTTTGTAATCAAGTTTGTGCCACTTGTAATCATATTTATGTCCCTTGTAATCAAATTTGTGCCACTTTTGATAAGATTTGTGCTTCTTATAATAACATTTGTGCCCCTTTTGATAAGATTTGTGCTCCTTATAATAGCATTTGTGCCCTTTTTGTTTCAAAATTAAGCAAAATTATTTAAAAATGATACGTTTTAACATACGATCGCGAGGTCCTACGGGGCCTATCCCCCCATCCCATTGCCTTGAATCCGCCACTGTAATTCCACCCACCACCATGTAATTGAAACAGGGGTAAAAAAAACCAGAAATTGGAATCTGGGAATGCGTACTTGGCACAAATTCAGGTGCACGAGCATTGAATTTGAAAGAACTGGAAGTGGGGATTTTCATTTTTTCATCTTTTTTGGGGTGTCTCTCTCTGTAATTTCCTGCATATTTTGTTCTGGGTGTGCCTGCGCCATTGTTGTAATTGTCTTAAATCTTACGAGTGAAAAGGTTTGAGTGAAGAACCGATTCAATGTTTCTGCAATTGGGGTTTGGAGCCTGTGAACTCTAACATCGATTTGTCGGAGAGGTTGATTTGAAGCGAAGAAATTGACGTGGTTTTAGGAATGTTGTTCGATAGCTGTAATTTGGATTCCGTCCTACGTTTCGAGAATTATATAAAAAAATTAAATTTAACAATTTTTTTTAAATATAAAACTAGCTATTTTTTCTGATTTTTTTAATTTTTATACAGAATTTATGTTTTTTATACTTTATTTTATTTTTTATACTGTGTTTAAAAATATTTTACAAAAAAATAAAAATTAAATATACAAATATTATTTTTATGTTTCTTTTTTAAATTCATCACAAGACTTTGTCTATTAACACTAAAACACATATATTTTGTATTAAATTAGGGGTTTACCACGCGCATTGAGGCGGTAAACCCGTATTGAACAAAAAAAATTGGATACCTATCCAATTAAAATTATGTTAAAAAAATATTGAGTCGTATTGCTTTGTTAATATGGGTATCTGATTATAATGACATTAACAACATCACAAATATTAAAAGCAGACCAAAAAAGCAGCCAACGGGTGTTACTCCATTCTATATAAAATCATCCCAAAAACAAGTGTCAATCGCAAATAATACAAACTTAAATATAAGCACATAATGCTAAAATCTCGCCTCATCAATATGGGTAGTCAATCATGATGACGGTTACAACATCATGAATATCATGTGCATATGAAAAGCCCGGTCGTAACGGTTGTTAACCCACCCTAAAACAATTAATTTAACCGTAACAAAAGAAAGTGTTAATCGTAAAAACACGAACCCAAATAAAAACACACATAATGTTAAAAATCATATAACCAAGACACAAAAAAGACATTCACAAACATAAGATTATTTCAAATATTCTGGAATCGTGGGTAAAAAGGGACATATTTAGCCTATGATGTTGCTTCAGTTGGTGGCATCAACACACTAAATGGGTGATATGATCAATCTGGTGTAGAAGTAGGCCAACATTTTATTGGAAAATTGAGGGTTTTCAAGTCCATGATCAATTACTTATTACTTCTTGAGTTGTAATTGATATCTTATTATGTTCATTATTATTATTATTATTATTATTATTATTATTATTATTATTATTATTAAAATACATGTATTTTCATATGTATTTTTTAACTAAAAATTAAAGATCAAGTCATATTGACATGTCATTGTGACAACATCATGAATATCAAAATGCAAAAAAAAAAATGTCAAAACGGCTGTCAATTCATCCTAAAACAATAAACCGAACTGTTTTACAAAAGTTTTGCATATTAGTTAATTAACTAGTTTAACTTAGTAGTACTATAATTAGTTTAATGTAGTGTGACATGTGGCCCGACAGTACAAACACTAACACAGACACGATAATTCGGTGAATTATCGCAACACGCACACACGTGTCTAGGAAGATACGAACGTTGGTGAATGTTTAACAAATCGGGTAACTAAACACTAGAAACATCACGAAACGTTCAGACATTAAACTTGACAGTTCAAACGGTGCCGAACAATGTTCCATAAGCGAGAAAACGTCGAAAACAGGCCAAAGCATCGAAAATGGTCGAATTTGGGCTCAATCGGGATCCTTCACGGTACGCTAAGGTCCCCGGAGAGATCCTTGGCGATACACGATGGATGGGCGGGGATTTTGAATCCCGAAATTCATTACGGTACGCTTAGCAACTTTTTGAACTCCTTGGTGGTACGCGATGTAACATCAGTGCCGGAAGCGTTACCGGAACAGTGATCTCAACAGTAAATTGCACAGTAACTCAGGTACAAACTACGTGAACTATGTATATGCTATTAACATTGTGATGCTTGACACTAAACTATTATGCAACTGTTTCTGAAATCTGATTAAATCTCATGGTTTAACAGTCAGAAACACATCAGACACCACTGAACTGACACACAAATGCTTGATTTAATGCTATTATGTATAAACGTATGCGAGGTTGAACAGAACAAAACAACAACGGACGTCGTTACAGGAACGCTAAATGGACGGATTATTCGTATAGGTGACGATCTGTACGAATACGTCTGAAAGTTTAACGTTCTGAATAGTGTCTAATAATTAGAAAACCATATTGAAAAGTGTAGTTATCGTCGTGTTCGTGCGAGTGACGATTTGAACGAATACGCGCGACAACTATACGATTTGATTTAAACTGTAAATTAAACGTTTTCAGAAATTTAAAATAAACGAAAGATAATTAGTTAATTTACTAGGAATAACCACCTAAATTAAGTTATTAAGCTCTATCTTAAAAACATCGAGACGTTCATTACGAAAACTGCATTCGAAACGCACTTAACGCAAACCGAGCGGAACCGAACTGCCCGAAGACAACCGGTTAATTTGAAACCATTTAACCTGGCACTAATCATCAACACCCAACAACCACCTGATTCACCACTGCCTCCTCATCCTCCACTTAATCCTCCTCCGAACCCGAATGCAACTCCAGCTCTCGATCCTGCTACCGTTGCCTTTGCAACATTACTGAGCAGTCAGCTGACTAACCAACTGAAGGATGTCATCCCAGAGATGATCAACAGAATTCAAGGCCACAGCAACAACTCTGGCATACTACGGGGGAAGCTAGTGGAAACACTGGCACTACTTCAGACTGCTCCTACAAATCATTCGTAGGATGCAAGCCGCCAAGCTTTAGCGGCGTTGAAGGAGCTGTTGGACTGATCCAATGGCTAGAGAAGATGGAGACCACACTTGACATCAACGGTTGTCCAGAACATCATAAAGTTCACTACGCAGCTGGATCTTTTAGCAAGCGAGCTTTAACATGGTGGAACTCCCAGATTAGAGCTCGAGGCAGAGAAGAAGCACTGGCTATGCCTTGGGCAGATTTCAAAATTCTACTAAGGAATGAATTATGTCCAAAGCACGAACTTTAGAAGCTAGAGACTGAACTGTCCAATCATGTAATGAAGGGGGCAGACCACATGACCTTCACTACTCGCTATCATGAGCTGGTAGCTTTGGTGCCAGAGATGGTGCCAACTTTGGAGAAGCTGATTGATAGATATGTGGGAGGATTACCATCCTGCATTCATGGCATTGTACTGGCTGCAAACCCTGCTACTTTAGAGTCAGCCATCTCCCTATCAGCTAAACTCACTGATGTAATGGTGAAGTCAGGAGTTCTGAAGAAGGATTCGGATAAAGCTAAGGAAGAGTCGTCAAAGAAGCCCGAACACCACCAAAAGAAGAAGCAACAGGTCGTCAAGAACTATGTGATGGCCCATTGAGACAAACCCCTGCGGTACCTGCTAATGCTGCACCCAAACATTATGTTGGAGTGCATCCTTAGTGTACCTAATGAAAGTATCATCATCCTGCTGTGGTGCAGTGTAGGAATTGCAAAAACTGTGGCCGACTAGGCCACTGGGCCCAGCAGTGTCGTACTCCAGCAACACAAGCTACAAAAAATGCTGCTAGAGCATTACCCCCACCACCAAACCCAGGCAATCACAACAACAACAACAGAGGATGCTATAACTGCGGAGAAGTAGGCCATTTCTCCAAAGACTGCCCGAAGCGAATGCAACAGGGAGCTCAAGCACCTCGTGGAAGGGCTTTTGTGATTGGAGCCAATGCAGCACGCCAAGACCCTAACGTGGTCACTGGTACATTTCTTTTACATGACTCTTATGCATCTATTCTGTTTGACACTGGTGCATATCAGAGTTTTATTTCATCTGACTTTGCACGCCAACTTAATCTTACTGAGGAATCTTTAGACTCCCCTTATATTATGGAAGTAGCAAATGGGAAACAAATCACAGCTAGCAATATACTTAGGAACTGCCCACTTACACTTACTGATCATACATTTACCATTGACTTGATACCGATGGAGTTGGGTAGTTTCGACATCATTGTTGGGATGGACTGGCTATCTCTCAATAGAGTAGAAGTCATCTGTTCCGAAAAGTTACTTCGGATTCCATTGGCGAATGATCATGTATTGGAAGTTCGAGGGGATCAAGCAAAGCGCAGTGTCAAAATCATATACTGCATAAAAGCGCGTAAGTGCCTCCAGAAGAAATGTATAGCTTTCTTGGCTCATGTGGTGGAGAAAGAGAAAGACAAGAAAACGATACAAGACGTGCCGATAGTATAGGAATACCCCGAAGCATTTCTTGAAGACCTACCAGGTTTGCTACCTGTGCGACCGGTAGAGTTTCGTATTGACTTGATTCCTAGAGCAACACCTGTTGCTAAATCTCCTTACAGGTTAGCACCTTCCGAGATGCAGGGAATTGTCGAATCAACTACATGAGCTACTCGACAAAGGTTTCATCGGACCGAGCTACTCACCTTGGGGAGCTCCGGTCTTGTTTGTGAAGAAGAAAGACGGATCGTTTCGGATGTGCATCGACTATCGAGAGTTGAACAAGCTGACTATCAAGAATCGGTATCCATTGCCGAGGATTCATGATTTGTTTGATCAGCTGCAAGGAGCACAGTATTTCTCGAAGATTGATCTACGGTCCGGATACCATCTGCTTAGAGTCCAAGACGAAGACATACCAAAGACGACGTTTCGTACCAGATATGGGCATTACGAGTTTATGGTGATGCCTTTTGGATTGACGAATGCACCAGCGGTTTTCATGGACCTCATGAACCGAGTATGCAAGCCGTATTTGGATCAGTTTGTCATTGTCTTCATTGATGACATACTGATCTATTCCAAAAGCAAAGCAGAGCACGAGCAATACCTCAGGAAGATCTTGGAACTGTTGAAGGAAGAGAAACTTTATGCCAAATTCTCTAAGTGTGAATTTTGGCTAAGAGAAGTTCAATTTCTGAGTCACGTAGTCAACAGTGAAGGAATACACGTAGACCCTGTCAAGATCGAAGCAATAAAGAACTGGGATACTCCGAAGACACTGACGGAGATACGTTCCTTTCTAGGCTTAGCAGGCTATTATAGAAGGTTTATCTCAAACTTTTCTAAGATAGCCCTGCCGCTCACCAAGCTAAAGCAGAAAAGCGAGCCGTTTGTTTGGGAACCGAAGCAAGAAAATGCTTTTCAGACTTTGAAGCAAAAGCTATGTGATGCTCCAATCTTATCTCTCCCAGACGGTTGTGATGACTTTGTAGTGTACTGTGATGTATCCCATCAGGGACTCGGCTGTGTACTAATGCAACGGGACAAAGTCATTCCGTATGCCTCTAGAAAACTGAATATTCATGAGAAGAACTACACTACTCATGTGACAATCTGGCAATTCGTGCTTAACCCCGTTAACAGAAATTAACAGAAAATGATACGAAATCAAAACAGAAGGATTTAATTTGAACAAAATAAGTCCAAACACATTTAAAATACAAGAAATTAACTTATAGTTATATAAATGGTTCAAGTTTGACTTTGAAGAGTCAAAATTCGGTTTTAGAACCAATTGAAACCCGAAATTTCTTTCAATAATCAACTACAATTGAATTAAGCTATCTTAGATTATTCTATTAAAGTTATAAACATCTAATACATAAGGATTATTGTGGGAATCAAACAAAAGTAAGATTTTGACCTTAAAAAGTCAAAATTCGTGTAAAAAAAATACAAGAAAATTCGGAATTCATCAAAATTCAAGTTGTAACTGAACATTAATCCTCTCTAATCATTATACTGATGATTATCATTAATGATTATCAGTTATGGTGCCTAATAATTTCGAATTTAACTCAAAGTTAGTCAAAAAGGTTGTAACCGTTCAAAGAAGCATCAAATTCACACAAATTGATCAAAATTCACGAAATTGAACATCCAGACACTTTAGTCGGCACCTTTAGGGTGGTTAGCATACGACAATTCGAAGCAACAAGCCTCTGGAAGAAGAATACGATCGTGGGGATTGCCGAAACTCAAGATTTAGTTGATCTTCATCAAGTTGACATCAAACT
Source organism: Mikania micrantha (assembly GCA_009363875.1). Taxonomy (NCBI): domain Eukaryota; kingdom Viridiplantae; phylum Streptophyta; class Magnoliopsida; order Asterales; family Asteraceae; genus Mikania; species Mikania micrantha. The sequence goes on from CM018683.1 coordinate 28,327,442, forward strand.
CGGTAATAAATCATCTCTACACCACCTAAAATGGTCGATTAAGTGAATCCCCATAGAAATTTTTAGTTCTATCATCGAATTATAAGAGTTCGATTGTTAGGGTTCTTGAATCGAGCGGATTTGGGGGTTTCGTATCAAACGAATTTGTTAATCAGATTAAACAACACAGACAACTTCGAAATTCATGTTTGATCGAAAATCATGTATCGATTTCAGAAAACAAGAACGAATTCTATGATTTCAATTTCTAGGGTTCATCATTAAAACTGTTTTGGGGATTTTGATTCAAATGAGTTCAAAAACGAAATTAATGCCTACGGTTAGTTTCAGAAAGTTCCGAAGATGGATAACCCTATGTTACTTACATCTAATAAGAATGAATTTCATGAATTCGATTGATAGGGTTTTAAGCGTAAAACGTTTTATGGTTTTTGTCTATAATGAATATCAAAATCAAATTGAACGTGCCTGATAGTTTCGAAAATCATGTTTAAGTGGAAACCCCATTGAATTACTGCTTTATGTTATTGAATTTGATCGATTTGAATCAATGAGGAATGTGGTGGGGTTCGAAACTGGTTAGAATGTAAAAATCAAATGTTTTTGCTGAACATGATCAATTAAACACACATATATACTCGATTAGGACCATAGAACCAAAGCCCTAAGGATTGGAGTTCGATCGAGTTCGAATTGGGGCTTAATTGGAACCATTTGGTTCGGTTATGGGTAACAAAAGGGGGAAACAAACGAATTGTTCTTAAAATCATTTAAAACCGAGGTTAAACACAATTGCAGCGGTGGAGGAGTTGGTTAGTTGGCATTGTTTGGGTCCGGAGGTCAAGGGTACGACCCTTGCCTCCACTGTTTTTGAAAGTAAAAATCAATTTTTGTATTTATAGCATAACTTTCTCATTCGAACTCCGTTTCGACCCGTTTCAGTTGCGTTGGAGCCATAATGGAATTCCGAAAAAAATAAAACAATAATATTTACAATTTGACCGAAAATCAGGGTCGCGTATATTTACGCGCATATAAACAAAATCGTGTACGTTTACATGATTTAAACAAATGAACACACGTACACCTTCGTATGTACATTTCGAACAATTTAACATACGTGTGTGACACGTATGTCATTAAACGACATGTTGAATAACACAACATAATTGTTTACACACAGATTCTTTGTAGAGGGTTATTTACGCGAGTTCACGTGTGTTTGATCATTTTACCGCATTCACAGGTGCGTACACGGCCTCTTTTCTTATTGTAACTGTTTAGGGGAGAAAACATGTGCAAACAAACATTTTAGATACATATCACTTGCATGAGTTAGCTGTTTACTATAAGTGTGCACATAACACTCAAAGTCCTTACACATTGAACCGTTTAGTTTGCCGTAGTGCAAAGCGTGGTAGTTGAAGATAGATCTATTGGGTTTGACAAACCTCACTTGGTAGATGGGATCTACGCAAGTGTTTAACTAGCCAATACAACATTACTATTGTTTGTGTTAGACAATAGTGGAAAGGCAAAACATGCAATAGCATGCAACAGTCAGCTTCGGTGTCAACCACTTATGTAAATAGTACAATGACTAGCTATCATGACTATGCAATGTGTGACTATGTTATTAGCAACATATACATTTCAAACTGTTGTATAAACAATTGTGATTATACAAACCTGTGTATGCACCAACCTTTGTGTTGACTTGAATTACATATTTTCTCAGGACACTAAAGTACAAGGACAAGCAAGCATGGACTAGGAGATCGAGTCTCATGCATATCTTACCTTACAGTTATTTTGGATTTGAACATTTGAGACTTTGATTTGTAATTTACAGTTTTCAAACCGTTAAGTTTGTTATTGTTTTAAAAACGCTTCCGCAACGTTAGAACTTTGATATTACAGTTTTAGACCAAAGTTATGTTTGAAAAGCATATAGAGGTCTTCGTTATGTCTAATGATCTGAGATCCTGGTTTGTCACGTCCCAAACGGTATGATTCCGTTAGTTGAAATTTGGGGGTGTGACAGATTGGTATCAGAGCCATTGGTTATAGCGAACTAGGTTTGCATTTGTAGACTTAGACTATAACTGTTAGACATTAGACACACTTGCTTACACGATAGTTTGCATAGCAATTACATATGGTATTATGTAACAAACATGGCATCACCATCCACACCTACTAGTGACAAGGAACAATAGGTTGTATCATCACGAGCATCCAAGAAGAGGCGACTTAAACCAATGGATGACACGATTCACTACGATGAGGAGATACATATATGACCGAGGGAGGACGGCCAGTATTGGCAGTGATTCCCTGATCTCATTCGCAGCTGGGTGCGTGAGGAGCGAGTACCTCTGCCACCTACTCCTGGCACTGCTAATAATAGTTGGACATTACCTACTCTAAGATACCCACCAGAGCAAGCATTTGCAGCTTTTGTTGCACGTATGAATCGGGAGATTCACAACATGCGAGAGGCAGCTGGATAGATCACTAGAACTAAAGAGATGAAATAGGCTCTGTGACTCACTAAAAAAGTCAAGGGATGAAATAGGCTCTCTGACTCACTAAAACAAGTCAAGGGATGAATAGGCTCTGTGACTCACTAAAACTAGTCAAGGGATGAAATATGCACTATGACTCAATAAAACATGTCTAGGGAGGAAATAGATCTTATGGCTCACTCGAACAAGTCAGGGGATGAAATAGGCCCTATGGCTCACTCAACGAGTCAGCTGATGAAATAAACCCAATGACTCAAACAATACCATTCCTTAGCATGGGACTATATCTACTAGTTCCACTAAATTTTTAGTTCTGACAAATGATCTGTCACTCTTTACAACACTGACGACAGTTAATAAGGTTGTGCTTCAGCCTTGATAGGAAAACATCTATTTTCTTTCTAACCCCTCGACAACATTCTTGTAACTCTTGGTACTTCTACATATACGGTTTACAAGGATCACTTTATGAACTCATCAACTTTAAGATGGGAATTCAAACTCAACTTCTTGTCACCCTTGAAGTGTCACCAAACGGACACTATCACTCGAGTTAAGAATAACTAGAGTGATCGTGCGAGAAAGATTTCCGTTACCGGTGCATACGTAAAGGCAAATTACATTATATGAAAACACTGGTGACCTCTATTGTGAGTCAACTATCAGCTTGGGAACTTATGGGAGATACATTGACTGCAAGGTGGTGAACTCCAAACTGCTACGCTAACACCCACACAATGAGTGCCTCAACATCGGGCTACATAAGAAAAACACACTCAAACAAAATATCTATCCTCGAAGGATCTACACTAGACCCTATACTAGCATTCAACTCGAGTAACTATCCCTAAGTATTTATTTCGATAGGCTATCCAATCATACATCATGTGATTATTGTCTGAATCCTGATGTTCGGAATAAACTCTGAATCCCGCAAAACCAAATAGCTCAAGGTAGGAAGAACTAGAATCCTTATGTAAGGTAAATTGACGATCATGGTGCGCAACGTAATCGTGAATTTACAAGTACGCATGAATTCTGGCAAATTCTATTGTGAGCCTATTTTCGAAACACATACATATAATATTCACTTATCTTTCATTCTAGTGGTTGCAACGAACTCAGTTAACATATTGAAATTCCAACATAACATTCATCAAATTTTCAGCCGTAGTTCTGGTTATTCTGTGTTCAAGAAACTCTCATAGTGATACTTTTCACTTCACCTGGAAAACATCATGTGTATGTCAAAACACCTACTTGTGAGCATCTGCAAAGATTTCCAATCAAGCAAAGAACGAAGTCTGATTTCATGCGTCTACCGAGTAGAGTTCCCAATGATCACAACAACAACAAGAAGCACCCAAAGGATGCTTCGGATGCAAAAAGCCATGGCACTTCAATTGAAACGCGCTGGTAGTAACAACAAAAGGAACGAAAACAATGGTCTGAGGAGGACAGGCCTTCATGATCATAAGAAGCATAGAGAAAATCCCAGCCTCGCTGCAAGTATGTATATGCTAAACAAACTCTATGATCTTGTGTTGTTTGATACTGGAACAGAAAAGACCTTTAGATCTAATGAAATTAGTGAAATATTTGCCATAACCCCAACACCATTAGAGGTTGAATATACTGTAGAACTAGCTGATGGCAAGTTAGTTGCAGCAGAACATATTCTCAAATGACGTATTCTTTAATTGATGGGTCAGACAATTGACATTGACCTTATGCCTATCGCCTTAGGCAGTTTTGATGTAGTCATTGACACGGACTGGTTGTCGAAACACCAGGCTCAAATAGTATGCCAGGAAAAGATTGTTCGTATACCTCTTCCACATGGAGAAACATTGTATGTACAAGGTGAAAAGACTAGTACACCACTGCGCCTCATATCTTGTATGAAGGCACACAAATGTCTGCGTAAAGGTCATACAGCAGTTATAGCACTTATAACTGAAAAGCCGGTAGCTGAGAAGAAGATTGAAGACATCCCAGTGGTTTGTGAAAATCATGTATCGATTTCAGAAAACAAGAACGAATTCTATGATTTCAATTTCTAGGGTTCATCATTAAAACTGTTTTGGGGATTTTGATTCAAATGAGTTCAAAAACGAAATTAATGCCTACGGTTAGTTTCAGAAAGTTCCGAAGATGGATAACCCTATGTTACTTACATCTAATAAGAATGAATTTCATGAATTCGATTGATAGGGTTTTAAGCGTAAAACGTTTTATGGTTTTTGTCTATAATGAATATCAAAATCAAATTGAACGTGCCTGATAGTTTCGAAAATCATGTTTAAGTGGAAACCCCATTGAATTACTGCTTTATGTTATTGAATTTGATCGATTTGAATCAATGAGGAATGTGGTGGGGTTCGAAACTGGTTAGAATGTAAAAATCAAATGTTTTTGCTGAACATGATCAATTAAACACACATATATACTCGATTAGGACCATAGAACCAAAGCCCTAAGGATTGGAGTTCGATCGAGTTCGAATTGGGGCTTAATTGGAACCATTTGGTTCGGTTATGGGTAACAAAAGGGGGAAACAAACGAATTGTTCTTAAAATCATTTAAAACCGAGGTTAAACACAATTGCAGCGGTGGAGGAGTTGGTTAGTTGGCATTGTTTGGGTCCGGAGGTCAAGGGTACGACCCTTGCCTCCACTGTTTTTGAAAGTAAAAATCAATTTTTGTATTTATAGCATAACTTTCTCATTCGAACTCCGTTTCGACCCGTTTCAGTTGCGTTGTAGCCATAATGGAATTCCGAAAAAATAAAACAATAATATTTACAATTTGACCGAAAATCAGGGTCGCGTATATTTACGCGCATATAAACAAAATCGTGTACGTTTACATGATTTAAACAAATGAACACACGTACACCTTCGTATGTACATTTCGAACAATTTAACATACGTGTGTGACACGTATGTCATTAAACGACATGTTGAATAACACAACATAATTGTTTACACACAGATTCTTTGTAGAGGGTTATTTACGCGAGTTCACGTGTGTTTGATCATTCTACCGCATTCACAGCTGCGTACACGACCCCTTTTCTTATTGTAACTTTTTTGGGGGAGAAAACATGTGCAAACAAAAATTTTAGATACATATCACTTGCATGAGTTAGCTGTTTACTATAAGTGTGCACATAACACTCAAAGTCCTTACACATTGAACCGTTTAGTTTGCCGTTGTGCAAAGCGTGGTAGTTGAAGATAGATCTATTGGGTTTGACAAACCTCACTTGGTAGATGGGATCTATGCAAGTGTTTAACTAGCCAATACAACATTACTATTGTTTGTGTTAGACAATAATGGAAAGGCAAAACATGCAATAGCATGCAACAGTCAGCTTCGGTGTCAACCACTTATGTAAATAGTACAATGACTAGCTATCATGACTATGCAATGTGTGATTATGTTATCTGCAACATTTACATTTCAAACTGTTGTTCAAACAATTGTGATTATACAAACCTGTGTATGCACCAACCTTTGTGTTGACTTGAATTACATGTTTTCTCAGGACACTAAAGTACAAGGACAAGCAAGCATGGACTAGGAGATCGAGTCTCATGCATATCTTACCTTACAGTTATTTTGGATTTGAACATTTGAGACTTTGATTTGTAATTTACAGTTTTCACACCGTTAAGTTTGTTATTGTTTTAAAAACGCTTCCGCAACGTTAGAACTTTGATATTACAATTTTAGACCAAAGTTATGTTTGAAAAGCATATAGAGGTCTTCGTTATGTCTAATGATCTGAGATCCTGGTTTGTCACGTCCCAAACGGTATGATTCTGTTAGTTGAAATTTGGGGGTGTGACAACTCATGATCTGGAACTGGGAGCAGTGGTATTCGCATTGAAGATTTGGAGACATTACTTATATGGCACCAGGTGTACCATATTTACTGATCACAAGAGTCTGCAGCACATATTCGATCAGAAGGAACTCAACATCGACAACGACTGTAACATCAGTGCCGGACGCGTGCCGGAACAGTGATCGCAACAGTAAACATGTACAGTAACTCAGGTACACATTACGAGAAACTATGTTTAGACTATTGATGCATTTGATTAACATGAAACTATTATACGATTGTCTGAATTTGACTGAAACCTTAGGGTTTAACAGTCTGAAACATGTCAGACAACACAGTGTTGAAACATAAATACTTGATGTGATATTAGTTTGCATAAACGTATGTGAGGTTAAACAAAACGAAACTATAACGGTTATTGTTACGGAATGCTAAACTGACGAGTTATTCGTGTAGGTGACGATCTGTACGAATAATCCTGATAGTTTAATGTTCTGAAATAATGACTTAACAGTAGAAAACAAGAATTAGAAAGCCAAACCATCGACGTGTTCGTTCGAATGACGATTCGAACGAATACGCGCGATGGCGATGCGATCTGACTAAACGAAAACGAATAACGATATGAACGACCATAATTTTAAGGAAATAAAACATTTCCTATTTTACAATTTTGAAACTCATCATAAAACCATTTAAACTAAATTATCTTAATTAAAACACGAAAATTAAATAAAACGCGTAAACTATTATAATTCGAAAAATAATTTAACGCAACGATATTTAAAATGTTTTCTAATAATATTTGTGTTCTAAAAATCCTAAAAATATTTTTTTTATTTTATTTACGATTTACACGCGTAACGTGTTTGATACGCGACGAAATTACGAACCGGGCAACCGAAACGAACCCGAATACCCGCGGGGTATTTAAGCACCAAATGAGGATGATTTTCTCATTTAATGCATACTCTCTCTCTCTCTCTCTCTCTCTCTCTCTTTATCTTCTTTCCGTTCATTTTTCTCCCTACCAACAAAACCACCATTTTTGCTACTTTGAAGCTCCATATCTCACTCAATCGGTGACCAAATCACGTGTTCTTGGAGCCTAAACGACCATCTCAACCTCCTCTACAAGAAAGTACAACTCATCTGAGGTTTCGACCGGCCAAACTCAAGGTAGTCAAGATTTAAACATCACGAAAATAGGGTTTTCATTATGTTTTTGTGCTGTTGCTCGACCACCACTCCAAAAACCGGTTTTAGGTCATGACCTTCGAACCCACAAACCTCCATGAAACAGCTTGTAATCTTCCAGATTCGTGCATGAAGATGAGGGAGGTGATAGGTTGAACAGTGTTTGTGAGACTCCGGTGGCCGAACCCTGCAAGGGTGGCCGAACCCTGGTGGGTCCCTGATGAACGAACCTGTCGCGACTGCATAACCCACCTACCACCGAACCTTTGCATGGCAGACGAACCATGATGTTACCACGAACCCTTCGGCGAACTTACCCCCAGCCATAGTCAGCCGAACCAACAAGAAACGAACCGTGCACAGGCAAGGCGAACCATTTTTGCCGAACCTCTGCCAATTGGAGCTGGTCTGCGCTTATCACTTTGACCGAATCTAAGCTATAGGAGCTGAACCTTTGGCTGCTTGTATAGCGGCGAACCTTCGTTCAAATGGAGGCCGAACCTTGGGTTGATGGTTGTCAAGGTTCGCTGCTATGTGGCCTACATTCCCGATGGTTGATCAAACCAAACCGCCGGCCCAACTCCTTCATAGCTAGACCCACCTGTACGTTTTCCTCATTTGGTCTATAAACATTCGGCCGCTTGTATTGACCCAAATAACAACTACATCTTGGGCCCATAACATGCATAGTTTAATTCCATAGGTTGGCCCAACATGACCATTTCGGCCCAAGACCACCATCCGGCCTAAACCCTCTTCCTTGGCCCAACAATATCCTGGCCCATGTGACCATTCCACCCAACCCAAATGCCTAACCTATTTTATTCAATCAGCCACCTTATTGATACGAGGCCCAACTAGTTAACCCGTTAACACTTGAGGCCCATCTAGCCTTATTCGGCCCAGTTGCTAGGGTGCAATCTAACACTTAAAACTAAATGATGTTATATAACGTGCAATGAAATGTATGATGATTTTCCTAAAATAGGGAAAGATTTGAGAAACTATACGCTTGCAAACTTTACAACTACGATGTCACAAACCATTTTGGAAATCAAAGATGACAGTAAGTGTGATAAACTTATGATATGAAGATAATGCAACAGTAACCTCAAGTAAACAAGGGCCGAATGACTAACGAGACTGGTTAGTGTTAGCCAACGATAGGGCTAACACTAACCCTTATACGCACACGAATCCACACAATTCATACTTATAAGTTACAACATTATGAAATCAATACAGGATCGTGAAACTTACAACAAGTACAAACAAAGAGCGCGGGTATTCTTGTCTTTCATTAGTCAAGCACTTCGGACATAAGGTGAGTTCATTTGTCCCTTTTCAAACTTATTTGTTTTACATCGGGACTGAGAAGCATGTTAAACATTTTCATAAATTTTTGAAATGTTACTTAATGCTTTAAACATAAACATGATTCTTATGTTGAAACTTATACTTTAAGCTTGATGCTTGAAATCAATTGTTGGATACTTATGAGACTTATGAGACTTGATGCTATTACATGAGACTTGATACTTAAACATGGGGTTAGATGCTTGTGAAACGATATGCTTAAACATGACACTTTATGCTTGTGAAAACAATATGCCTAAACGTGATACTTGATATTTATGAGGCTATGTGCTTTACTTGAGGCTTGATGCAAACATATGAATTACATGATGAATCAATGTGTGAACACTTGAAACTTTATGCTTGGAAACTATTACTTGCACATGGAACATTGTACATGTATCTAACCATGGTTTACGTAATTACTAAACTTCTGGTATTCCAGAGCTTGTACCTATGGGGTGAGATACATGTAGAAACATAAACGTAACGATACTAGGCTATTACCTGGATATAAGAGACATGTAATTGCTAAACTTCTGGTATTCCAGAGCTTTTGCCTGCTTATATGAGGTATGTAAATGCTAAACATAAACGTAACGATACTAGGCTATTACCTGGTTATAAGGGACATGTAATTGCTAAACTTCTGGTATTCCAGAGCTTTTGTCGGCTTATATGAGGTATGTAAATGCTAAACATAAACGTAACGTTACTAGGCTATTACCTGGTTATAAGGGACATGTAATTGCTAAACTTCTGGTAGTCCAGAGCTTTTGTCGGCTTATATGAGGTATGTAAATGCTAAACATAAACATAACGAATGCTAAGATATTATCTATATAAGAGACATGTAATTGCTAAACTTCTGGTATTCCAGAGCTTTTGTCTGCTTATAGGAGATGTGTAATTGCTGGATTATTTGTGTATGCATGGCTTGTTCCTAGGTATGAGATTAGGGACAGCTAAACTAGGTGCGTGTGAATCTATGATGCTTGATAAACATAATGTGAAACTAACACGTGAGAACACTATAGACTTGTGAACTTTGAAACAGAAAACAAAAGCTTTGATGAAGAATGAGTTGATGGGTAGGTAAAATGCTTAATTATTATTAACAACAGTATCATATCCGGATTAGTATGTGGTGGGATGGCGTCTGGGCGGGTCGTAGGCTCGACTTAGGGGTATGCCCTATATATAAGCATACCGATTTGGATATTACATGTGGAGTTAATGAGGTTAAGGTTTTACCGAAAGAGGTTTGTTGAAAACTATTTTAAACTTATAAACTTTATGAACTCACCAACCGTTGTGTTGACTTGGTCTTTTTACATGTTTTCTCAGGTGAAGAACAGGTTTAAGCATAAGCCCTTGGATTTGCATGCTAGGCGGCCTAGATAGAGGACCTAGTAGACTTTTGGTGAGCACATCTTTTGTGATGATACATATTACTTTTGATATCTTGTTTATATACAAGATATAAACATTTGATTCTTTTGTTAGGTTTACTTAGTTAAATTGCAGAACATTGATATCGTAATTTAACTTTGTAATCCTAGTTATCATTGATTGTGCTTTAGTTATTCTTAAACATTGATGCTATGTAAACAATCTGATCATCATGATTATCATCCCCGATATCACGCCCCGGGAACCTTCCGCCCGGCGGGGACTCCGATCCAACCCCGCCGGCTCGGGGTGTGACAGCGACGTTGGGTTGAGCTTCTAAATGATTACGACTGTGTAATCAAGTACCATCCGGGCAAGACAAACGTTGTAGCTGATGCCTTGAGTCGAAAGGAACGGGTCAAACCCTTGCACGTCAGAGCAATGGGGATGACTATGCAGACAAGCTTACACGACAACATTATTCAAGCACAACAAGAAGCAATTGAACGAGGAAACCTGAAGAAAGAACTAGATTGTGGAGCAGAAAAGCAATTTGAAACAAAACCAGACAGAATCATCTACTACAAGGATCGTGTATGGATTCCTGCAGTGGATGAATTTAGAAAGCTTATCTTTGATGAAGCACACAAGACCAAGTACTCTGTGCATCTCGGTGCTGATAAAATGTACCAAGATTTAAGGGGATTTTATTGGGGGCCGGGTATGAAGAAAGACATAGCCGAGTATGACGGTCGATGTCTTACGTGTGCTAAAGTGAAGGCGGAACACCAGAAACCGTCAGGTTTACTGGAACAGCCTGAAATTCCACTTTGGAAGTGGGAAAAAATAGCTATGGACTTTATTACCAAGCTACCCCGCACTTCCAGTGGTCATGATACTATTTGGGTTATCGTTGATCATAATTAGCATAATTAGGGTTTGATGTCAAGATTTTCTAAATAACAATGAGTTGTATCACCTAGAACTTGATGGTTCTATTGCAAAATCTTGAATAAGCTAGAGAGTTCCAAGGGACCTCTAAGCAAAGCTATGCACGAGTTGATACAAGAATCATGGAAAGCAAAGACTTAACAATAGCCTTAGAGTTAACCAAGTGAGGCTAACTTAAGTCCAACCGATTAACTTATAATTACTTTATCATAAATTTTGGTTTTAATAAATAAGATTGATTTACAAACTTCTTTACAGCTTGATTTAAATGATTTTAACTAAATATTTAACCTAAATTGAATTGGCTAAAATGTCGTAATTAAAGATCTTGAATGCAACTAGCATAAGCCTTACATTACTAAGGTGTATATAACAACTATTCGTGGGAAAATGGTTATAAATGGGTAATGTATTAGACTAGTTAGATGAAATCCTAGAAAATATGATAGTGAACATAGGACACTTAGTTGCACACCGAGACCAAACCCTAGCTTGCGTCTATCATACTTACTTATAGAACTCGAATCTCTTAAAACAACTCAGGTGTTGAAGATACTTAAGCTACAATCAACGAGCGCGCATTACTTGTGGTAACTTATACTTAGCAACACAGGTGAGTTCATTGTCCCTTTTCAAACCATTTCGAATTTTACATCGGGACTGAGAAGCATGTTAAATATTTTAAACAGATGTTTAAATGCTAATGCTAATGCTAATGCTATAAACTACATGCTACAACTACATGCTAATGCTAAAGCTAATGCTATAAGCTACATGCTAAACTATATGCTAATGCTAATGCCATAAGCTACATGCTCAAACTAAATGCTAAAGCTAATGCTATAAGCTACATGCTCAAACTAAATGCTAATGCTATAAGCTACATGCTAAACTATATGCTAATGCTAATGCCATAAGCTACGTGCTCAAACTAAATGCTAATGCTAATGCTATAAGCTACATGCAAAACTACATGCTAATGCTAATGCTATAAGCTACAAGCTAAACGACATGCTAAACTATATGCTAATGCGAATGCTATGAACTATATGCTCAAACTATATGCTAATACTAGATGCTAAATGCTACAAGCTATGATTATATGCGAAATGCAAAGATGGTATCTATGCATGAGATACGTGAATGCGAAACTATGTCAATGTAAAGCTTGTATCTATATATGAGATACGCGAATGCTAAACTATGCTAAAGCAAAGCTTGTATCTACATATATGAGATACGTGAATGCTAAACTATGCCAATGCAAAGCTAGAATCGATTCATGAGATACGTAATGGCTAAACTATGCTAGAGCAAAGCTTGTATCTAATCATGGGTTACGTGAATGCTAAACTATGCTAGTGCAAAGCTTGTACCCATGCATGAGATTCGTGAATGCTAAACTACGATTCTGCGAAGCTATTATCCGTGTACAGTATACTTAAAGGCCGAGCTATGTGAATGCTATAAACTTGTAAACTTTTAAACAGTACGCTAAAGCTATGATGAAGACGGGAGTAGGGTGTAGGTAAAATGCTTAATTATCATTAACAACAATGTCATATGTGATTTAGTATGTGGTGGGACGGTGGCTGGGCGGCGGTAAGTTCGACCCTACATATGCCCTATATATAAGCATACCGAATTGGATATTACAGGTGATGTTAATGAGGTTAAGGTTGTTACCGAAAAGGTTTGCTAAAGCTATTTTTTCAACTACTAAACTACATGAACTCACCAACCATTGTGTTGACCTTGTTTTCTTACCTGCTTTCTCAGGTGATGTACAGGAATAAGCTAAGGCTAAGGAATGCATGCTAGGATGCCCAGTTAGAGGACCTAGTAGATTTTGAAAAAGCACAGATTTTGTGATTTTTGTGAATCACTTTTGATATCTTGTACAGACACAAGATAGTAAACATTTGATTCTTTTGATAGGCTTACTTAGTTATATCAAACATTGACAGTTGTAATTTAACTTTGTAATTCTAGTTTAATGCTATATTGTGCTTTAGTCATTCTCAATGTTGATGCTATGTAAACAATCTGATCATCACGATTATCACTCACGATATCGCGCCCCGGGAACCTTCCGCCCAACGGAGAAGTCGATCCAACCCGTCGGCTCGGGGTGTGACAGATTGGTATCAGAGCTCAAGGTTATAGAGAATAATAGGTCATTTACTTAAAATGGTTTGGCCTAGACTATAACTTAGGGACCCACATGTAGAGAACATAGGATTTATGTTTGCATTGTGTCTTCTGCATTCGATCACTGCACTAACCAATATTCTTTTGGTTATGATCAGAATGCTGCCCAGAAGACAACCGACTCCACTACCAACTCCGCAAACCTCAGCACCTCACTCATCAACGCCAACACCACCTGATTCACCACTGCCTCCTCATCCTCCACTTAATCCTCCTCCGAACCCGAATGCAACTCCAGCTCTCGATCCTGCTACCGTTGCCTTTGCAACATTACTGAGCAGTCAGCTGACTAACCAACTGAAGGATGTCATCCCAGAGATGATCAACAGAATTCAAGGCCACAGCAACAACTCTGGCATACTACGGGGGAAGCTAGTGGAAACACTGGCACTACTTCAGACTGCTCCTACAAATCATTCGTAGGATGCAAGCCGCCAAGCTTTAGCGGCGTTGAAGGAGCTGTTGGACTGATCCAATGGCTAGAGAAGATGGAGACCACACTTGACATCAACGGTTGTCCAGAACATCATAAAGTTCACTACGCAGCTGGATCTTTTAGCAAGCGAGCTTTAACATGGTGGAACTCCCAGATTAGAGCTCGAGGCAGAGAAGAAGCACTGGCTATGCCTTGGGCAGATTTCAAAATTCTACTAAGGAATGAATTATGTCCAAAGCACGAACTTTAGAAGCTAGAGACTGAACTGTCCAATCATGTAATGAAGGGGGCAGACCACATGACCTTCACTACTCGCTATCATGAGCTGGTAGCTTTGGTGCCAGAGATGGTGCCAACTTTGGAGAAGCTGATTGATAGATATGTGGGAGGATTACCATCCTGCATTCATGGCATTGTACTGGCTGCAAACCCTGCTACTTTAGAGTCAGCCATCTCCCTATCAGCTAAACTCACTGATGTAATGGTGAAGTCAGGAGTTCTGAAGAAGGATTCGGATAAAGCTAAGGAAGAGTCGTCAAAGAAGCCCGAACACCACCAAAAGAAGAAGCAACAGGTCGTCAAGAACTATGTGATGGCCCATTGAGACAAACCCCTGCGGTACCTGCTAATGCTGCACCCAAACATTATGTTGGAGTGCATCCTTAGTGTACCTAATGAAAGTATCATCATCCTGCTGTGGTGCAGTGTAGGAATTGCAAAAACTGTGGCCGACTAGGCCACTGGGCCCAGCAGTGTCGTACTCCAGCAACACAAGCTACAAAAAATGCTGCTAGAGCATTACCCCCACCACCAAACCCAGGCAATCACAACAACAACAACAGAGGATGCTATAACTGCGGAGAAGTAGGCCATTTCTCCAAAGACTGCCCGAAGCGAATGCAACAGGGAGCTCAAGCACCTCGTGGAAGGGCTTTTGTGATTGGAGCCAATGCAGCACGCCAAGACCCTAACGTGGTCACTGGTACATTTCTTTTACATGACTCTTATGCATCTATTCTGTTTGACACTGGTGCATATCAGAGTTTTATTTCATCTGACTTTGCACGCCAACTTAATCTTACTGAGGAATCTTTAGACTCCCCTTATATTATGGAAGTAGCAAATGGGAAACAAATCACAGCTAGCAATATACTTAGGAACTGCCCACTTACACTTACTGATCATACATTTACCATTGACTTGATACCGATGGAGTTGGGTAGTTTCGACATCATTGTTGGGATGGACTGGCTATCTCTCAATAGAGTAGAAGTCATCTGTTCCGAAAAGTTACTTCGGATTCCATTGGCGAATGATCATGTATTGGAAGTTCGAGGGGATCAAGCAAAGCGCAGTATACTGCATAAAAGCGCGTAAGTGCCTCCAGAAGAAATGTATAGCTTTCTTGGCTCATGTGGTGGAGAAAGAGAAAGACAAGAAAACGATACAAGACGTGCCGATAGTATAGGAATACCCCGAAGCATTTCTTGAAGACCTACCAGGTTTGCTACCTGTGCGACCGGTAGAGTTTCGTATTGACTTGATTCCTAGAGCAACACCTGTTGCTAAATCTCCTTACAGGTTAGCACCTTCCGAGATGCAGGGAATTGTCGAATCAACTACATGAGCTACTCGACAAAGGTTTCATCGGACCGAGCTACTCACCTTGGGGAGCTCCGGTCTTGTTTGTGAAGAAGAAAGACGGATCGTTTCGGATGTGCATCGACTATCGAGAGTTGAACAAGCTGACTATCAAGAATCGGTATCCATTGCCGAGGATTCATGATTTGTTTGATCAGCTGCAAGGAGCACAGTATTTCTCGAAGATTGATCTACGGTCCGGATACCATCTGCTTAGAGTCCAAGACGAAGACATACCAAAGACGACGTTTCGTACCAGATATGGGCATTACGAGTTTATGGTGATGCCTTTTGGATTGACGAATGCACCAGCGGTTTTCATGGACCTCATGAACCGAGTATGCAAGCCGTATTTGGATCAGTTTGTCATTGT